>CM037853.1:85368840-85968840 GCA_021234595.1 Delia radicum
TTTAACACCCATTCATTCTGGCACTCACATTATTATCATGTGTCATTAATCAAATTGTTAGTGACTCTGCACAGTGGGTTGTTTCACAAATATTTTATAAATAATTTTGCCATGAAACTTCATACATCCATAGTCAACGTATTTTCAAGCTTAAGTTTTAAAGAAGGGCTCACTAGATCAATTAGGCGCTGATCGGTTGGATTTCAAAGTAGGTAATCCACACTGATAATAATCCATGCGTATAAATTTCGAAAAAAAAAAATGTCAAAATAACCAATTTGTTTGTAAAATCAACGAAAATTTGTACATTTTACAAAAGTTTTTGTAGTTTTGACAATAATTTCGTATTGTTATGCATGGATGTTATGTATGTGTAGGATAAAGAAAAATTATGAAAGCTTGCCATTGCTTTTTTTTATTTATCTCTTAAAGTGCATAAGTTATCCATCCGCATTTGAAAATCAAAAGCTTGCATTTTTGCAATAACCTGGTCCGGGTTTTTGCCAATGGATACGGTAAATCAAGTCCGATTGCTTTGAAAAGTGTCGGCGATATCGACAAGTTATTTGATAAAACATCGGCACCCGTTTTTCATTTTCAATTTCGGTGGTACACTCAGAAAAAAAGCAGGCTAAAGTTGAAATTTGAGTAAAAAAAAATTGTCGAAATCGCAGGGGCTCTGGGGGAAAAATAACAAGCAACTGGGAAATATTATTTTCAAATGCGGATTACTTATGCACTTAAAGTAAGCATAAAAGTAACCACAAAAGTAAGCATATTTATTGTTGACCATTACAAACAGACCAACTACAGCAATGTTTCATTTTTAAAAGCCAGTTGATAAATATATAATTGGCAAGCTCTCAAAATGCTAATTATGGTTAATTACGTTGATTATGGCTGTGTGAAGTTCCATTGTAATCAAAACAGCCAGTAAGAAATGGATACATTTTTTCCAAAATATTTGCGAAACAACCCACTGTGCATTGTGAGTTAGTATAATGACCGTTGTTTGTCGCCTTACCTATTTCTAGCTTTCCAACGATGACACAAATGTAAATACGCCTTGCATTGTATGTACATAAAGACAATGCCACCCGTCAAACCAACGGCTACCACAGCAAGTTTTGTCCAAAACGGCCATTCTATTTGTTGGGCAATAAAACAAACATTAAATTATACAATCCAAAATAGAAGACCAAAAATAAAACTTTTCGTGTATGTTAGTCAGTGTTATTTGACGTCATAATAAGTATCGCAAAAAAAAAAAATAATAATAATAAAATGCATTTAATTCCAATTATATAAACCTTTATAATAAATACAAACAAAGAAATCATTACACGTGCTTAACATTTTAAATTGAATTCCAAAATAACGATGGAAAATAAAATTTCATGTATTTTTTTTTTTTTTTGCCAACAAAGGGAAGTTGCGTGGTAGAACTACTTTTCAAATTCAAGTCTCCAATACTTTCCATAATTTCAGATGTTTTCTTCGATAAAGTTTACAAAAATTTGAATTCTCACCATTATTGGGTTCTGCTAACTTAAAAACCTAAAGTGTTAGAAATTTCAAAAAGAAATGAAGCCTACCTTTTCAATTTTATACTTTTACATCACAGATTACATAGATCTCAAACTCTTGACCTTCTTTTAATAACAAAAACATTTTCTTATACACACATTCAAATATTTTTTGTATACACAGAAAAAACTAAAAACGGGTTTCAATTAAAAAATTTATTGAATCAATTAATATTTTAATTGATTTTGCACCTATCACGGTTATAATAATATCAATTAAAACTTTTATTGAAAATTAAAATGGAAAAAAAGTTATAAATAACTTCAACAAAAAAAAATTATACTCACAAAAAAAGTGTGGAACGATACGTTGGTATGCGTGTTTTTGTTAGTGCTGCGTATGTTTGCATGTGTGTTTGTTTTGCTTGTAAACTTAAAATGCATTTGGTACTTTATACTCAAAATTTTCTACTTAAGTACACTATGTATGAAAAAATAATTTGAGAATTACTTCTAAAATAAAATATGTATTTATATACAGTGCAAGCTCGGTATTCGCGTGCAAGCTCGGTATACCCACTATCGCGACTACCCGGTTATAGCGACGGCTTAATTTTTAACATTGCAGGTTTTATAATCGCTACAGTTTAATGAAAAACCGGTTCCATTTTCGCGACTTTTATCTATTTTTTTAAATTTGATTACAATGTCTATAACCAAAAAAAGGGATATCCCCCCGGTATATTTACCTTTTTAGTTGATTTTGATCTTCAATTTTGTCAGTTTATTTGTCTCATTTCTTGTGTAAATACATCTCTTAATATGGGAAAAGTTCAACATATTTTAAAGCCAACGATTTCTCAAAAATTAGAGTTTTAAAAAAAATTTAAAAGTGGAGATTCCATAAATTCGATTTGCGTGAATTACAGGTTGCATAAATCTTCGGTTTACCTCATTATAAAGCAAGAAAATTCATTAAAAAAGTTCGTACGTACAACAGACAGTGGCCCTGGCAAACGTTGCACCTTAAAGAAAGCTGAGTACCCAAGAATGGAAAAAATGCTTTGTAAAACAAAGGGGAAAAATATTCCAATATCAGCAGAGATTTTACGATCAAAAGCCAGTCATTTGTATTCCAAAATTTATCAAACCAATTCAGGTTTACATGCCAGTGAATGATGGTTGAAGAAATTTAAGCGTCGACATGGAATAAGATTTTTAAAAATTACGGGCGAGAAATTGTCTTCGAAACCTCATCTTATTGATCCATTTGTGAAAGAGTTGACTCTTCACCAAATCTACAATGCCGACGAATCCGGTTTATATTATAGAATGCTTCCAAATCACATTCTTGTCACATGTAATGAGAAAACGGCTCCCGGAAGAAAAATATGTAAAGAGCGAATAACTTTTTTGCCCTGTTCAAATGCGAATGGCACTGACAAACTGAAATTGTTGGTTGTTGGAAAATCGAAAAACCAACGCGCTTTTAAATGCTTTTTCAATAATCCTGTAATGTACAAGTTCAGTAATAACGCCTGGATGACATCATTTATATTCAAGGATTGGTTCCATTACGAATTTGTTTCCCACGTAAGTTAATTTTCACCAATTAGTAAAAGTATGTTGTTCATAAGTAAAAATTTTTAAGGTCCGACAATTTTTGGCTTCAAAAGGTCTACGTGATTCAGCAGTTATTTTAAAAAATAAATTGCCAAAAAAAAAGCAACTCAAAATCTCCAATTTCTTTAAAAATGTTTAGAATGTAAATATATCAATAAAAACAATTCTAATTTTAAAAATTACATACAATTTTTAATAAAATTTTGGGTTCTGTTATCGCGAAAATTCAGTTATCGCGACAGGTCTGGTTTTTAATTAGTCGCGAAAATCGAGCTTGCACTGTATTTAAAAGTAATTAAAATTTTTTATTTTGATTATATATATTTTTTTTGCACACTAGAGTAACAGCTTTTTTTTTTTTTTTTTTTTTGTGTTAAATTTTTACCTACACGTGATGGGCAATCATGTATTAATAATAGAAATCGCATAAAGTGCATATCCTTAAAATGCATTTTTTCATTTTTTACTTATTGTGTTCATTATTTTGCGAATTTTGATGTCTATATCGCGAAACAACGCTTTAATCTGTTTGAGCACAGTCCGCGAAACACGTCAAATTTTAAAACGTTTTTGTACTTTAAGTTGGATATGCATCGTTATTGTCTAATTACGTTAAATTTTTAGCTAAATATTAATTTTTAGTTTAATTAAATAAAAAAAGGATTATGCGGAAAACTTTTTGAAAACCGTGAAAAATAAAATTACTTTACATTTTTATGTGCTAGTATACATCTAGGGTAAAAGTAAAAAAGTTTCAACTTCTAATAACCCGATTAAAATTAATATGATGCTTTATATAATCATACGAAATTTAATATGAGTCTTAATATAGTTTTATCGGAGAAATGGGCATAATAATTAAATAACATCCGAATAATGACGCAATACAATTTAATACGATTTTATATAGCGGTATAAATTTATATCTATCCAGTTTTTGATTTTAAAACGTCATGAAAATTCAAAATATCTATTAATCCTTTCAGACTTTAGCCGCTTGCAAAAGGTTTACAACTTTATAATTTGTAACAAATTCCATAGCATTTGGAAATTTTATTTATAATAAAATTGTGTTTTTTTAAAAATGATATAATATCAAAATATACATTATTTTGCAATGTCTAGGCATATAAATATAACGTAATTATTAATTGGATTAGTTTTAGCGTATTCTAAATGCAATATACAATTATACGCAACTATATATGACATCATGTTAAATATTTTATACGAAATTAATTTTATATATGAATTTATATAATTATGTCCGGTAGACAAAACCTTTGTATTATTTTATGCAAAAGTTTTAACTCGGGAAATTAAAGATTTATAACCGTGCAAAAAACAAATTAAAAGCAAATATCCTATATAATTTGCCTGACACTTACAATGAAGCTTTTCCGATGGGTTCCCTTTGAAATTAATGAAATTCGGATAGGTGATAAAGCAGCAAAAATATATGGAAAACGTATCAATGTTTAAAGTTGGTGGTGAAATTTAACACATCTTTGTATGAAAATATGTTTAAAGTTTAGGAAATTTAGACTTATTTAAAAACAGCGTTAAAATGCTCGAGAAAACACACATTTTGAAAACCATTTTGACACTATGTCGTGGACCCCGGCTGCCACTTATTTGAATTATTTTAACAAATTATTCACTATTTTTTCCCTTTTTTCATATAACCGACTTTTTTTAAGATCGGGGTCTATACTTCATGACTTGTATTAAAAAATCGTAAATTTTACAAGCAAGCGTGATTGTAGTCTGAAAGAAATAATAATAAAGAAAAAAATATAAAATTGGAAAATTTAAAAATATGCCTGACATCGCCTAGGTCTTATTTAAACTAAATTATGTATTTCGAATTCACTTTGATTTATATTTTGGACAATTTCAAACGCTTTTCAAATTGTCTTTAATCAATTTTTTTTTAAATAAAAACCCTTTAAAATGTCTAAACTACATCGTTATAACACAAAGACTGGTTTAGCTGTTTGATTTTAAAATGTCGCGCCGATAGAAATTTGTTTACATTTAGTCTAAAAAAAAATTGAGAAAATTTGAGTAACATTGGACCACGTTAACACATTATGCATATCGATCAAAGTTTGAGTCTTAAATTTGTTTCAAAAAATTAAAAAATATATGAGATATCGTAATATATATCGTAAAAAAAATACTGAAAACTATGTTACCAGATGCGTGCTTAGCAAACCAAATTTAAATAAAAAGATTGCACTGTAAGTAAAGTAACGACTTTTACGGCACAAGTAAACTTAATTTTGAGTCTTAGTGGTATCTCCATTTTAAAAGATTGTGTCAAAATACACAGAAAAAATCATTGTCAAAAAAATTTCAATTAAACTTTTGTTCGATTTCAAACTTACTTTCAATTAACTGTTTAATTGAAAATGAATTTGGTATCAAAAAAATTTTTTTTCAATTTTTATAACGTATAATAACAACATTGAAACAAATGCAAAAATTTTAAAAAGTCTCCAAAATTAAAAAAATCGTTTAAAGTAGAAAATTCGCGTTTCTTTAATTTTGGTATTTTTTTTTAAATTTTTTTCGAATTTTGGCGTTTATTTTTGGAGTTTTTTAAATTTCTGCAATTTTCAGGATTGTTTTTAAATTTTGGCAATTTTTTTTTCAAATTTTTCGATTTTTTCAAATGTTCTCGATTTGTTTAAATTTTGGCGATTTTTTTTACAATTTTGGTGTTTTATTTTTAAATTTTGTAATTTTTTCCAATAGTAAACAATATTCAATTAAATTCTTAATAGATGTGAATAAAACTATATGTAATTGAAAATAATATTAATTAAATAGATACAAATTATTTTAGTTGTTACTACAATTGCATCAACACGACCGAATTCAGTTAAACTTTTGCTGAATCAACAAATATTTTAATTAAAACTCAATTTTAGTGTTTTCTGTGTAGACATATTTAATTTTTAGTTTGTATTGTCTCAAACAATTTTTTGATTATATTTTAAGTCAAAGACTTCGAAATCTCTTACGAAATGATTTTATTTATTGCTTTTTGTCGAAAATCAACTCTAACAATGATAGCCGCCCATTTGCAGGCGATGTTTTCTAACGAAATTTTAAGATTCGAACCATATAAAACTATTTCCTATTTGATTCAAGTCAAAAATAAATATTTTCATATTAAATTTATCAATAACATTGTTACTTTCTAACGAATTGTATTAAGTTTTTAAATTTGTCAAATCATTTCGGGGTCGAGCGCCGGGAATCGGTCCCGGATCATCAGATTAGCAGGCGACTGTTCTATACCCTAAGTCAACGAGGCATATAACATTTGATATTTTAAAACATAACTGAATATTTCTTCTATGTAAATTCGTTCAAGATATACCAAAACTATCACCTTACTCTTTAGCTTACAAAAAGATGAATTATAATGAGTCTAAAAATAGATTTACAGAAAAATTTTGTATCATAATATTTTGCCTGGAAGTAATAAGATGAATAACCTATTATTGTTCATCAATTATTTTTTGTGTGAGAGTAATACATTATAAGTTGCTTATTGGTAACCCATTATATTATTACCTAAAGTAATGTACAAGGTAATAAGTACTCATTACAAAGTAACATATAAAATAATAATTAGTCATTACCATGTTTTTGCTGGGTTTATACCTATACGACCAAAAACACCGATTTTATTAACGAAAATCAAAAATACGTAACTGCAACTTCAATAATTTTTTAACAAAAAAAAAAAAAAACTCGTGTAGTGCAGTTTTTTCTCTTCGGTTTTGTTTAAATAATCTATTTTGTTTTTTGTTTCTAATGTAAAAAAAAATAAATAAAAAGTGTAGATACGGGGTTTTAACTAGGTGACGATTTGTAGAGTATGTTATGTATCGATATTTAAAAATATCTGAAATTTTTATAAAAATTATATATTGGCCCCCCTCCGAAACAAAATAATGTTTATTCCACTGACTGTTGGTGAGTTCCTATAAAAGCAATTAATTCGGCATATTATGAATGCGAACTTATATCAAAATGAAGTTTTTTTTTTTAATATGTCTGGGCCCATTGAATGGAATTTGCATAAAAGTTTTAATTAATTCAATTCAATTCTGTCCACGAATAATAGGTATTTTTCGACATTATTCTTTACAGTTGATTGTAAGGAATTGGTTTAAATAGCGAATTAAAATAATTTTGTAATTAAGCTGTATTATGTTAAACATTTTATTATGATTTATTCAATAAATAACAACCACAATGAAGATGATAATTACTCTAAGCATCATCATCATTATCGTCCTCATAATGATGAATAGATAAATGGATACTAACCTATATGTCCGTGTTGTACATCTTCTGCAGCACGTTCAATTAGAACACAAAGAGACCAAATAACGCATAAAGCGGCTGCAAAATGAAACAATAAGGAACAACACAATCGTCTTCTTTCAATACCAGATATATCAAGGCTGCGCCACTGCAATCAAATAAAAAAATACAACACAATTGAGGTTATAATTACAATACATAATTCCAAGCTAAATTTAAATATATGGGGCGTTTCATCTCAAGTGACCTAATGTCGATGTCTTTCGATCGGGATGAAATTTGCACCAAGGTTAGTCCTATTTTATAGTAGATTAGACACAATTTTTCAACAAGATCAGTCAGGAACTCTCTGAGTTGGACATTTTGGTCAAACAGGTGTTTTTTCTCATCCATGTAACTTATTACCAATTGTTCTTAGCAAAATTTCTCCTAAATAGTTTAGATAGCTATTTCTTCAATATTTCGAAAAAAAAAAAAATTTTTGTTTTGATTACTATTTTGACTTTTTTTTTAAATATAACAATTTTTTTTTTTTCTCAAAAAAAGGGGTTTTACTTTTGGTCGCTTAGTGGGATGCGAGTGGGATATCTATCAAAATAAATGTTTTGTAAGTAACTCCAGACAAAGGTTTTTAAAACCTTAAAAATAAACATATTACTGAGAAACTATACAAATTAACCTTTCCGACGGTATATAACATACCTAACTAGATGTCAACAGGATGTTCCTCTTTTTAGTTTGGTACTGTGTTAAGATTTTTAAATTCTTTACTTTTAATTAAATCTTAATTTTGATTTTAAAAAAATATGCAAAATAAAATTAATAAAAAAAAAAAAAAAAAATAAAAAAAAAATAAAAAAAATATGCACATAAAGCAGAAATATACAAAAATATCCATTCATTAAAATATATCTAACAACAAATCAACGGCATTTTGTTGCAAATTCTTTGATTCGGAAAAGTATTTGGTCAAAATCAAGATTAGAGCTACTGACTACAAACTAGGGGTGCCGAGCCAGAGAACGAAGCCGACATTAAATTGTCGCCGGCGGCGGCTAATCAAAAATATACTCGGCGACTAAAAATCGACTAAGCCGATGTTTAAAAAATGTATTCTAATTTAATTCACTTATTTATTTGTAATCTAAGCAAATTTTACAAAATTTCATGTTTTCCAATATGTGTCTATCTTTTATGTATAGACTACCAAAATGCTTCCAACATTCCGATAAACCAGTTAGTTTTACTTGAACCTTTGCCATTTTTTTTTTTTTATATCATCTTTTCTTTTAAACAAGTCTTTATAATATGCTATATCGGCAGATTTTGAAATAAATGTATTTACATCAGTAGAAGCATCTGAGTTAGAATCAGAATCAGATGAAATTGTGGGATTAGCTTGTGTAGTATGAAAAAAGTTTTTAGTATTTTTTTGAGACATTGTAAGATTTGGAAAATTTAGTTTTTCTTTTTCTAGTGAAGCGCAACATAAACGCACATTTTGCAAACGCTAGAGAAGTCATAATGAAAACCTATGGTTGCCAGATTGGTGGGTACTAAAAGCCGAATGAAAGCGGAGGATTCTTAAAATAATATGATTTTTTAGTTAAAATGAATTTAGATAAAAAATATCGGCTAAGCTGATATAGTTGGCTTAGCTGATATAGTCGGCTCAGCTGATATATTCGGCTAATATTTTGTAGCCGAAATTAGCCGCTCAGGTCGGCGGCGGCTCGAGTACCTGAAAAGTGATCGGCGGCGGCTTAGCTGCGGCTATTAGCCGATTCGTGATTTTGCAAAGTGCGATTCTGGGATCGCGGGATTTTTTGGGATCACGGGATTTTTTGGGATTCCATGATTTTTTGGGATTTTGGGACTTATTTTTTTAGTTTAAATAAAAACATAAAATTAAAATAATTCATTAGAATTTTATTATTCACATCTTACAGTATGAAAAATAAATAAACAAAACCTATTAACTAGAAATGTTCACGTGAGCAGAATTTGTGTGATTCACCTAAATCACGTTTGAGTGTGAGGCAAACCAAAATTTACTCACGTGAACGTGAGTGAGTATGAGTAGAAAAAAATCTTCGTGCATGAGTCAAATTTTTGCGTAAATGGGTGAGCGTGAGTCGAACTTAACCAAAAAAAATTGTTTTGCTTTCAATAATTATTTAATTATTATTATTTATTGGGTTATAGAAATACAATTTTTAGTTTAACATTCATAATTTACTTCAATTTTTGCATTTTATTTTTTTCCGATAAGATTTTATTTCGTGAATTTGAGTGATTCATGTGAATCACGCGTGGGTGTGATTGAAATTTTAATTTACTCACGTGAATGTGAGTTAGTAGAAAAAATGTTCGAGTGTTATCGCGCTTTACTGGAATTTTTCTTTCGTGGCCCTGAGTGGGTGTAAGTCAAAATTCACCCACGTGCCCATCTCTACTATTAACGATATAAAAATAAATTTAATAAATTTCTTAAAAAATAAATAATAGTTCTTAGAACATAATAGTCCTAATTAATTCAAAAGTATTTTAATTAAAAATGGAGGTATCCCCAGCTGGATCTGTATATCTTAATGAAGCTTAGATATATTGTAGAGAATACAAATTTAAAGGGTACGTATTTTTGTTTAGCTGGCCAATATTATGTTCAGGGGTTAATAAGTGGAGTTAATAACTACCCCATTAAATTTATTCAAATTAGATTTAATTACTTTTGTGAAATACTATAAAAGCTGAATTATAATTTTTGAATTTTATAAAGATGAATAAACATTTTTTTAAGTTTTTTTCTGGTTTGCATTAATTTAAATAAGAAATGATTATATCAATTTTTATACCCGATTAAAAAAATGAATATGGTCATATGTTTTTTCATCTTAAAGTATATTATATACATAATGTGATTATATATTTTGTCATTTATGGCCACATCTTATTATATGTTTGTTATATGGAAAAATATATAACGATATATTATTATATATTCAGCTTTATTAAATCAGATATTGTAGATCTATTGTCATATATAATAATACATTCTCATATATAACACAATATGAAATCATATATGGTGACATATAAGCTTTATAATTTAAGATTTGATAATATATACTGTCTTATGTATAATATTTTTGTGTGTGATATAATATATGCTATATGTGCCATATTTATAATGCAATTCAAGATATAATTATATCAGGGATGGCAGGCAATACCCCTAAAATACCGTTATCGATTTAAAACCCTTTCAACTGAATATCCCTAAAAAAAGGTAACCGTAATAATTCAAATACCGTTACGCTTGAAATAGCGTTATCCCTTAAACGCCGTTACCGAAATAATCTGACAAGATCAGAAAAAATAATCGCTGATATATATTTTCCTAAAGCTTAATCATAAACCATACATGGGAATAATTAATCGAATAGACTAATTAATCGAACGGGCTAATTAATCGATGATTTCATTACAATTTAATTGATATCAATTGTATTGAAATTATTTTTATTAGCACCTGTTTAATTAATGATAATGAATTTCATTGATTTAGTTACTATCATTAGTAATGTATCAATTACAGGAAACAAGTTACAATTGATAGATAAGATTTTCGAAAAACTAATGGTGAATATCGAGTAACCCTCATAATATAAATAGGCTATGTCCGGGAAAGATCCCGAGAGATTAATTTTTTATAAAACAGCCACAGGGTGTCCGATAATACAATGAAACATTGGTTCAAAATGGAACGATGTGGAATGAAACGGGAAACGAGTGGAATCGGAGCACTTAATACATTTGTATTATACGAACGTGCTACTGACGTTAAGTTTTGCAAAAATGATGTCCGTTTTTCGATATCTCGCTAAGTTTTCGAGATACTATCCATTTTATAAAGTGTCAATTTTTAAAATGGCCAGTATCACCGAAACTAAGCGAGATAGGGTAAAACGGAACGTACGTGACAATACCAATTTAATCCCTCCGATAATATAATTGGTCTAAAATGGAACGCTATGGAATGAACGAGTGGAATCGGAACACTTTACACGTTTAAATTATCGGAACGTGTTACGCAAAAATTTTGTTCGCATTGCGATATCTCGCATAGTTTTCGAGATACTAGCCATTTTATAAAATTGCAATTTTTTAAAATTACCAGTATCTCCGAAACTAAGCGAGATATGGCAAAACGAACAATTATTTTGCTCCACACAAGTATTAATGCACCCTTATAATATAACTGGGTTAAGTCAGGGAGAGATCCCGAGTGATCAATTTTTATAAAACAGCCACATGGGGATTTATTTCTTTCTTTTTTACTTATTTACGTGATAATACAAATAAACATACTCGGATAATAGAAAGTTTGTTCCTCGTTCCAGTACGTTCCCCGTATTCAGTGTTACAATTCCCATCGATCTCCGTTCCATTCATATGTAAAGCAATTTGCACTCCACTTTGTATTGTAAACAAATGCTTTTTTGCTCAGTTATAATTAGTTTTTTCGGTATTTCATTAGCAGTAGTAGGACAAATGGTAATGCTAAAAAATTTCATTACATTTAAATTCTAATGAAATTTTGTTGGCATTAGCATTACCGCTAAAATGCCGATACCGAAATAAGTAAAATACCTTTATCGCTAAAAAACCGTTACCAAAATAACTGAAATATCGTTACCCCTGATAGGGTCAAATGCTTTAATACTTTAATTTTTAAACTTTGTTAATAAACTTTTTATAAATATTATGGCTGGGGAGCCAACATGTTAGGCTATATAGTATATTTTAATTTTTTATTTTTAAGATTAATACTCAGTTTTATATTACTATGTAATACTGTTATTTGGCCTAATAAATAAATAAAATACCGTAACCGAAATAAACGAAAATAGCGTTACCCTTACCGATATCCACATCGAATAAGTTACCATCCATGAATTATATATGACATTAAATGATGTAAGATATAATTATGTAAGATTCGATATATGACAAAAGATTAACAATTTAGTTTGAGATATGATTATATATGGTCCAACATTAATATTTTTTATGCATATAAGACTTAATTATATATTGTTATATATAACACCATATAAGCAGATGTCTAAATTATTTTCGTTTTAAATTTTATTTAAAATATTATATGTCGTGGAGATTTAAGGAAATCTAATTTAATCTCAAAATATCTCATTCTATCCACCAAAAATAACTTATCTTTTTTTTATATAATTAGATCCAAGTAGATCCAAATTCTTATACGGGATATTTTGGGATCCATTAGGATCTTAAATTAGATATTTTTGGATCCCCGAATTCTGAGATCAATTTTGATATTATTTAATCTAGTAATACATTTGAAGGATCTAATCAGATATTACTGGATACCCCAATTTTAAGAGAAACTTGGATAAGAATATATATCGATCTATATCAAATGAGATCTGATTTTGTACTTGAGATGTAACTTTTTTTTGATCGGGTGTTAATTTTAATTGATTCAAATTGATTAAATTTAGTTTAATTCAATAACTTTTTTTAATTATTATAAAAGCTGAATTACAATTTTTAAAATTTCGAAAGGTGTTTAAACATTCGCTGGTTTTTTTTTTAAATTTTGTTGTTTTTGTTGTTTAACAGGTTGTGTCATATACACAAAAGTAACAAAATAAGTAGAGATGTCACGAATAGTGTATTTGGCACTTTACCAAATACCGAATATTCGGTATTCGTTTTAAACCGAATATTTTCCGAATTGTTTATTTATATTTATATGAATTTCATATAAAAATACACTGTTCTTTAGATATAGACAAAAATATATTCAAATATTTTTGGTTGAAAAATCATCTCAGCCGTATTTGACATTTTAAAGTAAAAGATTTTGTTAAAAACGTGATTTTCTAAACTTTTTAGATAAAAAGTTTTTGTGCTACTTTCTTATAACCGAATAATTCTGCAGTATAGTACCACTATATGCTTTTCGGTCAAATAGTAAAACATGCCGAATACCGAATAGTAAATGAATATTCGTGGCATCTCCAAAAAAAAAGCATATTAAAAAATTGGAAATCCCGCGATTTTCGGGATAGGCACCCCTACTACAAACATGCATTTGCATGAAAGTCGTTGGTCTTTATTGTATGAATATTCTAACTGTAAGCTCCACAATTTTAAAGGCCAAGGTTAGGTTAAAAGGGTAATGAGGAAACATGAAAATGTTAATATTTTTTTTTGCAGAATACAGTGATTTATACAAATCAATTTTCACGTCACCAATAGTCTGATACACTGCGTTACATAACTACAAGGTGGCGCAAAAATAACCTTCCGATGTTTTTTGGCTGTAATTTAAAAACAAAATGAAAAACTTTGATTCTTCTTGTGGATTATTTTTATTTGGTATTTTAATTTTTTTTTTTACATCAAGTCGAGAATATGATGTCATGTAAATGGCCGCCGCCACAGTTGATTGTCATTTGAGCCCTTTTTATGGCATTTTCCATCACTTTGGCCAAAACTTCCGGCGATAGGTCCTCACATTCTTGACGGATTTTGTCTTTAAGAGCTGCAAGAGTCTGAGGCTTGTTGACATAAACCCGCGACTTCAAAAAGCCCCACAAAAGGAAGTCTGGAGCGGTAAAATCAGGCGATCTTGCTGGCCAGTGCAAATCGCCAAAACGGGAGATTAGGCGCCCGGGAAATGCATCCTTCAGCATATCGGTTGTGGCACGTGCAGTGTGTGCCGTTGCACCGTCCTGTTGGAACCACATGTTTTCCAATCCCAATTCATCAAGTTGCGGCAAAAAGAACTCGTTGATCATTGCTCTGTAGCGCTCACCATTCACAGTAACCGTTTGGCCCGCCACGTCTTCGAAGAAAAAAGGTCCGATGACTCCTCCAGCGAAAACAGCACACCATACAGTGACTTTGAGAGGGTGTAATGGCTCTTCGTGGGTTACACGCTGATTTTCAGTGCCCCCGAAGCGTAAATTTTGCTTATTTACGTACCCGCTAAGATGGAAATGGGCCTCATCACTCATGATTATTTTTGATGAAAAATCATCTTCCTCTTGGTGTCACCAATATTCCGCGTTCTGGAGCAGTGTAGCGTAACATTGTTTATTAACGTGTATTTCGCATGTGTTTACTACACAAATGTCAAAACAGAACTGACATTAGGGGCCAATCGCAAAATTTATAGCATTTTCTGATAGGAGGATTACTTTTGCGCCACCTTGTATAATCATTTTTGCTATTTTTCTAATATTAAAATCATTTTTTTTTACCTTATATCTGTTTTTAAGAGTGTGATAACTGATTTAAGAAAAAAATTGTGTAATAATATTTTGTTAGTGCTTCATAGCTACACTCATGAAAAAAGTTATTTCAAGTCTGTCAAACGGTTTATAATTTAGTTGAACTAATTTTTTCTGCTTTTATTGTTTAAAACAGTTATTTAGCTAAAATCATTAGTTATCTTATTTTACCTCGAGTACAAATTTCATCCGTATTTGAACTAATTTTTCGAACTAAAATTTAGTAATTCGTGACTCTAAAATTAAGAAATTTTGTCAGTTAATTTAAACCACGATAGTTGCCAAACCATTATTTGTTAGCGTCTCCGCTATCAGTATCACTTATAGCTGGCATTATTTTCTAATTTAATTTATTTCATAATCATAAAATAGGCTATATCTTGGAAACTAAGCGAGATGGTCAGATCCGGAAACCCCATTTTAGCAGATATTTTCCGTTGATTCAGCTTAAAAAGTCAGTTGATTTAGCTACATTTTTAGTTAATTTAACTACAACTGTCAACTCAAATTTAGTTCCTCTGATATTTAGGTCACCTAAATTCTGCTGGCGCAAATTCAGGTTCTATTTTCTGTTATCGTAGCTAAATTTTCAACTATAGGTACGGTTTTTTTTATGAGTGTATAATAACATATACGGTAAACAATGAAGAATAGCAAATAAAGACAAGTTAAAGAATTATTTTTGTTTTTTTATGCTATTTTAATCAATTGCAAATTTGAGACTATTTAAAAAGTGGCTCAAAAATTTCGGGAAATTGCTAGAAAAATAAACCGTTCACATGTGGCTGTTAAAAATTTTGCATATAATCCGAGTGGTAAAAATAAATCAGGCAGCCCAAAAAAAAGCTTTCTGCTCGGGACCGATGTAAAATAATCAACTGATGTCTGTGCCAAGGTTATTACTCCACCACAAAACTGCTCGACTAGAATTCGCTAAAAGGAATTTACAAACCAACTGGGGAAAGGTAAGTCAATAATCGCTGTTGTTGGCATTACTGTTTAAACACAAATTTCTTTTAAACTTGATTTTTTCTCATGAGAAAAGTTCAATCTTGATGATCCAAATGGTTTTAACAGCTATTGCAGAGACCTACGTAAGGAACCACGATATTTCTCAAAAAGAAATTTCTGAGGCGGATCCTTAATGGTTTGGATCGCTTCTTGTTTCGACGGTATGATTTTCAAACACTAGAATGAATTCTTCTGAGTACATTACAGTATTAGAAGAGAAATTGGTGCAATTTATTGAAAATAGCAACGAAGAAGAATTCATATATAAGAGTATTGGAATGGCCCGCATGTTCTCCGGATCAAAATACATTGAGAATATTTGGGAAGTATTAACCCGTTGAGTTTACGCAAGAAAACTGTCAATATTAAAACGTTTTTCATCTAAAGTAAGCAATTATTGATGCGTGGAGATCTATAACGGAAGAAATCTGGTGTACAGTATGTCTGATCGAATTTTCTAGTTGATTCAAAAAAACAGGGGCCTCAAGCATTATTAAGCCGTTTGCTTTAAAACATTTTTCATAAATTGTTGTAACTTTTGGTATATTAAATAAAGTGTATTTATATTTATGAAAAACTTATTTATTTTGTTATTCGTTTTTAAATAGTAAAATATAAAATAAATGAATTGACTTTTTGTTAAATATTATTAATTTTACATTGGTTTTACGTTTGTGCCGGTTAAACTCCTCTACTTTTTTTTTAACTTGCGAAATGTAGCTAAATTAATGTGTAATTATAGTTTTGCAACGCAGTGTCAATGTTGTCACCCTATATCAGGGGTGGCAAGACTTTTTTCGTTGCTGGCCACAAAAAGTCAAATTTTTTCTAAAAATATGTCTCGTGCCACCTTAAGCCCCGATCACATAATCTCACAAGTTTGTTATACATATCAGAAATGTGTTGTATAAATCAAATGTATAATGTATGTGAACACAATTCTTTGCCCACATGATAAAATATCGACAGACATTTTTTGACAAGCTTTATTTTTTGAAATATTTCATAAAGTTACCACATGACTTGACACAAGTGTTGTGTTGTACACAAATAAAAGTAAAAAAAGATTAAAATCAACAAATGGTGGAAAAAATAAATAATTAAAAGAAAACTATCTGTTTTAATCCGTTTACATGATCACACATATGTTTATACTTTACTTCACACAATTATAAAGAAAAGTATGATCAATTTTCTGTCTGCCAAAAAAGTATAAAAAGAAAACCTTTTGAGTGTTCAGACTGTTATCGACACACACAAAAAATAAATTTAAACAGCAAATTTTTCTTCTAATTATTTATTTTTTCCACCATTTGTTGATTTTGATCATTGTTTAGTTTTAATTGTGAATGGCACAACACTTGTGTTAAGACATGTGATAACTTTATGAAATGTTTAAATAAAATAAGGCTTGTCAAAAAATGTGTTTTGATATTTTGATATGTGTGTAACGAAGTGTGTTCACACACATTATAAATTTGCTTTAGACAACACATTTCTGACATGTATAACACACTTGTGCGATTATGTGAACGGGGTATAATATGTATGAAGTTGTGTGTATTTTAATACAATCATATATAAAAATGTAATATTTAGTACAATTTTATTTGGCTAAAGCTCAAATCAAATTATAAAGGGTGTTTTTTTTATAGAGGTATAGAACTTTGAAATGGAATAAAACAAAGATGATTTTTTTAAATTAGCATGAAATTTACTTTATTCCAAAGATAATCTTCTGGCATTATAATTTAAATATGACTTCTGGTATATGACCGCCACGGCTGGCTCGGATGTAGTCTAATGTGGAGGTCCAATTTTCGATGATTTTTTCAACATTTGTGGCCGTATATTGGCAATAACGTGGCGATTGTTGTCCTCCAAGTGGTCAATCGTTTCTGGCTTAGCGGCGTAGACTAGTCTGGTTGAAACCACAGCTCCTGCACATCATGATAGTTCAATTGATGAACGAAAAGGTCAGTAATCATGGCTCTATAGCTGTCACCATTGACTGTAACGTTCTGACCAGCATCGTTTTTAAAGAAGAACGGACCAATGATTCCATCAGCCCATAAAGCAAACCAAACAGTTTTTCTGGATGTAACGGTGTCTCAACATACACTTGAGGATTATCATCACTCCAAATACGGTAGTTTTGTTTAATGACGTATCCATTTAACCAAAAGTGAGCTTCATCGCTAAACAAAATTTGCCTATGAAAATCCGGATCAACGGCAATCTTGTTTTGGGCCCATTCACCGAATCTACGCCTTGCTAGGTGATCGTGTGGCTTCAATTGTTGCACGAGTTGGATTTTGTAAGCAAGCAAACCAAGATCTTTCCGCAAAATCTTCCATAAAGTGGATGGACACATATCCAATTCCTGTGACGATGGCGGATAGACTGAATGGGGTCTTCCTCTACCCTACGCTCTACACAAGCAATGACTTCTTCTGTACGCACTGTACGACGTCTCTGTGGATGAATATTATCATTTAGAGTAAACGTGGTGCGAAAAAGTTCCATAGTTAATCGAATTAATTGCTCTGATGGACGATTATGTTGACCGCAAAATGGACGTAGAGAGCGATACGTATTTCGAACAGAACCATGATCTTCAAAATAAATTTGCACAATTTGGAAGCGTTGTTCAGGCGTCAGTCTATTCATGTTGAAATGCCAAACTAAACATAAATCACTTGATAGCTGACAAAATGGCCCCCAGTTAAAAAGTGTTGCCAACTTAAAGTTCTACACCTGTATATAAACACCCTTTATTTAGATGTACAAATTTACATAGAATCATACACAGTTATGATACAATAACACACAATTAGCTCAAAATCCGGATACAAACATATGTTATATTCATACGATTTCATATATTTGTATAAGTTTAGATATAAACTGATACAATTAAATAAAAAACTGATACAATCTAATTCAATTCAATCAATTTAATTCGGATAAAATCGTATTGGACATTTATCGAATTGCATCAGATTAGATCTAAACCCATACAAACTGACACAATTATATGGTCCCATATTTCGGATGAAATTAAATAAGATTACACATAGCGTCATTTATTTATTGATATGACTAAATAAAGCTGCATTAGTTATTTTTAGACGGGAAAATTGATTTTTTTTAAATAATTAAGAAAACTCCGCGTGCCACCCAAATGACTCCGAGTGCTAAATTCATGTGGATTTCCGGAACGCATCCCCTTAACAATATTTTTATGAAACAATTTCATAAATATTTATGAAACAGTTTCATTGGACGAAAAACAATGAAACTTTCATCATATTTATGCACACTCACAAGACCTTTTCTATAAAAGTTCAACAGTTATTTAAAAATTTAATCGATAAAGTTGTTTCAATGGAATATACAGTTAAATTACCAACACTCACAAGAACTTTTCCATAAAAAAACAACAGTTATTTAAAAGTTTAATCGGTAAAGTAGTTTCAATGGAATATACAGTTAAATTAACAAAGAAATATATTTTTCAACTTCCTGTCTGTTATTCAAAAAACAAAATAAACAAAAAAACGGACTTTCCGTAGAAGTTAAAATATTCAGTTAAAATTTTCAATTTAAAACAAAAAGTTCTTATATTATATTGAGTATTGAAATAAACGAAAATCTATTGTTTTTATGGATTTTGTCAATTAAATTTTCAACAGTTGAAAATAAACTAAAAAATATAATTGTTTTAAACGAAAAGTAAGTAGTCCTGTTTTTAACTGATTTTCAATTAATTTAATGTGTATATTCAGTAGTCTTTACGGAAAAAATATTGTGAGTGAAAGAAATATATTTTTTAACTTTCTGTCTGTTATTCAATTAATAAAATAAACAACAAAAACGGACTTTCGGTAATAGTTAAAATATTCAGTTAAAATTTTCTATTTAAAAAAAAAGTTGTATGTTATATTGAGTATGGAAATAAACGAAAACAATCTATTGTTTTTATCGATTTTGTCAATTAATTTTTCAACAGTTGAAAATAAACTAAAAAATACAATTGTTTTAAACGAAAAGTAAGTAGTCCTTTTTTTAACTGATTTTCAGTTAATTTAATGTAGTCTTTACGGAAAAATATTGTGAGTGTAGATTTTCATAAATATGGTGAATCTTTTCCTTTGAGTATGAAAAGTATCATAATAATTATTTATAAATTTTTGCTCAATGAAACTGTTTCATAAATATGATGAAGCATTTTTTTTTCTGAGCATAACTACACATAAAGGAAAAATGTCATCATATTTATGAAAAATTCATAGTTTTTCGTCAAATGAAATGTTTTATAAATAGCTATGAAACTTTATCATTGAAGCATTGCTGAGATAATTCGTTTCGAAATTTCCACCGTACGTGGCCCAATTTCAATATCGAAATTCATTAGTTCTTATCTAGACTAAAATTTTTTACCATTTTGCCATATATCCTTCGGTTTTCGAGATATGTGTACTTTTCATACAGTTTTGATAACATTTTTCTATTAAATGATAAAGTTATAAAGCATATTTCATAAATACTTATGAAAAGTTTCATCATATTAATGAAAACTTTATAAATATGACAATTGTTAAAAAAAATTCCGTCCAATGAAATTGTTTCATAATATGATGCAGCAGTTTTTCCCTGAGTGTACAAATATGAGGGTATTTATTTTGTCATTTTCACTTATCATTTATTCATACACATACAAATGTTTGTAATCACTTCGTGATTACTGCTGCTGCTTCTGCTGCTGTTCTCAAATCAATTATATTGCATACAATATTTATTTATACTGACCTCATTGAATGGTTTGATTTTCGTATGCATTATAAATGGAAATTTGCATAATTCGCAGGAATTTGTCTCGGAAGCCGTCAGCCATTGTTGCAGACATGCCTGATGTACATATTTAAGACTACCCGAACAATAGCATGGTGTCAGGAGTGGATTCTGTGGATCACTTTCACAATGACAAATACGGCATATGTCACCGCTGCTCTGTGATGCTTGACTACTGGCTGAACCAAATCTGTAAGTGGAAATAAAAAATAAATAAAGAAAATTTATATGATTTTCACTTGTACGTATGCATTTTCATTATATTCGAGAGAAAAAGAAAATTTTATTGTATCTATATTTTAATTATTTTCATATGTAAAATATTAATAGAAAAAAAGCCAAAAAAAAAAAAGTAGTACAAGAAATATTTTCAATATTAAATACAAAATCACATCTCATCGATATTAGTTCTTATCTAAGTTTATATCAAAATTGGGGTATCCAGTAATATCCGATTAGATGCCTCAAATATATTACTGGATTAAATTAGATCAAAATTAATCTCAAAATTTTGGGATCCAATTTAATTTATGATCCTGATAAATCCTAAAATACTCTATGGGATCTATTCAGATCTAGTTGGAACTAATTAGATCCAAAAAGATAAGTAATTTTTGGTGGACCGAATTAAGATAATTTGAGATTAACCCCCTGTTTTTATAAGGCGAAGGGAATAATTCCTTCAGAGAAATGTGTGTATTTTGTTATTGTAACAAAAACAAAATTCACGTATTGCTCTGGAGGAATTATTACGTTCGCTTTATAAAAAACAGGGGGTAAATTGGATTTATCTAAATCCCATGACATATTATTTTTAATAAAAATGGCGAAGAAAACTAATTTAGACATCTGCGCATATATAGTTATGTATGTGATTATATAAACAATACATAATTATATCTTATGCGCATGGAAAATCTTTATGATGTTGGACCATATATAATCATATCTCAAACTATATTGGTATCTTACATAATTATATATTATATCATTTGATATCATATATGATTATGTCTCAAGTGCTATTATACATATGGCACCACATATACACAGAGAGAATTCCTTGGACGAGTTTCAAAAAATTTTTTCACTGAACCAATTAAATTTTCTTCACAATGTGAATGAAAAACTTCATAGTTTTAACGAAACTATTTTTAATGAAAGTTTTTCATTAGTTGTATGATATGTTTAATAAATAATATGCAGTTTTTCATTTAATTTTATGAAAAATTTAATTAATTTAATGAAAAGTTTCAATGGACGAGTTGCAGTGACAATTTATAGATCTAATTCAAAAATTCTTTGATATCATGCAAATAATTCTCTCAGTGTAAGCATATCTTACATCTCAGAAAAAAAAAATTTATAATACAGTATATATTATTATATCTTATTTTATATAGCTTATATGTCCCCATATATAATTACATATTAAGTTATAAACAATATGAAAATGTATTATTATTGGGAGGGGAGTTGTTGTGGTAAATGGCATATTCACCCTCCCCCCCCCCCCTCCTAACAAAATTATATTTTTCAACACAAAAATGTAAAAGAGATTAAAAAATTAATTAAAAATACTCTAAGTTTCCCTCCCAAAACCTTTTCCTGGATAGATCTATCATATCTTATTATGTATAGCATATATGCTTAATATCTTATTTTTTAAAGGTCATAATATAATAATATATCTTTAAATATGTTACCGCATAAGAAACATATATATGTTATATAATAATAGATGGCCATACATGACAGCATATATAATATCATATTATAATATATTCTAAGATGAAAACACATAGGACAATATATATATTTTTTACTCAGGTGGGTATTGTTGTTCACATTCTGATAATTTATAGTGATTGCGTGACGAATATTGTTTTAGTTTACACTTTTGAATATTTTACAAATATTTTTTTTTAGTATAAAATTGCTATAGTAATTGAAAATAATGTTTAACATAGGAATTTTCATATAGAAAATTGTTTACAAAGTTATAAATTTTATAGGCAAAATTCGAACCAAAGAAAAAAAAATAATTCTTCATTTTTTATCGGTTTTATCTTTAATGGAACACATATTTTTTAATGGACCTATGTACTCAGAATCCAAATCTCCCGTGTAAAAAAGATTAGATTTGATCATATCTAATTATATATGATTGAATCTAATTAGATGTGGTAGAGCCTAATTAGATCTTGTGACAGATCTGAACATATATGATCATATATGTCATTTTTGATACACTTTATGGCCATATCTGAACGGATCTGGAAATCGGAAAATGTTCATGTCCAGATATGAGCAGATCTGGTCATATTAAATTATATCTGGTGCCAGATTTTGTTCATATCTAAAAAAATTTCATGATCGCTTTGTCCCTTTGAGACGTTTTCAAAAGCACCAAAATAAAAATGCTATTGTCGTTTTATTGATCTAATAACGTACATAATAATACATTTAAAAAAATTTATAACATTTTGTGTTGGGTTTTCTTTTTTTTTTTTTGTGCTTTTATTTCATTAACATAAATTTCAAATTAAATTTTTTATTTCTATTGTGTTTGTTATTTTTAAAAAATTTTTGTGCTATAAAGTTTAAGCTTCAATCTTACTTTATGCTTACTATCAACGGTTTCTAGTCAAAATAAATATGTTTTCAAGATTTTTGAAAATTGTATTCATTTCAAAATATTTATTTTTTGAAATTTGACGAAATTTTAACTTTAACGCTTTCTCTAAACCGTGCCATGCACACAAAAAATTACTTCGCAAAATATTTTATAACTTTGGTTTTCTATAGAAATATTATAAAACACTCATTTGGCGCACTTATGGCCAATTTCAAATACGCCGCCTGCAAGCGTGTACTTGTACTTGAACTTGTTCTAATGCAAAATTAACTTATTTTTAGTTCATATGTTTTAAATAATAGAGTTCATCAGAAAAGTATAAAATTATATAGATTTTGGGATAGCATCACCTTTTAAAGTGTTTTTGCATCAATAAAAAAATGTCGTTATTATTTTTTTTAAATTTCAACTCCGTCCACATGCGCACAGCGGAAAAAAAACATGATTTAGAGCAGGGATTACCATTTCATTGCACAATTGTGCAAACGAAAATTTATCTACCTCACACACATTCTTGTGATCTTTCATTTAGTCGTCGATGAGAATCCGACAAGTGTACACGTTCAGCGGATGCCTTAACATTTTTTTTCATGTTTACACTCAAAAAATATTGTATGATCAAAAATGCTTTTGGTGACATACAATGCCTTTTATGTCATAAAACATTTAAGGAATGTACGGAATATGTTTTTAAAAGACATTGCGATTGTTTTGATACTAATATAAATAATTTAGTTAGTAGTTTAATAGTTAGTTATTTACTTATTCATTTAATTATTTTTTTATTTAGTTGGTCAGTTATTTATTAATTTACTTATTTATTTATATATTTATTTCTTTATTTTTTATTTATTTAAAAACAAGAACAATTTTTGGTAAATATTTTTTATGGACAAGTTGTTTGTGCCATCGAAATAAAGTGAAATATGTATAAATGAAATGTAAAAATTTTATGCATTTTTTAAGACATATTTCGAAAGTTTGTTCGAAATTTTTTTGTTTGATAGCTTTTCAATAATATGTTTGTGTCATTAGATATATCTAAAAAAAATTGTTTCCAAAGTTGTATGTTCTCTATAATATATTTTAGTTTCATTAGGATCTGACGGTCCGCAGAAAGATACTTTCCTTGTAATTTGTATAATTTTATTTAAGTTGATGAAATTATATATAAAAACATACATATATTTGTGTGACCTTAACCGCACAAAATAACATATAATTATATAATATCATACACTGTTATATTTAAACCATTTTTAATCAGGTGTATTTGATTATCTTATTTTGTATGAATGTCAGAATGGTGTCAGTTACTAACATTTTTCTATGACTATAATTCTCTCAATTTTTTCCTCTCTCTTACTCACTAACACACTACAGAAAATTTTTTGGTAATGCCTGATTTAGAGCAGGGATTACCATTTCATTGCACAATTGTGCAAACGAAATTTTATCTACCTCACACACATTCTTGTACTCTTTCATTTAGTCGTCGATGAGAATGCGACAAGTGTACATGTTCAGCGGATGCCTTAACATTTTTTTTCATGTTTACACTCAAAAAATATTGTATGATCAGAAATGCTTTTGGTGACATACAATGCCTTTTATGTCATAAAACATTTAAGGAATGTACGGAATATGTTTTTAAAAGACAGTGCGATTGTTTTGATACTAATATAAATAATTTAGTTAGTAGTTTAATAGTTAGTTATTTACTTATTCATTTATTTATTTTTTTATTTAGTTGGTTAGTTATTTATTAATTTACTTATTTATTTATTTATATATTTATTTTTTATTTATTTAAAAACAAGAACAATTTTTGGTAAATATTTTTTATGGACAAGTTGTTTGTGCCATCGAAATAAAGTGAAATATGTATAAATGAAATGTAAAAATTGTATGCATTTTTTAAGACATATTTCGAAAGTTTGTTCGAATTTTTTTTGTTTGATAACTTTTTAATAATATGTTTGTGTCATTAGATATATCAAAAAAATAGTTTCCAAAGTTGTATGTTCTCTATAATATATTTTAGTTTCATTAGGATCTGACGGTCCGCAGAAAGATACTTTCCTTGTAATTTGTATAATTTTATTTAAGTTGATGAAATTATATATAAAAACATACATATATTTGTGTGACCTTAACCGCACAAAATAACATATAATTATATAATATCATACACTGTTATATTTAAACCATTTTTAATCAGGTGTATTTGATTATCTTATTTTGTATGAATGTCAGAATGGTGTCAGTTACTAACATTTTTCTATGACTATAATTCTCTCAATTTTTTCCTCTCTCTTACTCACTAACACACTACAGAAAATTTTTTGGTAATGCCTGATTTAGAGTATTTTATACTACAGAGCAAAAAGAGCAATATTTAGAGTTGTGTAGTTCGTGAACGATCTAGTTCAATTGAACTAGCCTTTACTTTGAACTAGTGAGCTAGTTCGCAATCTTCACCTTACCATTATGCTTACAAAAAATCACAAAGTAATGTGTCTATAAATAGATTTTCAAATATATATATTAATAATTACTTTACGTTTATAATTCATGCATTATGTAATTGATGATCGGTAAGTCATTATTTTATGTTTTGAAGTAATGTTAAATGTAATGACGTCTCATTACAAGGTAATACATGAGTGTTCAATTATCGGTAACTCATTACTTCTTGTTGGAAAATAATGATACAGGTAAGGAGTACACATTACAAGGTAATGCATTACTTTATCGCACCCATTACCAAAGTTTTGCTGGGGTTCTTATTATTTTACATATTTATACATCTTTCGTTGTTATTTTCTTACAAATATGATCAGAATTACAATATCGATGTTCGTTCCATTAGATTCGGCGTTATTTACTAGTATTTGGTCATATTCGTAAAACTTCTTATATTGTCACATTATAATTTTAACCCAATAGCAAAAGTATGTGCTTTTTCGATTTCATTTTATAAATTTTTTAATGAATTTTTTCATATTTAATGCAACATTTAAAAATTTTGTGATTTAAATATGTACACTCAGGGAACTTCTGCTTTAAAAATATGTAGTTGTTTGGGTTGTAATACAGTTTCATTATTTTTAATGTAAATGTAAGTTATTTGTAGAACAAATAAAATTTTTAACTAACCTTGTAGTTCATTTAAAAAAACAACTCACATCAAATGACTGTTTTATGATTTTACATTCATTTTTATACCCTCCATCCCATAGTGCAGGAGGGTATATATCACTTTGTCAAATGTTTGTAATTCTTTTAAAAAAAATCTGGGACCCCATAAACTATATATATTCTTGATCAGCATGAATAAAGAAGTCGATATAGCCATGTCCGTCTGTCCGTCTGTCCGTCTGTCTGTGTTAACTCAAAATACTCCTCCAATACAGAAGAGGAGTTGCTAATTTTTAGTCAAATTGTTTGTTGATATCATGAGCAGTTTTCTAGTGAAAATGATCAAAATCGGTTAACGGGTTTAAAAGTTATGAGTGAAAATGTGGGAAGACCTCTAAAAATTTGGAAGCAAATTTTAAATTATTCTATTTATTTCATCACACATACGTACATTCAATGCTTATACACAAGAATATACGCAATCAGGGATGGCTGTCAATATCGCTGAAATACCGTTCAGGATTCAACTGACTATCGTTATATCTAAAATATTATTACCGATATAATTGAAATGCCGTTATCCGTAAAATACCGTTACCGATATAATTAAAATATCGATACCTTAAAATTACCGTTACCGAAATAATCTAACAAGATCTGAAAAAAAAACTTCTGTAAATAGATATATTTTCCCAAAGTATGATCATAAACTAGCCAGTCATTAAAACTCGGGCATAATGGGGATAAAAATTGTGGTGTGCATTAACATTAACTGAATAACTAAAATAACGTTACCCTTAAAATATCGTTACCAAAATAATTGAAAAATATTTTTCCCTAAAATAAAGTTACCGAAATATCTAAAATAACGTTACCGCTAAAATACCGTTAGCGAAATAAATAAAATACCGTTAACGCTAAAATCCTGTTACCGAAATAACTGAAGTATCGTTACCCCTAAAATACCGTTACCGAAATAAAAGAAGATAGGGTTACCCTGACCAATAACCACATAGAATCGGTTACCATCCATGGTCATGATCAACACTTAATAACAAAAAAAAACCCACAAAATATTGTTGTTGTTTTTTTTTTGTTTTGTTTTGTAATACAGTATGTATGTATGTTTAGTAGCAATCGCATGCAGTGTTGCCAGGCTTGCCGATTTGTCGTCATTTTGATGATATTTAAGACCCAAAATAACTAAATGACTATTTGACAACTTTTGCTTCCAAAATGACGATTTTTTGACAATAATTTAATATGTCAGCAAGATCTACTTATTTATCATTCTCATAAAATCGCCGGATCTTTTATTAAATTTATATTATTTCGTTAAAAATTAAAAAAAACATTGTTTTTTTATCGAAAGCTATCCTTTATTTGCTAATATGATGTGAAATACAATTTTGCAAAGATGCAAATCCTAGAATTGAATAAAACTTAATCCAAACCGCATTTATTTTTTTTATAAATTCATTACGGGTTTAGCTTAATTTAGTTTCTGTGTTTATATGTTTAGAACATTTTTTTAAATTTTTATAAAATTTAATTGGAGTTAGATTTAAATAAATATGAAAAAATGTTCATGCTAAAAAACAATGCATGGACTTTTTTTGCGAAACAAACAGATCTCTAGCCCGAATATATTTCATGTTGAAAGATGATATATATACAACTTTAAATAAAACAAAATAAATCCAAAAATAAATCCGGTGCTTAAAAAACAGGCCTAATAATATAAATAAAGTGTCAAAATTTAATAATTAAAAAATATAACATTAAGATTGTTCGATAACACAAAAATTTGTACAAGTGTTTTCTGGACGTTGTTCGTTTAGACAAATACTCAGTATAAACTGGGTATTTACATTTATAACTTACAAGTTTTTACTGGATACATTTTTGCCAGTAAAAATTTGTGAGAAGAAAAAAACATATGATTGAAAAAATATGCTTATATTGTAAGTAAACAAAAGCAAATATTAAATTAAATTATAATTGTTTATGGATTTAAATTAAAAAATATTAAATAATTAACTATGGAAGAAGTTAAAAAACATTTGATTTTAATTAATTTTTATCTTTTTCATAATGACCAGTTGATTTTTTTTTTAAATATTTAAAACGAGCTGTTTTATCTAATTTAATAATTCCTTCACATTTTCCGTTCGTTTACTTTTTTGTAAGTTTGTCTTACTCTTTGTAGTTTTGTTACTGAGTAATTATTACTGAACTTTACTGGAAAAATAATCGAACGGACTTATTGTTAAAGAATTTCCAAATGTTGTATAAGAATTTAAGATTTTAAAAGTTGTGCTACTGAAATTTTGTTCACAGAATTATGTAGATATAAGTGATTAACAGTTCAAGTGGTAAAATTTGTTGTATTTATTTTATCTTTCAACATTTTATAAATATGAATATCGTTATAAAATATAATGATTTTGGTAGTTTAAACCAAAGAGAAGTGTCAAAAATCGTGTTATATTACAACGATAACACGTTAAAATTTGAAATGTGAATTACATTATTGTATTTTATTTTTTATTAAAACTTTATTCCTCTTCTAACAAATATATTTTATTTTGACGATTTTTCAATAATGATGACGATTTTTTCTGAAATCTGGCAGCACTGGTTTATGCATCTCCTTTATGAGTGCAAATGTGAGAAGACCTCGAAACATTTTTAAGCAAATTTATAAAGTGTTCTTTTGTTTTCCAGATACCCTTTTTCGGTAACCCCAACAAATCAAAAAATCACTAATTAGAAAAAAGTGTGAACAAAATAGTTGAGTTATAAATTCTTTATTTATTTGACTGCATTAACCAGAGTTGCCAGTCACTTTAATCGTTATCAGATCAAAAAAATATCCAGAAACAAAATCCCCAAATTGAACAATGTAAATTCATAACTTTTTTTCGTACACAATTTTTACTTATTCTCATTCTCAACCTTTAATAAATTGGCAAGGAAACTCTTACACTCTTATTATATTTATTAAAAACCCCATTAAATTTAAAGGACATCCACTTTCGGAACTTTTTATTTAAAATATATAAGGTACATACTTCATCTTAAAATCTTTTGATTATATGCATTTTTTCCTTAAAAACCCTAATCTTTATTTGATACATACAAAATAATCTAAATTAAAGTATTGATGTGTAAAAACCAATCGAATTTTGGGAAAATTTCTAGGGTTCCTATTCTAAGAGTCGTAAACGAGAATTGCACAAGCAACTAAGCTGAAAAACAATAATTTGAAATACCAGTTTCTTTAATTTTTTGTGTCTCGAAAACACCCTAAACACTCGAACGATTTTCTGTTATAATTTTTGACAAACTTAATTTTATCACACTTTCCGTTTTACTTATGTGATGTATAGTATAAACACATGTGTTGTAATGTAAACTGGAATTTCATAATTATTTCATTATGTATGTCTCCGCAAGCGTATTTTTGTTCCCTTAAATTAATCTAAAATTCGGATTATTCGAGACTGTTTTGATGCATCTCCTTTAACGATCCAAAAATATATTTTAATAATCCTTATTTCTTTTATTATTATATAGGCAAAGAGACGATTCTTTTATACAAAACAACAGGCGAATTTTACAACAGTTTTTTTTAAATCATAAGGGAACTTTAATAATATATCTATTTTTCACGACACGTTCTTCTTTAGGTAATCAGAATAACCATTTCACCTTTGAAGACCCACTGTTATAAGCATGCACAATTTCAGATTCATTTTAGTAAACTTTAATTAAACATTTTTTTTTTCTGAAACATCCCAAATACATTAATCAATCAGTCATATTTTGTTTTACTTATAAAAACAACATTATTTTTGTTATTTTTACAAAAAATATAGATATTTATATTGTTTGCACTTTCCCTGGTTAATGCAAACACCGAGATGGAGGGTATCCAAAAATTCGGCACAGCCGAATTTAATCTTTTTAATACCAAATTTGGCACATCGGACTTTAATGCTTCCACTTGTTTACAGTTGTTTTTTGTTATTTAAAAAAATAAAAAAAAAAAATTTTGGTTTATTTTTTACTACCATGTGGTTCATTTTTACTACAATTGTTAGTAATTTTTTGAACATTAAAAAACAATTGACAATGTTAGTTGAATTTAATGAAATGTAAGTCGTCCTTTTTTTTAAATGAAATTTCATTTGTTTTTGACTACAATTGCTGTCGTCTTTACCAACATAATTTCCTAAGTGTACAAACACATCAACCCATTGTCCATATTAGCAGACTTTTTATTTATTTTTCTTCTAAAATACAATATTTATATAAAAAATGTGTAATCAGTTCATTTAAAGTACACGTTCATAAAGAAAAAAAAAAAACTATCATTCAATTCTCAGTCTTCAATTTTATCTAATACAATGCTGAAAAAAAAAAAAAATTCTTTCGAAAAATAGCGGCAAAAACATTTTTAAATTATTTTGCTAATTCTAATCTTGGCAATCCATAAAAACTATAAAATAGTTTCTTTTTATCCAAATAAGCTTTTGACGGCACGAAATATATGTGTCCTTACATGGGGACAGTGGATGGTAATGGGTTAAAAAGATGTGTTTCACAGCCAGATGCAAATAAAGTGATATTTTGTGTAAATAGTGTCAAGAATATTTACAGAAACATTATTTTTATTAATATGTTTTTTTTTTTTTAAATGCTGGTAATTTGTTTTAACTGCATTTGTAATCGTTTTTACTACATTTGGCAGTGGATTTTTATCAGTTCTTTTAATTGACATTTGCAGTCGATTTTACGAACATAATTTCCTGAGTGTTTGAATTTATGTTCAACTCACTGTAGTACACTCAAAAAAAAAAGTTTGTAAAGTCAGCAAAAAATTTTGCTGAGCAGCAAAATTTTAGTCAGGAGGATGCTTGCAAAAAAGTTGCTAATGTCAGCAAAATCTTTTGCTGAAAATCAGCGAGCTGATTTTTAGCAACAAAATTTGTAGATTCAGCAAAAGTTTTGCTAACACTTAGTAGATTAGAAATACAAAAGCCTTGCTAAAAATTAATAAATTTTTTGCTGAATTTTAGTAGACTGAAAAAAACGCAAAAAATTTGTAGAAAAATTGTAATTTAGTTAATTTATTTGCTAAAAATCATAAAACATATTTTTGTGATTCTTGTACAAATAATTTACTATAATAACGAAATATAAAAATTTTCATTTTTCCACATTGACGACATGAATTAATTTAATATCTGAAAATATATAGAAATAAATATATATAACATAACAAAAATTGTCTTTCAATTACTTACATCAATGGTTGTCTAAATGATGCTATCGCAACTGCCGAAGATAATTATAGAAACGGAAAAATAAACAAAAACAAACGAAACGAAAAAAACAACCCTTTTTGCAATAAGAAAAAGGAACCATAAAAATCTACCTAAGATGTGTGTCTTTGTCTTTCACTTTACTCTGTCTACAATTCTGTATATGTTTGTTTGCAATTTGACCACACATATAAACATTTAGTTTAAATAAATAAATATTTTATTTTGTCTTTTATTTAATTAATAGACAATTATTTTCACAAGCCGGTGACAACGTAAAATTTAAGTTATTTTAATCCTCAATTTTGCTTTATGTATGAAAAAGAGATACAAAAACTTCCATGGTTGATTTTTTTTATATGTCTTATTAGAGTTTTACTTTTTAGTATCATTTTCCTCTTCTCTACTACATTTTGACATGCCGCGACATCTACTTCATTCTGCGTATATCTTTCAATCTGGTTGTCGTCCACACTATTAATGTGCTTATCAGCACAATTTTTTTTTAGCAAAATTAATTAGTAAAACATTAGTATATTAGTAAAGCATTAGTATAAAACAGTTAAGTGCTGAATAAGTATAACGAAAATTTTAGCTGAAAACACGATTTTAGCAAAAAATTTTGCTAAAAAATAGTATACCTGATTTACAAGACGTTTTACTAACTTTTCTACTAACTTATTTTTTTGGGTGTATATTTAATATTTTTCTATTAATCACTAGAAATCTAATTGTCATTGACAATTTTCTAAAAGCCAGTGTGGTTAACTGTCTGCCACCATTAAATTAAATGTTAATTTAAAATATGTATTTCCTAGATTTTATTTCTATAAAAACTGATTGTAATTTTCCATAAACTAAAAACAAAACATTGATTTTTCCATTTCAAGGTAATGATTATACGACATAAATATATTATACGAGTAGTATTAAACCAGCAATTATTTTAAGTGAAAAAGTTTTTTGTTTTAATTTCACCAAAGAAACAGAGTGTTACCACTTTTCTTTCTATGATCTATAACACCACAGTACAACACATGATTTTGGGACTTAACTCTGAGAATTGCACGCGAAAGTAGCCCCAAAAATAAGAACTTCAAACCTACCCAGAAAAAGTGCATACAGTGCCTTAAAAATCGCAAAATTGCCCATTTTTTCCCCCATTTTTAACCTTTTTTGCTCAATAACTGGATTGCAAATCCACAAATATGCTGTTTTTTTTCTTTATAAACTTAATTTTGCATGAAAATAAAAATTCCGATTCATATTACAGCTATTCTTACACTGAAAATATGAGATTTTTATATGTTATCTATGCATGGAAACAAAATTTAGAACATTTTCAATTATAATTGGGGAAAATGGGGGGAAAAAAATAAAAATCAGAATTTTTATTTTCATGCAAAATACACTTTATAAAGAAAAAAAACAGCATATTTGTGAATTTGTAATCCAGTTATTGAGCAAAAAAGGTGAAAAATGGGGGGAAATGGGCATTTTTGCGATTTTTAAGGCACCGGATGCACTTTTTTGTTCCGCATTTTTTTCTCATATTCAATATCTACAACTTTGCTTCAGATACAAAAGAGATATTCCGTACGGTATTCCGAGATATAACAGTGTTAAAATATAGGAAAAGTGCTAAAAATCCGCCTTGAGCAAAAAAATTCGTATGGCCATTAAATTATTATTTTGTTAAATCGACAAAACGAATGATGCAGAAGTTCTTATTTTTGGGGCTACTTTTGCGTGCATTTTCCAGAATTGAGTCCCAACATCATGTGTTGAAAAATGTTGTACTGTGATTTTTATGAAATCAATATAGAAATCAGCAAAAAATCTTAATAGGAAAGACCTTTAACATTTGACAGATCAATATTTGAAGCGGTTATCGAACTTACAAAGAAAATAATTACGCCAGGATATAAAAATTATACTAATTATTAATGTCTTTTACAATAATTAAATATGAATTTATTGAAAGAGTAAGTATTTAGAACAAAATGAAAATGACACAGTGAGCCATACGGAAAAAGAGGGGATACTAAAACGAAATGTTCTCCAAGAATAAAATAAACTAAAAATTCGCCATTTTGTAGCTTTATTTTGTCAGATTACCTGCTACGGCTTTTAAATCAGAGCGAAAGTGTAAAATTTTAGAATTTTTCGGTGTTCTTGCGGGCGTTGTGGTGTAGTGGTTAGCGCGTTGAACTGTTACACAGATGGTCCCGGGTTCGATTCCCGGTGACGACAACATCAATTTTGAAAAAAAATATGTATGAGTTTTCAATCACTTATATGTATCGCTGCGCCCACCTTCGGTGTTCCCATAGCACTTTACCCCACCGAAGTAAAATAATGAATCAGGGCTATGAAACAAAAAGCTTCCATAAGTTCGCCAACTCTACATCTGGTGGCGAGCAACAACTGTTCTAAGACTTATCATCTCGCGCAATTACAGTGTTGCCATGTTTGAAGCCCTTCATCTTTCATTACCTTTCATCTCTCCACTATCCCCTTTCCAAAGAAAGCAACACATTAATTAATAGGAAGAATTTCCTGAGTGTTTCTTTAAAAAAAAAAAAAAAAAAAAATCAGAACGTTTTTCCCTATTTTTTATTCGTTTTAATTCGTGTAAAAAAGCCTGGTCGAAAGTAAAACGAATGCCATTTTTTTTAATAAATTATAATTTAAGGTCAAAAATGGCGCTTAATATTAAAAATTTAGAAATTTTTTTACTTATTTCTGATTTTATTATATTTTTGGTTGTATTGTTTATATATTGTTTACAAAAAACTATTTTAAAAAAAATTTTTTTTGTTTTGATATTCTAGAAAACACTCAAACAAATTGACAAAAATGTTAGAAGCATTTCTTAAAAGCATTTTACTTTCCATATGTTTTTTATTTTCCATAAGACCATAGAGCAATTCCATATGAAAACGATCAAAATTGGCAAATTTTTGGACGACCCCTCTCCGATTTTAAAATAAATAGTCTCAATCGATTGCCCAGCAAAAAATAATGTACCTACATATTTTTTTTTTTTTTTATAGTGTCTGGTTTAGTGGTGGTGTGCACCACTGTCATGTGACAAAATTGAATAATTCTTCATAAGGGACCTCATTGAAAGTTGTTTAAAAAAAAAAACTACTAAAGCGATCGCAACGAGTGATAGCTCGTTGGAAAGGTATTGAATCAGGCTTTAATTGAAAAATAAAATTTTCCTAATTTTTCTCAGAAATTTACCTTTTTTCCCATGAAAATTAAATTTTCCCATGAAAATTAAATTTTCCGATTTTCCACAGAAGCTCCTAAATTTTCCGGCTAATTTTATTTTTTTTGGATTCCTCATAATTTTTGCTTTAAGAATCAGCAATAAAAAAATGGGCCCCGACTCCTTGTTTGGACAGGAGAAGAGCATTTAAGAGACCACCTTGTTCTCATTGTTCTCATTGTTTTTATATTTTTTATAATTGAATTATTTTTAATTATTTAACAAGAAAAATTAGGAAAATTTTATTTTTCAATTAAAGCCTGATTCAATACCTTTCCAACGAGCTATCACTCGTTGCGATCGCTTTAGTAGTTTTTTTTAAACAACTTTCAATGAGGTCCCTTATGAAGAATTCTTCAATTTTGTCACATGTCATATGGAATTGCTCTATAGTGACTGGTTTAGTGGTGGTGTGCACCACTGTCTTGTGACAAAATTGAAGAATTCTTCATAAGGGACCTCATTGAAAGTTGTTTTAAAAAAAAACTACTAAAGCGATCGCAACGAGTGATAGCTCGTTGGAAAGGTATTGAATCAGGCTTTAATTGAAAAATAAAATTTTTCTAATGTTTCTTGTTAAATAATTAAAAATAATTCAATTATAAAAAATATAAAAACAATGAGAACAAGGTGGTCTCTTAAATGCTCTTCTCCTGTCCAAACAAGGAGTCGGGGCCCATTTTTTTATTGCTGATTCTTAAAGCAAAAATTATGAGGAATCCAAAAAAACTAAAATTAGCCGGAAAATTTAGGAGCTTCTGTGGAAAATCGGAAAATTTAATTTTCATGGGAAAATTTAATTTTCATGGGAAAAAAGGTAAATTTCTGAGAAAAATTAGGAAAATTTTATTTTTCAATTAAAGCCTGATTCAATACCTTTCCAACGAGCTATCACTCGTTGCGATCGCTTTAGTAGTTTTTTTTTAAACAACTTTCAATGAGGTCCCTTATGAAGAATTCTTCAATTTTGTCACATGACAGTGGTGCACACCACCACTAAACCAGTCACTATAAAAAAAAAAAAAAATATATAGGTACATTATTTTTTGCTGGGCAATCGATTGAGACTATTTATTTTAAAATCGGAGAGGGGTCGTCCAAAACGTGATCGCTTTCATATGGAATTGCTCCATATGTTTTTGGCACTTCGATAATAATTTCGAAAAAAAATTCGAGTTTTCGAAAGCTTTTAGGCTTTGAGAACACCAAATTTCAATTTCGTGTGATTTCACAAATTCGTTCTAATTGCAAAACGTTCTAAAGTAGCAACATGGGCGATTATTTTAACCTGCAAAAGCAGTCGAATTTTGTAACGGCTTTACGATATTTCACAAGATATGATTACAATCCAAAAATTAAACTTTTTTTACTTTTAATTCAGAAGATGCAGTGATTTTAATTTTTCAGAAAATACGAAATTGAGTGAAATCACACATTAACTTAAATATCATACATTCTTTGAAAGAACACTAAAAATTGGCATTTTTACCTCATCCGATTTTATTTATATTAAAGAAGTACATAACGGCCGTTCAACTGAAGACCGGCTAAAAATGTTAATTTTTTGACCTTCGGACCTTAATTAAAACTCTATGGAGTCCCTTAAAAATTGGCGTTTTTAGTTTTTCAAATTTCGGAAAAGCCAAGTTTTTCTATGCAAATTTGTTTTTTTTTGAAGAATGAAAAAATGCTGAAAGTGTGTAAATTTAAATATTTGTATTTTATTTAATATTCAACGGATTATCACCATTTAAATTGTACTGGAATGGTATACTCCTTTACTTTTTTACTGCGGGCGGAATGAAGTTTTTTTCAGCGTTAAAACGAAATGCATTTTTTAAGCAATTTCTTTTTTAAAGGCACTTTCTTCAAATTTGGCCACTCTATATTTAAAAAAAGGATGCATATTTGTAAAATATGGAATTTTTAGTAAAAAAAAAAACAACCCTTTCGTTTAAGAAGAAGAATAAACGTTTTTCTCTAAAAATTATAAACACTATTCATTTTTAAATCAGACTAGACTAGTGTCTGCCTCTTTTTTATGGACAGGCGTCATCAGTGATTTTCCATTTACATTGTATTATTATTTGTGTTTTTTTTTTCTTTCGACAAATTTATTTAAAACAATTAAGGATATTGACGGATTAAATTTTTAAAAGGAATTTTTTTAAATTTTAGGTCCTTAAATATTACGACTAATAATTTTGGTAAATAGCTGAGATTATTATCTTTCATCTGATATCCATATTGGCATCATTTAATTTGTACAAGTATTTAAATAATTTGTTTAAAAATATAACTTTAAATGTCATTTTGAAAGGATACAGGATGTGATAACGAAAATTTGAGTGCGTAGTTAAACCACATGTGGTCTTCTGTTTAACACGCATATCAATTTTCCCATGCGTGAAATTTGCCGTATGGTGATATGTAAATATACTAAATTTTATATTAAACATTAAAAATACTTTCGGAAAAGTTCCGTTTATTTTGGAGAACCCTTCTGATTCCTAACTTGAAATTTTTATATGTTGTTAGTAATACTTTGAGTTAATTGGAAAATGAATTTCATAAAAATTTAGTAGTAGCGAATTAAGGAAACTTTTTTCAATTTCGTTATTTATTTCGCGATAAAAATTAAAATGACACCAAATTTTTAATATTCTGTTGACGCGTTCAAAAGTTATGATAATTTTAATATTACAAGAAGGCAAGGATGGAGCGAAATTGATAATTAATAGGTTTTTTGTTAAAGCTGTGCCTATTCTGGAGGCTAGCTTTTTTAAAACTTCGGGTTCTGATGAGATCTTTAGCCAGATCGAAATACTAGTATCAACCTAGCTAATATGTTTGATTTTCTTTATTTTTTGTAAATATAAGGAGTTCGGAAGCTCGTTATAAATTAAAAATAAGTATTGTATATTTCTTACAAATTTGTTAAAAACCCCCCAACTTTGAGCAGTGGCTAAACGTCTACAAACTTTAAAAAAACCTTAAATTTTTTACAAGAATCAAAGTTCCACAAGCTTTTCGGAACAAAATAGTATAATTTTTTTTAACATTTTTACCATCAAAACTGTCAAAATTCCCCCTTAAATAACAAATTTAAATAGATGACATTTGGTCAAAATTTTTTGAAAAAATAAAAAATTCTGCAATGAAATTGTAATTAAAAAGTCCCAGCAAAACTTTGGTAATGGGTAGGACTTATTTCAGACCTTCCAAAGTAATGACTATCCATTCCAGTTTTTGTTATTTTGAAGGTCCGAAATAATACCTTACTAATATGAATATATGTAACTGCTTATTTGTAAGATAAAAAACAACGCCTTACTAATATTGTGTTAAATATCTGCTTATTTGGAATAGCAAAAATAATAAGTTACTTATTATCACTTATTTCAGACCTTTCGTAGTAATGACTATCCATTTTTAGGTACATGTTAATACGTTCTTATTTTTGCACCTATAAATAACTACTTATTAACATCCTTACAAGTAATACGTCATATAATGGCTTTAAGCATTACTTTTGATGCTACAAATAAGAAATGAAATAAGTACTTATGTGTAACTGGTGATTTCACTACATATTTTGTAACGTCTTATTTTTGTCCCTATATGTAAGCACAAGGCAAGGCCTTGCCTCCTATGACACCCCCATGTTAAAATCAGGTGTTCTTGGCCTCAACTATAAGTACTTCTGATTCTTGTTTTCTTCTTCCATTTCCCATTCTATGGTAATAGCAAGTTTTCCTGGGGTCCGGAAAAAAGAAAAAGTAAAAAGTTTGAAAAAAAAACTCTTAAAAAAATAACAAAGTTAAAATTAAATAAAATTTTTTTTTTTTCGCCAGAAAATCTTGATATGAATATACACGAGCGCTCAAAAATTACAAATTCCAAAAAATTGTAAAAAAAAAAGCCATAATGACAACTTTTTCTTCTTTGGCGATGATATTTAACCCTTTAACGACCGAACTTAAACCGGTGCAGATTTTTTGACGAAACTTCTGGAGACTTAGGCCTATGACAAAAAAACTTCTCCCCCAAGCAAAAAGATATAGAAAAACGTAAAAAAAATCATTAAAAACCCAAAAAAGATCAATTTTGAGTTTGGGTTGACCTTGTAAGGCTCTGAGATTATCATTCTACAGTATAAAGGTATCGGTAAAAAGTTACATCTCTGTAGTAAAAGTCGGGCATATGTGAATCATTGGTCGTCAAGGAGTTAAAAAAAATTCCGAATTTTCAAAGATTGCACGCAACACTTTTTTACAACAAAACTTGTCTGTTTTTGGCATGTAACGAAAAAAGTCTTGTCACCTCTGAACTAGGAGAATGTTTATATTAACATAACTTGAACCAGAAGAGATAAAGTTGAAAATGTCGTTATTTTGTGCTCACTATTTTTAAAATGTCCCTATAACAATCGAGTTTTTTAAGGAGTCTTTTAGTGTAATAGAAAAATCAATTTATCTAAAAACCGGTGGAAAAACTATTTTATTTTTTATAAAGGGTGGTTAAATTTCAAGGGCCGATGTTGATTTTGAATAAAACACAAACTATTTAGGAAATTATTGTAATTTTATTTTATTATGATATATTGGTATTACTCAATTATGTATGGAACAAAATATCGGCCAAATGGGCGCCGCGACCACGGCGGTAACCTCCATCCGATGGTCCAAATTTTCGATGACGCTGAGGAATAATGGAGGTTCTATGCCGTTAATGTGCCGAATTATCTCATCCTTTAGCTCTTGAATTGTTGCTGGCTTATCGACGTACACCTTTTCTTTCAAATAACCCCAAAGAAAAAAGTCCAACGGTGTCAAATCACATGATCTTGGCGACCAATTGACATCGCCATTACGTGAGATAACACGTTCATTGAATTTGTTGCGCAAAAGAGCCATTGTTTCGTTAGCTGTGTGGCAAGTGGCACCGTCCTGCTGAAACCACATATCGTCCACATCCATATCTTCCAATTCGGGCCATAAAAAGTTCGTTATCATCTCACGATAGCGAACACCATTCACAGTAACTGCCTGACCGGCCTCATTTTGGAAAAAATACGGCCCGATGATGCCGCCAGCCCATAAACCGCACCAAACAGTCACTCTTTGTGGGTGCATTGGTTTTTCGACAATCACTCTTGGATTCTCATTCGCCCAAATGCGGCAATTCTGTTTATTGACGAATCCACTGAGGTGAAAATGTGCCTCATCACTGAAGATGATTTTCTTCGAAAATTGATCATCCACTGTTGCCATTTCTTGCCACCATTCTGCCCATTCACGACGTTTGGAATGGTCAAGAGGCTTTAGTTCTTGAGCCAATTGCACCTTGTAAGCGTGTAAATGCAAGTCTTTATGCATAATGTTCATCAACGACGAGCGTGAGAGGTGCAATTGTTGGGCACGACGACGAGTTGAGGTGGACGGCTCTTCAGCCACACTATCGCGAACAGCAGCAATATTTTCTGCAGTACGAGCATGCACTGGTGTTCTCACATCTTCTACAGACCCGGTTTGCTCGAATTTTGCGATTTTTGCGATTGTACGCACATTTGGACGATCAAATTGACCAAAAAAATCACGAAGTGCACGATATGCATTTTGATTTGAACGCCCATTTTCATAATAAGTCTGGATAACTTTAACACGTTGTTGGATTGCGTATCTCTCCATGGTTCAAATTGAGTAAGTCTGAAATAGAGAAATGTCAAATAAAATTCGGAAAAAAACTTGGCGTTTAGGTGTGGTTCACATTCAACATCGGCCCTTACAATTTAACCACCCTTTATTAAAAAAAAAAAAATTATCTTTTTACTCGGTTAACTCGTTAAATATTGTCCATCTCAAATACCCAAATATTTGATTGTTAAAACTGCAAGGTCTAGATGAATATAATACAATTCATCATTCGCATTGTAGTTCTAACAAAAAAATATTTAAATATTTGCAATGAACTATATTAAATTAATATTTTCTCTAAAACGGAGACAAGTTACACGGCGAAACTTTCAATAGAAAAGAAAAACATTTACACTTTTTTATAAATAAAAAAATTTCCGATTTTTACATAAATTATGTTATTTATTAGTCAAAAAATTCAAAACAAGCTCTGAATTTAAATACCCAGAAAACAAACTCGGTAGTGGCTACCGTATTTATTGCCAATCGAATGATTCGGTTGCTGCGACCGAATTTTGCGGTTGTGATAACAATCATTTGATTAAAACAACAGAATTTCTGCTACACTGATAGAAATTTGTGCGTAGTATTAATGAATTCCCTCATTAATCCAATGAATTTTTTCATTAAAAAGTCCCCAAAGAAACGTTTCATTGAGTCAATGAAAGGTGTTTCATTAAATCAATTTTAATGAACGGTTTCATTGACCCAATGAAAATTTCATAAAGTATATGAATTTTTTTTTATTAATCCTAGCCTAATCGTTATGAAAGTTTCATGTGTTTAATGAATAAAATTCATAGTTTGTATGAAATATTTTCGTTGATATTTAATAATTTAAACTGTTTATGATTATTTTAGCATAGCATTAATTTGGTGGTTATTGAGAAATTACCATTCGTTGATATTATTTATAAGGTCTGGTCTTTATGGGATCTATAAAATATTTTTATAAAAAAAGTTCGAAAAGTTCAAAAGTAAACATTACATGGCTGTTCTGCAAAAGCGATGGCAGATTTTTATTAAACTCAGTCTGATTCAGAAAATTTTCGTTACTTGGAATAGGATGACATGTAAAAAAGAAATCTAACAAGAAAGGTTTTCCCGGGGCCACCCAACAATGTAGCACAGTGGGGAAAATTCTATTGTTTCTCAACAAATTTGCTAAAGCGTTTAATTTTTGACGATTTTGAAAGATATAAAATTTGAAAAGTAGCTGATTAGATTTCAGATCGAAAATTACAAATTTTGAAAATAAATTTTTTTTATCCATAAAAAATAAATATTTTAATGAATGTAATTTTTTTAAATTATGTATATTAAGAACTTTAATGATTGAAAAAATCGTTTCAATACAATTAACAGGCATTAAAATATTAAAAAAAATAAACACTGGAAAAACTAAGACTATGAGGATCAATACAAATAATGAGACGTACTTCAAAATATATAACCAACAAATAAACGATGTTAAACGGTTCGAATATCTAGGCAGTGTTTTAACAACAGATGACGGCGCGAAAGATGATGTAGTTAACCGAATAAGAAAAGCTCAAGGCGCCTTTGCATCACTAAAAAATATATGGTTCTCAGAAACGATTGAACTTAAAACAAAAATTAACATATTTAATGCTTGCGTAAAATCAATTTTACTTTACGGATCTGAAACTTGGTTCATCACTAACAATTTAATAGCAAAGCTTCAAACCTTCGTAAACCGCTGTCTACGATCCATTCTAAAGATTTGGTGGCCACGTACTATTTCCAACGAAAGGTTATGGCTAATTACTGGACAACAACCCTTACATAAAGATATAACCAATAGAAAATATAGCTGGTTCGGCCACACTTTAAGAAAGAACGAAGACGATATTGCGCAATCAGCTCTACAATATAACCCACAAGGTCGTCGATCCAGAGGCAGACCAAGGACAACATGGCGCAGAACAATAGAATATGAGACCAACCAAACAATTAACCAGTTAAGATATTTAGCTAACAGAAATGAAGAAATGACAGAAATGAATGGAAATCCTTTGTAAATAGACTAAGTTTATAATTTGATTAATCAAATAAAAACATGTCTTAATAATATAAAAAAAAAAATATTAAAAGCTCAACGATCGAATAATTATAGTCGATCGTTAAATTACGACCATATTAGATAAAAATGTTAAATATTGTTAACAATGTTGTTAAAAAACAAAAATGTATTATCGTTTAGCATAACGTTTTTGTGTAACATCGTCAAAACGATAACAATTCAGGTCTCGTTTTGAACAAAGCTATACCGTTTTTCTTAGAGAACCTGCTCCCTGAAAATTAGTGACCAACTATTCAAATTCGTCAAAAACTTAAGGCAAACTTAATAAAAAAAAAATTTGTGTATATCAGTTTTGGTTAATTCTGTTTAAAAGAAATTTTTCAGTTTTTTTTTTTATTTCAAAATGATAGTACAAAAAAAAAATTTTTTTTTATTACAAGTCAAAATTTTTATTAAAAAAAATTTGAAAATTTTTCATTGATTTAATGAATTTTTTTTATGAAATTATGAAAAAATCGTAAAAAATGTTAATGAAAAAAATACCAATATTAATGAATTTTCATTCAGTTAATGAAATTTTTCATTAAACCGATGAATCGATTTTAATGAAATCGTTTCATTAATACTATGAAGATAAATTCTATCAGTGTATGAAAATAGAATTTTGGTTACCCCAAAATAAATTCGGGTGCAACTACGACAAAATTCGGTAGCTATAACCGAACCATTCGATTGGCTACAAATACGGTTGCTACTACCGAGTCTTTTTTCTGGGTGAACAAAAATATATATTTTTTCAAATTCTACATAAAAAATCATTTAATATAGTAAAATTCCTAGCATTTTCCAACATCAATTAAATTATTACAAATGATATACTTAAAAGTGAGCGCAACATTTGTAAATATTAAGCCACGCCTACCTCGCCCATATTGATTTACTAAAAACACCACCAAAGTATTGTACTGTCCATCGCTGTTTTGATTGAACTCTTTTTGTGTCAATTGGCCCGTAAACAAATATGTTTATAATCGTTTGAAACATACTCGTTCATAGTATGCACAATGAAATCAATACGTAATAATTAATTATTGATTTACAAAAACATAAAAATGCATTTTAGAATTGACACAAAACATACACTTTGATAAGCAAGAAAGACATCATGCAATATATACATAAATACACTCAGAGAAAAAGCTTCATCATATTTATGAACTTCATTGATTTTCGTACAATGTAACACTTAATAACTATGATGAAGCTGTTCCATAAGATCGAAAATTGAAATGTTTCATAAATATGATGAAGAAGTTTCATAACTGTTATTCAATAATCATAAATGTTATTAAATATTTCACAAGGATGAAGCAGTTTCGTAAAATGTTATGAAAGTTTTATAAGTTTTTATGAAATGTTTCATAAATATTATGAAATGTTTCATGAATATTATGAAACGTTTCATAATCGTTTCATATTATATTCAAAAAATGTTATTTAAAGTTAAGAACACATAAAATAATACTTAATTGGAATTTCAGAATTTAAAATAATTTCTTGTAGTTTCTGAGTTTTAAAAAGTCTAAAGTCTGAAACATAATTGATATAAGTGACTTGAGTCAGGTGCTGGTTGTTAAACGAATTTTAATTTTGTTCGGTTTAATATCATATCGAATCCCAAATTGGAATTGATGATTACTTTTTTACAGAATATAGAGAAAAAACTTTGAAAAAAAACCACTTAGAACCAATGGTTGACACTAATGCATTTTCCTAGATAACAATCTATTCATCAGGTCTTCATCTAGGGTTAACTGCCGAATTATTTAGAAATTTAAATAATTGTATTTCCAAATTTACATTTCATACCAACACCTGAACTAAGTCGCTTAAACCAATTATGTTTCAGAATTTAATTGCAAATGATATTTTCTAAATTTAGAATAAAAATTTCAATAAAAAGCTAACATTTTTGGTCTATGAAACTCTTTTTATGAAATGAGAAGGTCTATGCAACATTTGTCATATAAATTTGTATGAAAGTTATCATCATATTTATGAAAACTTCATAAATATGATCAATAATTGATGACAAACGATTTATGAAACAATATCATCAATATGACGAAACTTTTTTCTCTGAGTGTACTAGGCTATTCAATCGGTTAACCGTTACACGATTAATCGATAAATTTTAATCAAACAATTGCTTGAGGAAATTAAAATGGCCAATTTCGATTAACAAATGACTCGAAAAATTTTGGTCGATTAATCGAGTGTAAAAAAAATTATTTATTCCATTTCACTTTTATGTTTTTTAACTTGTTTTGTATTTAAAAATACAAAGTATTGTGTAAACTATTTACATATTGTACATGTTTGGTAGGGGTATAACTTGCAAATATGACACCACGATATGGGTAATACTGTAATGATAAAAACATATTTTTCATGGGTCATTTTGGAGAAAAAACGTTCCGCACCGAAACCAATTCCTAAAATATCAAATTTTTTGCAATTTCTTAAGATAATTTTTAAAATATGTTTGAAAAACTACAGACTTTAGTATAGGGAAATTTTAAAAATAATGAGCACAAAACAACGAAATTTTTTTTTTTTTTAATCAACTCGAAAATTTTATCAGACATACTGTCTACCAGATTTATTCGAAGTTCTTCCGTTATAGATCTTCACATATCAATAACTGCTTCTTTTAGATGAAAAACGATTTCATAATGACGGTTTTCTGCTTAAACCCGACGGGTTAATACTCCACAAATATTCGAAATTGGGTTTTGATCCGGAGAACATGCGGACCAGTCCAATACTTTTATATGATGATAGCCATCGTCTGAAGACTTACATGTAGTGATGCATTGTCTTATTTCAAAATTATTTTTTCGTCGATGCCATTTTCAATAAATGTCACCAATTTCTCTTCTAATACTGTAATGTCCTACCAACAACAGCTACTATTGACTTAACTTTACCAAGTTGGTTTGTAAATTCCTTTTAGCGAATTAGCACATTGGCACAGACATCAGCTTTTGGCAAGTAATTCTCTGGGAATCCTTTAAGAGCCTACTTATGGTTGATTTTGACACATTTATCCTACATTCATCGATTATCTGATTGAAGAGTATTAAGTTGCTGGCACAGTTTATTATGTTACGCCGGTCTCCACCAGAAAGTTTTTTTCGGGCCACCTAGGGTTGTCATTCGTACTGTTTTAAACAGTACATGTACTGTTTTTTGAAAAATGTACTGTTTTATTCACAACACCTAAAACAGTACGCAAAAGTACTGTTTTTTTAGATTTGTACTGTTTTTGTACTGTTTTTTTTTGTATATTTTACATATTTTTATATAAACAAGTTTTTTTGCGTGTACAAAGAATATATATTTTTTTAACCATGTTTTTTTTTTGTGTGTACAATAGTTTTTTATATAAATTTTTTGAATCTCCCTGTATTAATTCCACTTCGTTTCTTTGTACATATATAAGTTTGGTTTGTTTACTTCTCAAGCAATGGATGTTTGTAAACACAATTTTTTTTCATGACACTGCCCAATGCAAAAAGTAATGGCGTCCAAACTAATAATTTTAGCCAATTTGACGAAATTTAGTCAATTTGATTAAATTTAGTCAATTTTACTTCTTTAGAGGATGTAAACTTGACGAAATTTTGTTGATTTGAATAAAATTTGTTAAATCTTAAAAAAAATTGACAAAATTTCGTTAAAGATCTACAAAAATGTTTTTGTTGATTTTAACTACGCTATTTGGTTCGGTGTATTAACTTATTTTAAGTAAATATGTGATGTATTGAAGTAAAAGTTATGTTAAAAATAAATACAAAAATGTACTGTTTTTTTTTGAAAAGTACTGTTTTTTTCATCAATGTACTTTTTTTCACTTTTCAAATATGGCAACCCTAGGGCCACCTGTTATATTTTTACCACAAGCACTTGGATTATTTGTAAAATTTTTGCCAACCACATGTAAACGGTTTATTTTTCTAGCAATTTCCCGAAAACATAAGCCACTTTTTAAATAGGCTAAAATTTTCCCTTTTTCAAAGCCACTTAGATATGAAAAACGCGGCATTTGATTGCAAATTGATTAAAATTGCATAATAAACAAAAATAATTCTTCATTTTTTCTTTATTTGATATTCTTCTTTGCTTACCGTTATATATAATTATAGTTATTACACAATTTTTCTCTTAAATCAATTAAGTAATCTCTTAAATTTTAAACAATAAGAGATCAGTTATCACAGTTATTAAAAATAGTTATAAGTTTTAAAAAAAAGTTTGTAATATTGGAAAAAATAAATAAAATCATTTGTAATTATAATTATGCAACGCAGTGTATATGTTTACAGGCAAACATAATTATATTTGCAAGCAAAGATGTTATATTAGAAACATGGGAAACAGAAATGTTTTCCAAACAAGAATATATTACCAGCATTTATATTTTCAGAGTGTATTGGTGTTTTAGTTATATCGAAACCCGTTTTTTTCTCAATTATTTCAGTATCGGTATTTTATGGATAACGATAGTCAGTTGAAAGAGTTTCAAATCGCTGACGGTATTTTAGCAGTATTGCCTGCCATCCCAGATTTAATTACATAAATTAAACATCATCTATTTTGCAAAAAAAAAAATTTAAATCGAACAAAAATTAGTTTTCAAAATTTTTATATAATATTTGTGTACACACAGAGAAATGTTCTTGGAGTAGTTTTAATGAAGTTTTCTTCACAATGTGAATGATAAATCTCTTAAACTGTATGAAAAAGCTTCATAGATTTAAAGAAACAATTTTTAATAAAACTTTTTCATCAGTCGTATGAAATTTTTAGTAAATAAAATTAAATTGTTCATAAAATTTTATAAAAAAAAAAACTATTCATTTAATAAAAAGTTTCAATGGACGAATTTCAGTGAAAATTCATAGATCTAATGCAATTTCTGCATTGATAGCATGCAGAGAATTCTCTCAGAGAATATTTATTTCTATTTTGTACTATATAAGATCTTTTTTTAATTTAAAATTTATAATATTAACTAACGTTTATTTTTAATTTTAATAAAAACTGCTTATTTTGTGTGTTTTTTTTTTTTTTTTTTTTTTTTTTTTTTTTTTTTTAAGAAGAGAGGCAACACTCAGGAAATACTTCCTATATTTAGTGTGTTGCTTTCTTTGGAAAGGGATAGTATAGAGATGAAAGGTGGGGAAAGATGAAGGGCTTCAGACATGGCAACACTGTAATTGCGCGAGATGATAAGTCTTAGAACAGTTGTTGCTCGCCACCTGATGGAGAGTTAGCGAACTTATTGAAGCTTTTTGGTTCATAGCCCTGATTCATTATTTTACTTCGGTGGGGTTAATTGCTATGGGAACACCGAAGGTGGACATTGCGATACGTATGAGGGATAGAAAAAACTCATACATATTATTTTGATGTTGCCGGCACCAGGAATCGAACCCGGGACCTTCTGTGTAAAAGTCCAACGCGCTAACCATTACACCACAATGAATAAAATTATTAAAATTATTCGAGATGCTCGAAAAAATTTACTCAAAATTTACTTGATTACTCGAGTAAGTTCACATCCTCAAAATCGAGTTACTGGTTTAATCGAACAAAAGCAAACCCGAGTAATTTGAATACCCTAATAAATACTCATACAAATTTCTGGCCAAGACAACCCGCTTTTATGGTTATTAATTGGAAAACCACAAACTATTTATTGTTTGCAATGTTATTTGATTGAATATTCCCAGACTGCATAAGTCAAATTGAATGAATAATGTGTACTTGCAATACAATTAAAATATATTTTATAAACCTTGATAAATCATTTCCGCCAAACGATTTTTACTGGACGTGAAAGTTAACCACCCAGCAAAAACATTACCAAGTAATGATAGGTTGCATCAATTTGAAATAGGAAATAATGACGTTATGATAATGCGTTATAGAAGTACTTATATGTGATTGCAAAATAATGAGTTATTGGTTATTTAAGTACCGATTTCATAGAATCTATGAAACAGGTTTCATTAAAGTCAATGTTTATGAAATTTTTGTAGAATTTATGAAAATATTCATAAAACTGATGAATCATTCCGTTAATGAAACGTTAATAGATTTTATGAAACAGTTTCATAAATTTTTTTAATATTCAGAGTTCCTTGAATTATCAAAACTCTTCATGAATGTCTTGACAAATACATTGAAACTAAGTCAATGTAAAATAATGTACAGTGGACGTATATATACGTCTTACGCAGCAGAGAGGTTGAACAATTTCATACAAGTCCCAAATTAATACTAGTTTACATTGAAATAATAAAGGACTTTATAAAATATCCTGAACGCTTGAAAATTAAATCTTAAAACTAAAGTTTATAATGTATAAAATTTACTGAAATTATAAAATTTTATGAAAGAATAAAAAAACTAGTCTTTGAAATAATTTCATAGCTCTAAAGTAAGTTTTCGTTAAATTTATGAAGAGATAATTTTTGAAATCGAATGAATTATTTTTATGAAACTATGAAATTTAATAAAAAAAAGTTTATGAAAAATTTCTTAATATTAATAAAATTTCTTGGATATAATGAAATTCTTCATAGAAACAAATTCTATGAAATTGTTTCATTCATACATGTCATGAAGGATAATTCCTTCAGTGTATGAGTAATTAATCTGGCAACACATTATTCATACTTTTTTGTAAGCAAGAGGGTAATGACCACCCACGAATTTTTTGAAAATCGCGAACAAAAGTAATTAAGCGGGTAAATAGCCTGGTAACTAGTAAAAAACTTCGAGCACTACTTATACCCTTAATTACTTCGTAATGCCTGCTTTTGGTGGGCTACATTCAAAACCAGGAATTTACACACTATTCATTAATATAATGAATACAATTCATTATTATAATGAATATAATTCACTAATATAATGAATACAATTCATTTATATAATGAATACAATTCATTAACACATGTTCATTAATATAATAAATACAATTCATTAATATAACAAATACAATTCATTAATATAATAAATACAATTCGTTTCGTGTTATTCAATTTGCTCGATGGAGAAATTAAGAAGTCATTTAATAGTAAATTAGAGGATTAGTGTCCCCCATATGCTAAATTGTTTATTAGAGTTCATCACGAAAATTTTATTTTGAGATATCATCACTTTTTTACAATTTTTTCATATATAACAAAAATGGCGTAATTATTTGTTTTTAAATATACAATACATGCCACGTCGCCCAAAAAAGGTGATTTAGGGTACCTTTTACTATAGATCAAAAACGGGATGGTATTTATATGATATTTGAACTCCACATTCGATTCTACGGCAAAAATTATTTTTAAAAACGTTTTTGGCCACTTTTTTAAGTCCACCGTTAAGACAATAGACTGAACGGAGAGCTCCTTTTTTTTAATCACACGCAATCAAATATATTACCAACTGAGAATAATGGTACAAAAATTTTCGATATATTGCTAACCGTTAAAAAGTTATTAAGGATATTAATTTTTTAAAAAAAAATTATAAAAATATTTTTTTTTTTAATACACAATGAAAAAGTATTTTGAGTTATGAAAAATGCTACAAACATTTTCAATATATCGCGGCCCGCTAAGAAGTTATTAATCAATAAATTATTGCATTTTAGTAAAGACAACATTTTGAAAACTTAATAACTTTTTACTTGATTACCATAAAGCGAGAATGTTTGCAATATTTTTCTCAGCTAAAAATGCTTTTTGATTGTGTCATAAAAAATAATATATAAGTTTTTAAAAAAAAATTATAGTTTTACCGAACACTCTTTTTCCTGAAAGGTGTACTTTTAAAACGAGGTAAAAAGTGTTTTTAAAAAAATATTTGGATCCGTGCAAAAAAAAATAGTAAATTCTGATTCAAATTATTCAAATTTCAAATTTTTTTGCTCCGTAGGAAATTGGACCCTAATGTTAAAAAAAAAATAACGCCATTTTAAAAAGTGATGATATCCCAAAAAACAAAGAAATTTTATACATTTCTGACTAACTCTATTGAAAGGGAATTACTCAACTTCCAACAACATAAATACAAAAACTTCATCACTAAAATGCATGAATTCCATGTTAAATTGCAAGAAAAAATGCAATTTTAAATTCAATTAAAATAAATTGAAGTAATGAGGCATTAATTACAAATATGGCCGCGTATCAAGTATTTTGTTGAGAAAAAAAAGATGACAATGATGATGGTGACAAATGAGACATTTGTCCAGTCAGTGATTAGGGCAAGGAATTTCATGCAATTGCATGTTTTTTCTCGATAATCCAGAACTGATATCAACTAAATATTTATTCAAATCACCAAATTTAGAACAAAATCGCATCGATTCGTTGTTGCATATTTTGTCGAAAGTGCATATTTTGGCATATTTTAAGTTGTGTATTTTTTAGTTCATATTTTAAGTTTGTTAAAAAAAATATATAACTTTGGATACTGTTTAATATTTTGAGTTAGGCAAAATCATTTTTGCATTTTAAAATTTTGCTGAACCGAAAAAAAAACGTAAGATTCTGTTCCTATTGAAATGGCAGATGCCAAATTCATATTAGTTTCTATATTTTTTATATTTTCTTTTAAGAGCATATTTTTCATGTTGTTATTGCATATTTTTCGTTTATAGCTGCATATTTTCCTTTTTAATTTGCATGAAACTCCTTGCCCTAGATATGATTATGCATAATTTTACCTGTTTAACCACTTAATAATTATCGCTTGATGTAAATGTTTATTTTATTTATTTTTATTTAAACAATAGATGCGGTTAAAATAGAAAATAATGAATTTTCTAGTATTTATATTGTTATAATCAGGGACCGGAAGTTCATACAAATGCATGTGTTTTCCTTAAGTCTGGGAACAGGGTAAACAAAATATATTTGCGACTCAAAGAATTTGCGTTTAAATGGCATCGATTTGGTAGTGCATATTTTTTTATATTTTACTATAAATGCACATTTTCCTTTATTAGTGCATATTTTCGCTTACTTTGCGTTAAATGCATATTTTTATGTAATTTTTCACAGTTTTTCGTAAAAAATCAATTTTATTTTATACTCGACCGATGAGCATATATACTGAAGAGGATCCAAGCTGCTTAAGCCCTGTTAAGTGTTCTTCTCAAATTTTAAATGCAAACTGAGATTAAGAGAGACAGTTTTAAGTGTGCCTTTTTTTACATGAGTATTTTTCCATGCAAATAATTCAAATTTTGGGCTAATTGTCCAAAATGTATGCAGAGAATAAATTAAACAATACAAATAAACTTTTAAATTTAATTAGAATTGCTTAAACCATGAAAAATCATTAATCCATATCAAGTTTTTTATTTTTCTCAGTTAGATTTTATTTTTTTTAAAAATTCCAAAATAAAAAAATTTTAAGTGCATATTTTTTAAATTTTTAGTGCATATTTTATGATTTTTCATGTATATTATAAGCGCCAAAAACACTATTTTAGTGCATGAAGTTCCTGTCCCTGGTTATAATACAATAATTATTTGTGTGATATCATTTAGTTTTTGCATATTTATTCAATATATGCATTTATATGCATATGTAGAAGTGGCTAAAATAAAAGTACATAATACTAGTCTCCGACCATATATAGACAATCGGCAAAATTGCACAGAAAAAAATATAAAATCAAGTTTCAATTAAAATATTTGTTAATTCAGTTAAAAGGTTAATTGAATTTGTAACTATTAAGTTGATTAAGTTTCGAATAAAATTTTAATCATTAAAAATTTAATTGAACATTTCTTTTAATTTCTAAAACAAAATTTTTATAGATAGGGGAAGGTGGGGTAATGTGGGACTAGTTTTTTTAGCTCTTAAAAAGCACACACCTCCATTTTTGTTTAGTATTTTGATAGATCCATTCCAAAGATTGGTTAGTGGTGTACATGCGCTGCTCCAGCAATTAATATACACAGAAATTTCATACGCCATGATGTACAACTGCATGTGTTTGTTGTTTTTTGCACACTGAGGCGTATGAAATTTCCCCTTATATTAATTGCTGGAGCCGCGCATGGTGGTGTAGCTTCTTAACCCAAAAGAACACAACGAAATTATTTGTTAGTTCGATTTTTTGGCGATTTTTCCAATGAAGTAAAGGTGGGGCAATTTGGGACGTAGCAGGTCAATTTGGGACTCCATAAAAAAAATATACACACAGAGAAAAATTTATCTATTTGCCAACAGGAATTCTGTTACTACGACTCAATTTCGATTATTGCTAATTCCAGTCGATTGGCACAACTTAACGTTAGTTTTCACACCAAAGTTCGGTTAATTTAACTGAATTTTAGTTGCAACACCAAAAATATTCAGAAATCTTATGTAAATATCGTTCTATTAACTGAATTTATAAGTTGTTACCATTAAAATACACTTTTCAATTCGGTTGGCACTTTATTTTTCTGTGTGTACTAAAATTAAAAAAACGTCAATTCTTGTTTATTGGATGATAATTAACGAGATAAATGAAATAGAAAAAAAGTAACAGAAAGAAATAAAACTACAAATTAAAACTAAAAATAATAAACATAAAGATAAGTTCTCAATCTTTGTCTGAATATTCTGAGTTGTAATTAATGCAGGTATAAAAGCTAGAGTTATTTTATCACATATTAAGTGAAAAGCCCTCATGCATGTGTTGCAGTTCACGGAATTGTTAGAATTTCATTTCAGTGATATTTCATTCAAAATTATGCAAAACTTTATATGCAAAGATACTGGGCAAGATGATGGCAGCCGTGTTTTTTTTTATTAGGTGGTTTAGTAGTATAAAGTTTCTTAGCGGAAAACTTTAAATCGCAGTACATTCTTTAAGTTTGATATTTTGTATGACTTTTACTAAATCATGCTCCAGGATGGACGGGCTTCGTTGCTTTTATGTTATACTTCTGCGGCGTAATGTTCAACTAAATTAATAATTTACAACATGTGCCATATAAACAACATGAAGAAGCGTTAAAATTGCTATAATTTCACGTCCCAATTTACCCCAACCACACGTCCCAATTTGCCCTATTATGACCAAAGTCACAAAAACTGCCACAATGTTTGTAATGTTTAAATAATTGCGAAAATCAATACGTCATTCGTAATATACATAACGTAACATAATTTTTTATATTTTCCTGATCAAAAATTTTAAAGAAAATATTTTTTTTTTTACAAAACAAAAGTACACAGAAAAAATTATTCCAAAAAATGTCAATCGAAAATTTTAACCTTTCAATTTTTTTTTTATTAATTAATAATCATATAATTACAAATTATATATTATTACCCTAACCGAGCACTAGCTACTATGGCCTTCGGCGCGTTGTAGCGAAAACAGACCAGTGCCTCTGGTGGGCGACCCCCGCACTAATAAGCCAGCACGCTACCAAATAGCCTACCGGTGCGCACAACCTTTCAATTAAAAGTATAATCACATGTATTAAATGTTTAATTGGAAATGAATTTGGTGCACACAAAATTTCCAGTTTTTATAATCCAAGACAACAAAAAAAGCAACCACAATTTTAAAAAAAAGCCAAATTCGATTTTTTTAAATTTTGTTGATTTTTTTTAAATTTTGGCGTTTTTTTTTTTTTAATTTGGCATTTTTTTTTTAAATTTTGAGGATTTTTTTGAAAAATTTTTGATTAGTATATTTTTTTTTAATTTTGGGGTTTTTTTTAATTTGGCTAATTTTTTAAATATTGGCGATTTTTTTAAATTTTTATTTTTTTTTTTTTAATATTAGCGAAATATTGGCGATTTTGAAAAAAAAAATATCAAGGTTTTTTCAACTTATTCTATTTTTTAAATTTTGATGATTTTTTTTTCAATGTTGGCGTTTTTTAATTTTAGCTTCTTTTACAATATTTAAGATTTTTTTAAAATTTTTTTTTTTTAATTTTTAGCAATTTTCTTTTAGCGATTTTTTAAAATGTTAATTAAAGTGGTATCTACTAAAAATTTGTTAGAAATTAAAAAAAATATTCAATTAAATTTTCAATAGTTATGATTAAAACATTAAATGAAAATAAAATCAATTAAACAGTTACAAATTATTTTAATTGATACTACAATTTCCTTAATTGGACCGAATTCAATTAAAATTTTAATTGAATCAACAAATATTTTAATTGAAAATCGATTTTAGTTTTTTCTGTGTGCATACAAAATTAAAAACTTTTTTTGTAGGATTTTTTTTTGTTTTCTACATAAAAGAAATAAAAAATACTCCTCCAAAAATATGGATTGCTCAAAGTGATAATAATTTATTAAGGAACAAGACACAATAGTTGGAAATTCTGAAAATGCATTAGTATGGGAAAAAATGCAAAGTCCCAAACTACCCCACGTCACAAATTACCACACCTTCTGGAAAAAATCGCCAAATATATGAGAAAACAACAAAATTTAAAAAAAAATTAAAAAAAATCGCTAGAGTTTAAAAATATAGTCAAAAATAAAAAAAAAAAATAAAAAAAAGAAGTTAAAAGTGCAAAATTCACCAAAATTTAAAAAATCATCAAAATTAATAAAAAAAAAAAAATATCGTTAAATTAGCTAAAACTGAATCCAAAAATTAATCGTTTGATCATTCAAAAATTGTTTGATAGTTTATTCGGACAAAATAAAAACGCGAATAAATGACAAATCTAGAAAATTGTGTGTGGACCAAAATCGCTTTCAATTAAACATCCAGCTAAATCTTTCATTACCCCCTAAGTGGCTATATAATGGAAATAAATACGTTAGCTCATTATAATTTGTCGTCAGCACTAGTTATTTTTATTTGACGCAGTCGTTTTTATAAGCAATCAAGCTTACGCGTTACTAATTATTTTATTACAAATATAATGTCTTTTTGTCAACTACTTATTTTTTAATTACTGATAAGCCTTATTAGTTTCTAGTTTCTTATCAGTATACTAATAACTAATTATATTGGTAATGCAGCGGGTAAGCGAGCGTACAAATTTTGTGCGTTTTTTCATGAAGCAAATATGTTAAACTCCCAGCAAAACCACACATTACCACACATAATCATGGGTAAAGTAGTGTATCGCCATAGGGCTTCATGCATTACTTTACACGTTACTTCACTGATGAATTATACAGGCGATGAGCCTCAAAGTAACTCATTACCTTGTAGGGGGTAAAGTAACTGGTTACTTATATGGTTACATGGTGGGAAAAAGTAATGTGTCTATAAATAGATTTTCATAAAAAAAATTCATAAAAATTATTTTTTACAGATATTTTTTTTTATTAAATAAATAACTTTTTTTTTTATTAAATAAATAACTTTTTTTTTTTATTAAATAAATAACATGGTCATGCTGGGATTTGAACCTGGGATCTCTGGTATTTAACAATTAGTTAGGCGAGAACTCTACCAACTGAGCTATCGATACATACAATATTTTATTGCTTAAAATGTAAATGAGTTGTTGTGCTTTGTGTTTTCGTTCGTGATATCAAAAATATACACCTTACCATTATGCTTACAAAAAATCACAAAGTAATGTGTCTATAAATAGATTTTCAAAAATATATATTAATAATTACTTTACGTTTATAATTCATGCATTATGTAATTGATGATCGGTAAGTCATTACTTTATGTTTTGAAGTAATGTAAATTGTAATGAGGTCTTATTACAAGGTAATCCATGAGTGTTCAATTATCGGTAACTCATTACTTCTTGTTGGAAAATAATGATACAGGTAAGGAGTACACATTACAAGGTAATGCATTACTTTATCGCACCCATTACCAAAGTTTTGCTGGGCTACTTACAAAAACGACCTCTTCTTACAAAAATAATGAGTTTTGATGCCGAATTCTATACAGTTGGCCCTAATACTACTGCATATTAATTACACACAAAAAAGTAAAATTCATAATTTTTTATGAAAAATTTCATATTTTTAAAGGTTCATACTATTTATGAAATTTACTTACTATTTATGAACTGTTCCTAGTTTCCCTAGCATTTATAAAAAGGTACATAAAATTCCCAGTGTTATTGCAATTTATGCAAGTTTTCTTAAATATTAGGATGATGTACATTAGCAAATTTTTTAAGTACTTTTTCATAAATATTAAGTGTTTCTACATATATTTTAAGAACCTTGTCATAATTTACGAGACACAAACTTTCCCAGTATTTTTTATGAACTGTTCAGAAATGTTTTGAAAAAGTTCCTAAATTAGTACATTAAAAAAAAAAAGTTTGTAAAGTCAGCAAAAAATTTTGCTGAGTCAGCAAAATTTTAGTCAGGAGGGTGCTTGCAAAAAAATTGCTAATCTCAGCAAAATCTTTTGCTGAAAATCAGCGAGCTGATTTTTAGCAACAAAATTAGTAGATTCAGCAAAAGTTTTGCTAACAGTGGATTAGAAACAAAAAAAGCCTTGCTAAAAATTAATAATTTTTTTGTTGAATTTTAGTAGACTGAAAAAACCCAAAAAATTTGTAGAAAAATTGTAATTTAGTTAATTTATTTGCTGAAAATCATAAAACATATTTTTGTGATTCTTTTAAAAATAATTTACAATAATTACGAAATATAAAAATTTTCATTCTCCCACATTGACGACATGAATTAATTTAATATCTTAAAATATATAGAAATAAATATATATAACATAACAAAAATTTTCTTTCAACTACTTACATCAATGGTTGTCTAAATGATGCTATATTTTAAAGGACGCAACTGCCGAAGATAATTATAGAAACGAAACGAAAAAATAAACAAAAACAAACGAAACGAAAAAAACAACCCTTTTTTTGCAATAAGTAAAAGGAACCATAAAAATCTACCTAAGATGTGTGTCTTTGTATTTCGATTTACTCTGTCTACATGTCTGTATATGTTTGTTTGCAATTTGACCACACTAGATTATTAATCTATAAACATTTGGTTTAGAAATACATATTAAATTTAAATATTTTATTTTGTCTTTTATTTAATTAATAGACAATTATTTTCACAAGCCGGTGATAACGCAAAATTTAAGTTGTTTTAATCCTTAATTTTGTTTTATGTATGAAAAACAGATACAAAAATCTTTCATGGTTGATTTTTTTATATGTCTTATTAGATTTGTACTTTTTAGTATCATTTTCCTCTTCTCTACTATATCTTGACATGCCGCGACATCTGCTTCATTCTGCGCATATCTTTCAATCTGATTGTCGTCCACACTATTAATGTGCTCATCAGCCCAATTTTTTTCAGCAAAATAAATTAGTAAAACATTAGTATAATATTAGTAAAACATTAGTTCAAAACAGTTAAGTGCTGAATAAGTATAACAAAAATTTTAGCTTAAAACAGAATTTTAGCAAAAAATTTGCTAGCAAATAGTATACCTGATTTACAAGACGTTTTACTAACTTTTCTACTAACTTATTTTTTTGAGTGTACATTGGCAAATTTTTAATAAAATATTCATAAATAGTATTAATTTTTTTTTTTGTAGATACTAGTATTTAGAGCCCATTACTGAGATTTGGCTGGGCATTTAATAGATATTCGTTACTAAACTTTTATCTGAAAGTAAGTTTTAAATCAATCAAAAGTTTAATTGAAATTTTATTGATATCAATTTTTTGTGTGTGGGCTGGGATTACCGATTTAATTAAATTATTAAATATACTACACTGAGAAAATTATCTCCATAATGGCACTATATAAAATGCTATTTTTCTGACCACAAATGTCAATTTACATGTATGCATGAAAAAAAACTACAATATATTTAATTAACATATATACACGTAGATTTATTTGCAATATTGTACTTGCACAATTATTTTAAATTGCAATTATTTAGTATAAAACGCAAAAAAAAAAAAAAAAAAAAAAAAAAAAAAAACACAAAAAGTATACGTGACAACAGTTGTTAATGGTCATTTATTGCTGGTTAATAATCTATAATTTTAGTATTTCAATTTGTAAAATAAATTATGGGTGTAGATTGTATTGTTTAGCACAGTAAAAAATTGATTAATAATGTTCTTCATTAAAAAATATCAAAGTGGCGTTATTGGGTAAACTTTTGAAATTTCATGAACAATACTATTGAATGCGGAAAATTGTATCAATAAAACATGTTGTAATTGAAATAGAAGAGTAAATTGTACATTTGTAGTCATAACTAGGACAAGTTTTTAAAATTGTTATTAACCACTAAATACTATTTTTGCCATTCAAATATACGATTTTTGCTATACCTTGACATAAAATGCCATTTTCTACTGTTCTGCAATACTTTTTAGAAGTTTTTTTTCCATCAAAATTATTTTTTTTCCCCTTTTTCCGTAATATGATGATTATTTTTTACAATGACGCAATATTTTTATTTTAAAAAAAGCATTGTTTTTGAATCGATATTTGATATTTTTGTAGGCTTCCTCTTATCAAAATTTGTTGTATACCATCAGCACCACCCGACGAAAAAAGTTTATATATACACACAAAACAAATAAAATTCATAATTTTTTATGAAAAAGTTCATATTTTAAAGGTTCATACCATTTATCAAATTTGCTTTTTATTTATCAAGTGTTCAGTTTCCCTAGCATTTATGAAAAGGTATATAAAATTCATAAATATTAAGTGTTTCTACATATATTTTAAGAACCTTGTCATAATTTACGAGAAACAAATTTTACATAAAATGTTCATAATTAGTATAATTTTTTTTTTTTTTTGTGTGTAGTATAGACTATATAGATATCTATTGATATATGTGGCCTAGGGTGGGGCAATTAGTTTGGAAGGAAAAAATCTTAATGGGTGCTTCGCGTTTCTGATTCTTGAGATTGTACTGAGCAAAAAAGTCCACTAGACCATACGTCTACGGTGAAAATCGAGCTTTCAGATTTTGACTTGCAGTTTTTTCTCATACTTTAATTTTTTTGGAAAATTTGCAAATTTTCTTGGGCTTATATTTCGTAAACTATTTGAAATTTTGACTTATTTTCAAAAGTAAAGTTGTAGCTATTGTCTCGGGCTACAATTTCTCTGAACATATTACTTAGAAAAATTTCGTTTTCATGGTCAAAAAGTCGAAAATGTAGAAAATTCACCACTTTTTGTCACGTTTTTTTTTTGGATATTTTGGCCTATAACAGCCAAAACTCAGACAAAAATTGTAGCCAAGACAATAGTTAAGAACTCTCTAGTACATCGCAAAAGCATTGGAACGCTCCTTCAGGCAGTTTTTCCTTGTGAAAGTGCAAATTTTTCGTGAAAATATTGATAAATTACCATTTTCAGTTGTTCATAGCGCAAAATCATAAAAATGTTCTATTTCTTATTTTTATTCTATTTTTTTATTTTATTCTATTTTATTATATTAGCGAAACAATAGTAAAATATAAGTAAAACATTAGTTGAAAACAGTTGCTAAATAAGTATAACTAAAATTTTAGCTGAAAACATAATTTTATCAAAAAATTTGCGTGTATATTGTATACGTCATTTACATTACAAGACGTTTTACTAACTTTTCTGCTAACTTATTTTTTTTAAGTGTATTATTCGTACAACGGTAAGTGTATTACACTTAAATAAAAAGGAAATTAGTATATTGTTTTATTTCCCAACTTATAGTTTTTGTGCTAATTTTAAGTATAAAATAATGTTTTAGTAAAAAAAATCCTATTCTCTAGTTACAAATAAATTTTTTTTTTTACAAATTTTCGTTGCTGATTTTAGGAAAATATTTTCTAGTTTTCTTTTTTCATAGTTGAGAGCAGACTTTTTAATTTGAAAATTTTTATAATCTTAAATATAAAAAAATACAAAAGAATAATAGAAAAAAATTTAAATTTAAGAAAATCGCAATTTTTTTTAAAAACAATTTCCTGATGTCTATTTATGGTTTACTAAAATTTGGCTAAATTTTAGAAAAGTTTATTCATTTTTCTATTACACGTTTTGCTAAAATTAGCAAAAAAATCTAAACCCAGTTAATTTTTCTGTAAAATTACAAATTTTCCTTTAACTTGAATACAGTTTTTTATTTGTGAATAAAATTTGAATTAAACTTTTGTTTAATTTCAAACTCACTTTCAATTAAAAATTTAATAATATCTATTAAATATTTAACTGAAAATGAATTTGGTGCACACAAATTTAAGTTTTTATAACCACTAGTGACAAAAATTTTTACTATTTTTTTTTTTTTTAATTTGGCGATGTTTAAAAACTTTTGGTGAATTCTTTTTAATATATTTTCAATTTCAGAGATTTTGACGATTTTAATTTTCTCTGTTGAGTGTTCGAATAAGTATACATTTTTTTTCTTTTTTATGGTTTTTGGCGGAATCACTGTATTTTTTATCTTTAGCGGGTTTAAAAAAGTATATTTTTGTTTAAAGTTGATATATGATATTGTATATTGTATTTGATATGTTTTCTTTGACATTGAAAAACGAAACTTAACTGGACCACTACATGCATTTAAGTAGATAATGTTCCACTTAAATGATGATGTTTTAGGATGATGGAGCGGTATAATAGTATAGTTTTAAAAACTTAATCAGCTGTAAAGAAAACCATTCATCTGTCCACTTATCGATTTTAATACCAATCAATCATAAGCCATTAATCCAATTTGAATTCATAATGATTGTATTTGTTGTGTTGAATACATTTCTTCTAAAGTAACTACACTCATAGAAATAAATCTGTAAAAATAGCAGAAAAGGCAACTAAAAATTAGTTAAAAATTACATTTCAGAAGAAACTGCTGAAGTTAGCTGATTTTTTTTTAATATTAGTAAGTAGTGTCCGACCAAACAGTTCGGCCAAAAACTATATTTTGTCGGTTTTTTGATATCTAGAGGCAATGATGGCAAATTTTGGTATTGGAAACATGTTTGTTGAGCCGATTTAATTCGATTTTGTGTATAAAATTTAAGAGAAAAGCCGAAGTTTAGCTGTAAAGTTAAAAGTTCGGCCGCCGAACTATTTTCAATTTGGCCGAACTTTCTGAGGCCGAACAGTGAATTCATTGCTTAACTACAGACTTTTCTTCAAATTTGACACTCAAAATAGCATCTAATCAGCCCAATAAAAATTTTTCCATCCGCCAAATTTGCCCATAATGCTTTAAAATACCGAATACAGACCAAATGCATTGCCCAACTGTTCGGTCGGACACTATTAGTAAGCTAATATCAGCACAAATAAAACTGATAAATTTAAAAACATTTTGTTAATTCTGAGTTAAGCTTTAGTTAATTGAAAGTAGAAATTTACTCTGTTAAAATCAGCAGAAACTTTTGCTAAATATTTGTACATAAAAAACAGCAAACAATAATTGTAATATTAACATAATTTTTGTTTAATTTACCTTAAACTTAGTTAAATGCAAATAACAGTATTTTTCGCTAAAATTAACAGAAATATTTTTAAAAAACTGTAGATTGCTGATTTGAGGAAAGCATATTTTATTCCCATTAATCTCAAAATCGAAAAAAACGTTAAAAATTTTACAATTTTTACTGAATTTAGCAGATTAAATTTAATTAATTTTTAATTAATTAACTAAAATTTAGTTGAAATATAACTAAAATTTTTTAGATTTAACAGATTTATTTTTGCTATTCTTATCTTACTTAATATTTAGCAAAAAAAAATCTGCTAATTTTTCTTGCAATGTAATTTTGAACTAATTTTCAGTAATTTTAACAAAAAATTTCACAAATTTTTTTCTATTAGTGTAACTGTGTTAAATTAAGTTAAAAGATAATCTGAAATCTCAGTATAATCCAACCAAACCAACCCTGTCAAATTTCTGACGTCTCAACAAATTGCCTGTTACAATTACCAAAACATTTGGTTATCACAAGCGAACCAATCGATTGGCGAGAAATTCAGTTTTCCTCACAAATCTGACTCTGAGGTAAAATTTTTACTTTTAACTTTGGAAAATCATCGGAAATTATTCGAATTGGCTTTATTTCGTAATTTTAGAGGTCAACGAAAAAGAATTTTACATCACTTTTTAAAAATTAAAGTTTCATCTTTAATTAAAGCTACAAAATTTATTTAACACTTGTTATTCGGAGGATTTAAAGTGGTTTAATATAAGACCGGAATTAGACTTTCAAAATGGTGCACTTAAATAAAAAAATCAGTAAAAGTTAGAGAAATATTTGTAAATTTACAGAAAAATTAACCATTTTTAATCCAGCGGACCGTTTAGCTAATTTTAACAAAACGTGTGGTAGGAAATATTAGTAAATTTAGTAAAATTTTAGTAAACTTATAATGGAAATAGTTTTGCTTAAATCAGCCAATTTCTGTTACTAAAAACTAGTGGGGGAAGGTGGGGTAATTTGGGATGTGGAGTAATTTGGGACTTTGTATTTTTTCTCATACCAACGCACTTTCAGAATTTCTAACTATTGTGTCTTGTTCCTTAATAAATTCTTATCGCTTTGAGCAATCCATATTTTAGGAGTCGTATTTTTTATGTACGAAATAAAAATCTTGCAAAAGAAGTTTCTGTTGGTGTTCTTGTTTTTTGTAAAAAAAAATATTTTCTTTTACATTTTTAATCAGAAAAAAAGTTAGTAAAAAATTAGTAAAGACTTTAGTAATCCAACTTTGCAAGTTTTACACTAATTTTTTGTTCAAATTAAGATTTTAGTTAACAATTTTGTTATTTTGACTTGATGAAATACTAAATTTTTTACTAATTTTTTTTTTGCTGAAGTCTAAAAATCTTATTTTGATAATCAAAATCAGCAGAGGTCGTTGTAATGCGATGTTAGAGTTTCAGTATTTGTGTATTTTATTTGTATTGTGTCAGTATAAATATACAAGTGAAGTGAACACTTCGTATTAGAAAAATATTTAGAAACATTTCTGCAAATGGTTTTATTATAAACTAATAAAAAATAAAACTATAAAAAATATTCAAGTTAAAAAAAAAAAGTAAAAAAAGGAAAAGATGTTTTTCTGAATTGTAGGACTATATAATACATGATTTTTGTGTTTATGAAATAATTTATAATGCTTAAAAAAATTAATTTAAAAAATATGTTTATTTTAACAAGGAATAGATATTGAAAGCTTTGGAAAAATCAATTCTTATTTAATAGTGTCCGACCGAACAGTTAGGCCAAAGAAATATATTTGGTCGGTTTTTTTTGGCATCTAGAGGCAATGAGGACACATTTTGATATTTGAAACATGTTTGTTGAGCCGATTTAATTCGATTTTGTGTATTAAATTTAAGGAAAAAAATCTGAAGTTCGGCCGCCGAATTATTTTCGATTTGGCCGAATTTGCTTAACTACGAACTTTTCTTTAAATTTGACACTCAAAATAGCATCTTATCAGCCCAATAAACATTTTTCCATTAGTCAAATTTGTCCATAATGCTTTAAAATACCTAATACCGACCAAATGCATTTTCTGGCCAAAACTGTTCTTTTTCTATTATTATTAGTGTCCGACCGAACTTTTTATGATTATTTATAAAAAGCACAAATAAATAACAACTTTGGTTATATTTACTTTTCAGAATTTACAAAAAAAAACTACATAAAAAATACAACGTTGAATATGATAGAATATCCAAAAAAAAACAGCGATATTTAAATGTTAATGGTGAAATATCAAATGTAATAGAAAATGAATATGGAGTACCACAAGGCTCAATTTTAGGAGCTCTACTTTTTGTTATATATATAAATGATATGGAAAATATATTGGAGAAGTGCGAAATTGTTCAGTATGCAGATGATACCTTGATTTTCTCAGAAGCAACAACTGATGAATTATGTCATGAAAATTTGAAAAATGATATAGATAATATTAATAAATGGCTAAAAATGAATAAATTAAAACTAAACGAAAACAAAACTAAATTAATGGAAATCAATATGAACACAAACATAACTTTCAAAATAAATAATGTAATAATCGAAAAAGTAAATAATATAAAATATTTGGGTTTCTTAATAGACAAAGATCTAAACTTCAAAGATCATGTCGAATACATATGTAGAAAAATTGGCAAGAAAATTGGGTTTTTTAAACGTATAAGAAATAAAATGACAATATTAACCGCAACACTATGATAAAACCACATTTTGAATATGGGTCAACCATTTTATTTACCTGCTGTTCAGACCAACAAATAAATAGGCTACAAAAACTACAAAATAAGGCTATGCGCTCAATTTTAAAATGCAATCGGTTTACTTCAAAAAGATATATGTTAGACACACTGAAATGGTTAAACATTCAGCAAAGGCTGCAACTAAATACAATATTTTTTATCCAAAAAATGAAAATGGGAAGTTCACCCGATTACTTGATTGAACAAATAAGATATGTTGGAGAGGTACAGCGAGCAGATACAAATGCAATGCAGAAATCTTTATTTTACAAAGGATTGAAACTTTATAATATGATGCCTAGTGACGTCAAGAATGAAACAAATATAAATCTTTTTAGAAGAAAAACTGTAAACTTTATAAAAAATGTTAATTCTAATCAGAGTATATAATATTTTGTTAAATATTGTGCGCCCCGGTAGGCTAGTTGGTAGCGTGCTGGCTTATCAGTGCGGGGGTCGTGGGTTCGATTCCCACCAGAGGTACTGGTCTGTTTTCGCTACAACGCGCCGAAGGCCATAGTAGCTAGTGCTCGGTTAGGGTAATATTATATAATTTGTAATTATATGATTATTAATTAATAAAATAAAAATAAAAAATAAATTTTGTTAAATTAATATAAAATGTCAATTTAAAGTATTTTAAATACTACTAATAAACTAAACTAAACTAATATCAATGTGTGTGAAAAAATTTCAAAAAGCCAAGAGTTTAAAAAAAAATTTCCAGAAATATACCTACAAGACTTATAAGCAAATAATCAAGTTTAATGCGATATAATTTAAATAAACGTATACTTTTATATTTTGCAATTAATTTCGATTGGTAAGTAATCCTAAAAAGAGAATAACAGGTTCATCAATTTGGGATAGACATGATGCAGTACCAGACTTAGAAGTAGCAGAACCAAATGAAAATTTTTTTTATTACGGAGCCTTTAAGTCCCGAAATATAAATATATTTGAGTATTGGAATTCAAGTCCATTTACGAATATAAAAGCTGTAGCAATAAAATATTTATCAGCCCCACCAACTAGTGTAGCTAGCGAACAGCTTTTTAGCGCTGCCAGACAGCTGTATTCTGATAGACAAAGCAATTCACATGGTGTGAATGCGGAAAAATTGCTTTTCTTTTTTTTTTTTTTTTTTTAAAAAAAAAGAGAAGCAACACTCAGGAAATTCTTCCTATTAATTAATGTGTTGCTTTCTTTGGAAAGGGGATAGTGGAGAGATGAAAGGTGGTGAAAGATGAAGGGCTTCAAACATGGCAACACTGTAATTATTAAAGTTTAAGTTTTTTTTCTATATCAACTTAAAAATCGATCAACTATTTTTCTTTGACTATAAAATAGAGTACAAATATTTTATTCTTTTTTTGTACTTAAAATAGTACAACTATTTTCCAAATATGATTTTTTTAAAAAATATACCTATGAATTTTTATTTTGGTTTATGTTTAATAACTTTTTGGTTTAAATTTATTGATCTAAAAAAACAATTTATATTTTTTTTATTAAAACAAAAAGTTCGGCTTCGGTTTCGGTTTCGGCCGAACATTGATATTATAGCCGAAGTTCGTCCTCGGCTTCGGCTTCGGCCGAAAAAAATGAGTTCGGTCGGACACTAATTATTATTGTATAATTTTTTTATATTACGCTTTAGTCTTTAACATATACACTCACAGAAATAAATCTGTAGAATAGCAGAAAAAGCTACTAAAAATTGGTTAAAAAATGCTCTTGCAGAAAAACTGCTAAATTAAGCAGATTTTCTGAATTTTAGTTAATTGAAAATTGCATTATACTCTGTAAAATTAGCAAAAACTTTTACCAAATAATTGTAGACTCAAAATAGCAAACAAAAACTGTAATATTAACAAAATATTTGCTATATTTACCACAAATTCAGTAGAATGCAAATAACAGTTTATTTTGCTAAAATTAATAGAAATTTTTGCGAAAAATTGTAGATTGCTGATTTCATAAGGACAGACTTTTATGTGAATAAAATAAAAACTAAAAAAATTAAAAATTTCACATTTTTAATGATTTTTTATCTACTAATATTTAGTAAATGTGTTTGCGGATTTTAGCAGATTATTTTGCATTACTCTGCATTTTATTTATCTTATATGTACATAGCTGTATTTTAGTTGTCTTATTTTTTATAATAAAAATTTTCAGAAATAAATGGCGCTTAGTTTTCATGCAAACAACTAAAAATTTAGTAGATTTTCCAGTTTTTTTTTGCTGTTTTTATTTTACTAATATTTAGTAAAAAGATTCTGCTAATTTTACTGCTTTTTCCTGCAACGTAATTTTGAACTAATTTTAAGTAACTTTTTCTGCTATTTATACAGACTAATTTGTATAGTGTATGTATGTTACGAATGACGTATTGTTTTTCGCAAATATTTAAACATTGCAAAAATTATGACAGTTTTTGTGACTTTGGTAATAATGGGGTAATTTGGAACGTGTGGGTGTTGTAAATTGGGACGTGTAATTTAAGCAATTTTAACGCTTCTTATTGTTGTTTGTATTGTATTATTAATATATTTAGACATTACACAGAAAACATTATTAACCTAAAATATCTAATTTGATTTGATTTAAATTAAATTTGTTTCAAATATTTAATTCAATCAATTAATATTTTAATTTACTTTTAAATATATAAATACATATTTTATTTTAGAAGTAATTCTCAAATTATTTTTTCATACATAGTGTACTTAAATAGAAAATTTTGAGTATAATGCATTTGAAGTTTACAAACAAAACAAGCACACGCACAAATATGCAAACAGACGCAGCATTAACAAAAACACGCATACCAACGTATCGTTCACACACTTTTTTTGTGAGTATAATTTTTTTTGTTGAAGTTATTTATAACTATTTTCCCATTTTAATTTTCAATAAAAGTTTTAATTGATATTATTATAACCGTGATAGGTGCAAAATCAATTTAAATATTAATTGATTCAATAAATTTTTTAATTGAAACCCGTTTTTAGTTTTTTCTGTGTACGCCGCGAAAGTTAAACAAAATAGCAACGACTATGATTTCGTAAAAGTCAATTAATTTTATTTTTATGTTGTAGTTTAATTTCTTTCTGTTACTTTTTTTCTATTTCATTTATCTCGTCAATTATCATCTAATAATCGAGAATTGCCGTTAAATCTATTGTTTATTTTAGCAAAACTGCACCTCAAAAAAAAAAAAAAAAAAATATGGCACCCTCTGGAATTAAAAAAGAAAATTTTTTTCTATCTTCGAATTTGGTTTTTGTATATTTTAGACAATATTTAAATTTTAAATCAAATTAATTTTTTTTCCACTGTTGGCAACCTTTTTATTCGGTTATCGGTATTGGATAACGGTATTTTGCTAATATTTCTTTAGGGTATTTTAAGGTTAACGATACTTTAAGTTATATCGTTATTTTAAGGTTAACGTTATTTTAAGTTATTTCGTTAGGTTATTTTAGAGTTAATGTTATTTTACGTTATTTCGTTAGGTTAACATTATTTAACGTATTTTGTTAGTATACATATTTTACAGATAACAGGAATATCTAGCACATCTAAATTAAAAAGCTCAAAATGCATTTAAAATTTTTAACTAGATATGGGCACGTGAGCTATATTATGCGTGATTCATGTGAATCACACGCGAATGTGTAAGAAACTTAATTTAAGTCACGTGAAAGTGAGTGAGTGTGAGTAGGAAAAAACTTTTTCGTGAGTGAGTGTGCGTGAGTAAAATGTTTGTGTAAGTGAGTGTACATGAATACAATTAGACCAACATTTTTTTGCTTTTAATAAATACTTCCTTAATTATTTTCGCCTATTTTATATTTTTGTATTTTTAAAATACAAAATAAATGAAAAAATCGCACATTCAGAGCAATTTTGAGTTAAGCATGCACAGTTTATAGTGTCCAACCGAAGTCACTTTTTTTGGCCGAAGCCGAAGCCGTAGCCGAACTTCGGCTAAATTTTTAATATTCGGCCAAAGCCGTAGCCGAAGCCGAACTTTTTAATTTTTTTTTAGTTTGAATAAAATTTAAATTTTCGTTGATTTTGACTACAAAAAGCATCATTAAAGTATATTAAAAAATAGGCGGTATGAAACAAGACCCCAATGAAATAAGGCCCCAAACCGAAAATAATGTAAGACCCCAAAAATTTTGATAAAAAAAATTGGGGTGTTATTTCATTTTTTGGGATTTTATTTCATTTTTTTTTTTGGGACTTTATTTCATAATGAAATAAGGCCCCAATATGAGAAATGAAATAAGTCCCTAAATAATATTTTTGGGGTGTTATTTCATTTTCTTAAAAAGCACAATTTTTAAGTAATATAAGCAAATAACCGTTATAATTACTGCATGAATTATCAAGTTATTAATGTAAATAGTTATTTGCTATTAGTAAGTGAGATTATACCGTGTAGTAATTTTGAAGTTTCTTTTATGTCGCACGCAGAAAAAAACTTTATTTCGCGAAGCCGCCTGCCGCGTTCTACGGAGGAAAAAAACCCCTAAGACCGGCCGAAGGCCGCCACCCAGAAGAACTTGTTTTTCAAATCAGATGTCGAATCCGTTGAAATCTTATATTTTTAAGACATCAAGTAATTTTTAAAACAAGTTTTTCTGTGTGGCGGCCTTCGGCCGCTCTTAGGGGTTTATTCCTCCGTAGAACGCGTCAGGCGGCTTCGCGAAATAAAGTTTTTTCTGCGTGCGATTATACGATTTATAAATTTAGTTTTATTTTGTAATATACTACTAAAAAATATTAAAAAAAAACTGTATTGATATACTAAATATTATTAATCTTTTTATTTTAAAAAGGCTGAAAAAAAAATCGCGCAATTTTTTTTCCAGCCGTTTTACTATGTATTAATTAGGAATAAATAAATATTTCAAAGTAATATATAATTCTGTTTTTTTTTTTTATTGGGGCCTTATTTCATTTTCAAAATGGGACTTTACTGCATTACGAAATAAAGCCCCAAAAATTGGGGCGTTACTTCATTTTGTTTTGGGGTGTCGTTTTATTTGGTTGGGGGTTTATTTCATTTTTTTTTTTGGGGTATTATTTCATTATGAAATAAAGCCCCAAAAAATGGGGCGTTATTTCATTTTTGGTTTGGGGCCTTATTTCATTGGGGTGTTGTTTCATACAGCCTAAAAAATATTCAAACATCAATAAATTTGTAAAAAAAGCTAATTTAGAATATTTTTTCAAAAATATTATAAAGTCAGTTCAATTATTTTATTGAAGTTTTCAACAAAAATATGAAAATACCTGAACTTTATTATTTTAACTAAAGTATATGACGAATTTAATAGAAAATTTTGTTTTTTACGTGAAATAAATTTGAAAATTTTGTTTTTTACGTGAAATAAATTAAAAATGAACTGTTCTTCTTCAAATATACGGTATTCGGCCAAGTTCGGCCAAAATTTGGCCGAACACTGAACTTGGCCGAACATCACTTTTTGGCCGAACTCCGAAGCCGAACGTACGGTCGGACACTAACAGTTTATCTTAATTTTAAGATCCCGACGAAAAAAGTTCCGATATAAGCATATATGATTATATATAGTATCACATATGTATAAATAAACATCACTTCACATCTCATCTGATTCGAAAAATGGCATACATAAGCTTATCTTATGGTATCTTATGGGATCTAATCCCATATAGTTTGATCCGAAAAATGGGTCAATCAAATATGTTCAATATATAATTTTATACAATTTTATCTAATAAGTTTTTTAATTAAAAAATTTAAAAAAATTTTAAATGTTTTAGAGCGTTTTTGAAAGAATAGGTTATTTTTGGATTACAGATAGTAAAAGTATACAGAAGCGGATTTCAGAATCTTTTTTAATTTTTGAAGTAGCCAGTTTAGAAACTGTAAGTCACCAAAGCTTACTAATTTTCCAATTTTTTCAAGATTTTGAAAAATTTTGAAGATCTAAAAACGAGAATGTCTATATTGCTCCATAGAGCCTTCCTGTTCACAATATGAAGAAAGTCGCATGACATGAGGTCAAAATGGAACGATATGTATGTTTGTATGTATTTTTGTTTAAGAAAAATTACCCTTATACACCTTTTTCTGTTAATTTTAAAATAATGATGTTTTCGAGAAAAAAAATGTATTTCGTTAGGATATTTTAAGGTTATCCATATTTTAGATTTGTTTTGTTAGGGTATTTTATGCTTAACGGTATTTTAAGATATTTCGTTAGTGTATTTTAGGGTATAAAATAGTTTCTTGAAACGGTATTGAATCGTTATCGGTATTATGGGGTTAGTGTTTGGCAACTATGTTTTATTCATATTTTCACTATCGCCTGCCTTCGGTATATAATTCTGATAACAAAATATACACAATAGCGTAGGCCGATTTGTAAGGACAAAAATTTGTCGATATTGTGCCATCGATTTGTCGATAGCTTTTAGCATGAGGAAAAAAAGTTTCACTACGAGATTTTAAAAAAATAATTTTCGAGGCACCCAAATTTTAATTTTTTTACTTTTTCTAAACTTTTAATTTTAAGGTTTTTTTAGTAGGTAATAAAAAAAAACTCGGCTGATTTAATTTTTTTTTAAATATTACCTTTCCAAGATGACATACAATACATATAAATATACATTGCCACATACAATACAATATAACATATGAGCGCGTGAGAATAGAAATACGACTGAGAGAATCGTACATATAGGACCGCATCAAGAAAAGAGTACTCTCAGTCACTGTTGCCAGGTTTGACGATTTATCGTCATTTTGACGATTTTAAGTACCTAAATTACTAAATGACGATTTGACGATTTTTGCTTCCAAAATGACGATTTTTTGACAAACATTTAATATGTCACCAAAACATGTTTATTTGCTATTATTAAAAAATCACCGGATCTATTTTTAGATTTTTATTATTTCGTTAAAATTAAAAACTATATTTTATTGAAAGTTTAGCAAAAAAGTTATTTGATGGATTCATGTTCGGTTTATTTTAATTTATTTTCTGCACTTAATAACGTTAAAGACCACTGCAAATGTAGCTAAAAACAAATGAAATTTCAATTGAAAAAAGAACGACTTACATTTTAGTAAATTCAACTAACATTGTCATTTGCTTTTACTGTTCAAAAAATTAACTACAATTGTAAACAAACATTAATTTGTTTTATTTTTTTAAATAAAAAAAAAAAATACTGTATAAAATGAATGTAAAATCATAATACTGTAATTTAATGTGGTTTGTTTTTTAAATGAACTACAATTGTAGTCAAAAATTAAATTTCTTCTACAAATGACTGTTTTTTCACTTAAAAATAAAGATACTGTATTATAAATGAAACAACGACAAATATTTACAGCAGAAGTTCCCTGAGTATGTGCTTACTTTTTTTGTGGTTGGCAAACACTACCTTTTCATTACAATAGAAATTGCCTGCCACGGCCACCCCAATGCCGTTATGAACGATTTAAAGCTACGATTCCAATGGCGGCATGTGTCTTTACAGGGTTTAATTCAAAATTATGCCCATTAAATTTTGTTACACCAACAAAATAACGTTATAAATCGTCGTTTCGGTATTTTAGCGTTATTTTGACTTTAACTATTTCAAAATGAAACAGGTTAAATAGAAAACTAAAACCGTTTACATAAGAAGAAACATGTCTTTAGTGGAATCGCTTTTTTTAAATTTCCATTCCGCTATTAGTGTTACTGTGATAGCCAATCGTTATTATGAAAAGTTTTTTAATATTTATATTTTTATAAAGTTTAATTTAAGATAAAAATTAAATATTTTTTAAATGAAAAAAAAACATCCAATTTTTTGCGAAACAAACATCGAGTTCGAATATTCTCATTTATAAATCCAAAAATAAAAGTGTTCCAAAGTGAAACTTCAGACATTCACAATTTATATTTGAAAATGGAAAAACATGCAGTAATAAACAATATTTAAAAAAAATTAATAATAATATAAATAATAAATAAAATAATAAATAATTTTTAGCAATATTAAAAACCAACCCAAAATGAAAAATATGAAATAATGAAAAATTTCACAATTTATTGTATTAAACTATATTATCATATGTAATGCAATTTGAAACTTTAACTCGTTAATGGAAGTCCAAATTTAATAATTAAAGAAAATAACATTGTTAAAGAATTTCTAAACTATGTAAAAGAATTTAAGATTCAAAAATTGTGCTACTGAAGTGGTGTTTACAGAATTATGTAGAAGAAATGAACAGTTAACTGGTAAAGTGATATCGTTATAAAATATCATGATTTTCGAAGTTTAAATTACAGAAAAGTGTAAAAAAATCATATTATATTACACCGATAGTACATGAGCACTTGAAATGTGAATTACATTATTCTTTTTTTTATTAACGGCCTGTTTTTACAATACGTGTATAATTTCAGACGAACGTGTGGCACCCGAATGAATACGTAAGGAAATGAGTTTTCATAATTCGTTCGTCTGACTTACGTTTGAGTACGTAAAGCTTTATGTTATGTCAAACAGTAGAGATTGCCATGATATTGTTTTTCGGTTTTTGTTAGCTTTTTTCATATACAAATAACACATTTTTTGTTGGTAGATGGCAACCCAACAGTGTAAATGAAATATAAACAAAAACAGCTGTTATTTGTTTGGAAAAATATAGTATTCATTTTAAAATAATTAAAGTGTTCTAAAAATTAAATTTGTGTAAGAAAAAAACAAAACAAATTCACAAATAAAAATGTTCGGGTCAATTGCTATGGGATTTGATAGCGATTCCAGTGCCAGTGATAATGAAGAAATTATTAAAAAAATATTTTAATAATACGTTTGGCTTAGAAGATTTCAGTGGCATAATTAAAATTAAAAAAAAAATCGTTGCTATGCTACTTAACTCACTAGTGTCATACCTTATTCCACTCACTTCCATTTCTTTCCGGGGGACCGTGGGCATTTAGCTTTTGAGCAACAGTGTCCCAGGTGTTCTCCAGTGCTGTTGTGCTGCCCCCAAATGTCGGTGTTTTTGTTGCCAGGTGTGGAAATTCTTCCATTAGACATGTCAGTTTATCAAATTTCACTGAATTCGTCTTCTTTAAGCTAAAATTGTCAAACAAAACAAATAAAAACAACGTGTTTTGTGTACAAAATGCATATTTACCTTTCTTTGTTATTTTCGCTGCTCATAATTATGTTTTTATTAAAGTTTTTAGTTAAATGAAAATTACTCGACGAATGCTTTTTTGTGGCGTTTGTGACGTTTCAAATCGCAATACAGAAACCGAAAAAAAGAGAACGAAAATGACAACTATTACGATTTCACTCATTACAAAGTGACATTCGAGATACAGAACCCCAAAGTCATTTTTATCACTCGTTTAGACGAATTTTTTGAGTGACACGTCATACAAAAACAGGCCATAAAACTTTATCCCACTTGTAACAAATATTTATTGTTTAGACGATTTTTTGACGATTTTTGAAAATATAATGACGATTTTGACGATTTTTATTGGAAAATTGGACGATTTTATGCTCAACATACCTGGCAACACTGCTCTCAGTCGTATTTCTATTCTCACGTGCTCATATGTTATATTAGGTCCATTCGTTTACTTTTCCAGTAAAATCCAGTAGATGAGTAAATTTTGATCAAAATGAAAATTTTACTCTCTTGCAGTATATATTGTTTTTGGTACTTGATGCATTGCATTTTAATAATTATAAATTCGTAGAAATTGTATTTATTAAATAAACTTTTGGGGAAGCTTTTAGACCTGTTTAGTTTGTACATGACTTTTAATTTTGTTTCTAGTTAAATAACATACGAAAATACATGAATACTTTATTTTCGATATTCGGTAGCCTGAATAATATGCAGTAAGAAGTATTCATATACTCATTAGCTTTACATCTCTAATATATTAATGTAAATAAAAACAATTAACAGAGATATTAAAAAACTGATAAATTGTTACTATAATAATTGTAACTGACTACTTTAATTTGTTTCAGGTTTAAAATAATTATTTTTAGTTTTTGCCGCCCTTTTAATTCAGCTTTTAATCTTTTAAATGTTTTTATTACTAAATGTATGCTTATTTTTGTTTGTTTACTTAATCTAATCATATGTTTTTGTTTTCTACTGGATTTTACTGGATTTTACTGGCAAAAATTTCTCCAGTAAAAATTTGCATGTTTTTTGCTGACAACTGTCACTTTACTCTCTTAGTAGATGCTCTCTTTTGCAAATTTATGTGTACGCGAACGCATTTCAGTAAAATCCAGTACAAATTTGTACAAATTTGTGCAAATTTTGGTGTAAACGAATGGACCTATCTATTGTGTGGTATGTGCGTACAATTTCACCTTGAAAAGGTAATATTTAAAAAAATTAAATCAGCCGATCAGTTGAGAAAAAGTCAAAAAATTTAAAATTGTAATTTCTTTGATATGTCATAGTTAACCTTTTTTTCTCATGCCAAAAGTTATCGAAAAATCAATGGCACAATATCGATTGCTTAATCGACCCACCCTAATATACAATGTATGAAATATGCAGGTCCAAAGAAAAAATCATCAACAAAAACCCTATATACTAAAATATAAATGTATATACTAAATACATACATAAATAAATATGTAAATAGATTTGTTTTGACAACAAAATATACAAGAGTTATAATTTTTAATGAATCTGTTGTTTAAACATTTGCGAGAAATGAAAAATATAAACATTTCATTCATACATTATTATTGTTATAATTTATATAGTGTGAAAATTAAAAAAAAAAAAAAAAAAAAAAAAACGAGTTTAATCTTATCATAAAAAGAAACTACAAACCAGGGATGGCAGGCAATACCGCTAAAATATCGCTATCGACTCAAAAACATTTCAAGTGAATATCGTTATTCCTAAAATACCGTTACCGAAATAATTGAAATACCGTTATACGTAAAATACCACTACCGATATAGCTAAAATACCAATATCCTTAAAATACCGTTATCGCTAAAAACAACCGTTAATTGTAATAGCGTTGTCCTTAAAATACCGTTACCGAAATAATCAGACAAGATCAGAAAAAAATATATCTTCCCAAAGTTTGATCATAAACTATACAGTCGCTGGAATTCAGGCATAATGGGGCTGAACATATTGGTGTGCATTGACATTACCAGAATAACTAAAATAACGTTATCCTCAAAAAATACCGTTACCGAAATCACTGAAAGACCGTTATCCCTAAAATAACGTTACCGAAATAACTAAAATACCTTTACTGCTAAACTGCCGTTATCGAAATAATAAAATAGTAAAATACCGTTAACGCTAAAAAGGCAAAAAAACTGAAATATCGTTACCGCTATAATTCCGTTAGCAAAATAAATGAAAATAGCGTTACCCTTACCGATAACCGCATTTAATCGGTTACCATCCATGCTACAAACTTAAAGCTACATAACACTAACAAGTGAGTGAATAATAAACAAGAGATAGTGTTTTTTTCAGTTTTTATTCCCAACCATTAATTAATATTGCTGCATCCTATATGTCAGTTGTCACGACAGAAATTATGTTGTTCCAAAACAAATTTCAGTTATTTCGACCGAGTTGCAATTGTTTCAACTGAATTATACACTCAGGAAATTAAGAAGGTAGAAATTACTAAAAATTACAGTTAAAATGACTACAAATGTAGTCAAAAAGGCGATGACTGTATTTGTTATAAAAATTACTAACCATGTAGTAATTTTTAACTATTGATAAAACAACTACAATGGTAGTAAAAACGACTGTCGAAGCGGTCGATACTAATCGTAAATGAATGCATAAAACATAAAAACGAGCAACAAAACAATGAACATAAAACTACAGCTTTAACACTTTTTTTTCGGTATTTTATTTTTATTTATTTTTATATTATTTTTTCGTTTCGTTTCTAGAACTATCTAAGGCATTAGTCTTCCTTTAAAAGATGCCATCATTTAGACAACCATTGATTCAAAGATAATTTTGTTTATGTTTTATATAATTATTTCTACATATTTTCAGATATTAAATTAATTTATGTCATCAATGTGGAATGGTCAAAAACCACGACATTTTCCCAAGAAATATTGAAATATTTTTGAATAAATATTTGTTCACAGAATTACACAAAATTAAAATTTTAAAAATATTTTTAACCGTCTAGGATGTATATCATGTCAAAGTTTCCTCTGTGGTTTCCAATATGTTCACTAGAGGGCGCTTTAATTCAAAAAAAGTTTTAAAATGAAGTATGGTTCTATACATTTGCGAAGCTTGGTTGAAAAATGTCCAGAGAATCTATGACGTGCCATTAATGAGTTAAGTAAAAGCAGAAATAAAACCACAGTTAAAACAACTGTAATTTCAGTTAAAAAGAGGACGAAGGTAATTATCGTTAAAATAATGAAAAATGGACCAGAAGCAGTTGGTCAAGCTAGGTACACTCAAAAAAGTTTTACAGTTACTACATGATAGTTGTTTATCTAGCAATCAGTAGATGTTTTTAACTGCAATTGCAGTTGTTTTTCTATGAAATAATACAACTTATTACAGTTATTTTAAAAAACAACTGAAGAAAAATACTGTTGTTAGAAGCAGTTATTTTAAAAGAATTTTTGTCAATTAATTAAAAAAAAGTTTATGTTGAACTTTTAAAAATTCTCCTTTAATTAATATTTTTTATTATTCATATATTCATAGTTTGCAAATAAAAATCAGAAAATTTCATTGTATATCCAATGCAATAAACACGACATAACAGTTTAGAATTTTGACATTTTATTATAATTTAAAAAAAGTTGTTTTTTTTAATACCGTAAAAATAACTGTTCAAAAACAGTAGTATTTACCAACTTTTACAGTTGTGTCAATATGTTTTTAGTAAACAAAAATTGTCAGTTGTTTTGACAACATTGTTAGTTTTTTTTATTGCATTTGTTTTTCAACACTTAAATTACCTTTGTCGCCTTTTCAACTGCATTAACAATTGTTTTAACTGTAATTTTCAGTTGATTCCCAGGTAGAAAAAAATAAACGGCACAGCTTTGGCCAAGTACTGTATATGGTGGTATAACTGTACTGTATATGGTAATATACTCTTACAGTAACTACATGTCATTCAGGTATTAAACAGTAGTAGTAGCAATTTTTCTATGAAAAAATGGAAAACTACTACAAAGCAAAAAAAAATCTATTGTTGACCGCAATTAAAAATGTTAGCTTTATAAAAAAAAAAACACACATTCAGAAAAGTGTGTCGTTAGAAACTTCTGAAAATGACAGTAAAAACAAAGGTACACTTAAAAAAAGTCTGTAAAGTCAGCTACATTTTTGCTGGGAGGATCGTTGCAGAAAAATTGCTAATATCAGCAAAAAAAATTTGTAAATTCAGCTAAAAATTTGCTGACAGACATTTTTACAGATTTTTTGTTTAGTGTATATGTATTTAAAAAGGCAACAAAGTAAAATAACTAATGTTATTAAACAACTTACAAATGCAGTAAAAATAACTAACAATGCCGTAAAGGTAACTGATAAATTTATATGACAAACATTTCAAAACTACTGTAAAAATTGGTAAAACTCCTATTTTAACAATTTTTTATTTCGGCATATTAAGAACATATTATAATAAAAAAATTAATTTTTTATTCTTTTAACCATTTAAATACTAAACGAGTTCATTTTAATCGAGTTTTACTGTTGTATATCCGTACGTAGAGTGATGTATGTACTTACTAGTGAAGCTTATCTTTCACTCACATTTATTCTTTCTGGGTGTTTTGAGTAAATATTTATTTTATGTGTGTACAGACGTTCTACAGATCATATTTATAAACTGTCAAATGCGGCGTCATATTTATAAAGTTCTAAATAAACAATTATATCAAATGTTAAATAAATATATTTAAAAATAAAACAAATTATTCCATTTGCATTCACACTCAGGAAATCAAGAAAATAGAAATGACTAAAAATTACAGACTACAAATGTAGTCAAAAAGGCGATGACTGTATTTGTTAACCATTCAGTCATTTTTAACTATTGATAAAACAACTACAATGGTAGTAAAAACGACTATCGAAAAATAAAATTTTTTATTTGAAATGCAAAGTCAAAAATCCAAATTGTATTTTAATGCTTTGGGGATATAATGAAATTTTCTAATGATTATTTGCAAACTGTGAACATATCAATAATAACAAATATAAACTAAACGAGAATTTTTAAAAACTCGACATAATATAAATAAAATAACTAAATAACTAACAAAAATTAACTGTTTACTCCAAAATTACTGTTTTGCTAGTAGTTTATTAGTTTATTTATACTAAAATAAATACGCATAAAAACTGTTACAGAAGTACAGTATTGTTGGTTAGTTTTTTTTTTAATGACTGTCTAAATTAGTAATTTTTAGTTTTCTGATAGAAAAATGACTACAATAGCAGTTAAAACAACTACTTCTGTTTACTACCCGAATGACCAACATGTAGTTACTGTAAGAATATTCTGAGTTCAAAAGCCAGAATTTATTTGTTTAGAAAACATATTTCATGAAAATTATAATATATAAACTACTAAATTGCTAATTCTATTAACCCTTTCACTACCAACTTTTTGTTTGTGGATATATTTCTAGTTTGACTTAAGATTCTTGTTAGGGATCCTTAAATTAGATAGAAAAAGTTTTACATATATGGCTCCTCACCCACCTACCCACCAAAAAAAGGTTTCAAACCGAAATTTTTAAACTTCTCGTCCCATTTTTACCACTAAATTATTCGAATAACCAAAAATGCTTTGTTTTATTTTGACCTGATTCTTAAATGAATCTACGAGGCAATTTTCGAGATTCTGGCTTTGCTAGTTTTGCAGATACACAAAACACCCCTTTTTCGGATATCAAGGCTGCTTAAAAAAATTGGAGTTTGTTAACAAAAATCGCGACTATCCTAATGAACATATTAAAAAAAACATAAACATTTATTTCGTAATCATATTATTTTATATTTTTTTTAAAAATGTGTACACTGTAGTGTACAAGGGTAGTGAAAGAGTTAAAAATGTGCATACAAGTATAACAAATTAGTTGAAAAATTATATAGCAAATTAAAGTTTCAATATCAATACACTCAAAAAAGTTTTACAGTTATGTACTACATGACGGTTGTTTGTGTAGTAATCAGTAGTAATTGTTTTAACTGCAATTACAGTTGTTTTTTATGAAACAATACAAAACAACTATTATGACAGTTATTTAAAAAGTAACTAAAGAAAGTTACTGCGTTTTTAACAGTTGTTTGAAACAGTTAATATAGTATTTTAATAAACAACTACCAAAACAGTAATTTTGCTTTAAACAGTTAATTTTTGTTAGTTATTTGAAAAATAGATGATAATATCGAGTTTTTAAAAATTCTCATGTAGTTTATATTTGTTATTATTGATATATTCATATATATATAATAATAAGAACATTTCATTATATCCCAAAAGAATTAAAACGTTATAACTGGAGTACCATTTGGAATTTTGACTTTGCATTTTCAGTAGGATGTAGGAAATACAATTTTTCTTATTGCAATTAAAAGAAGAAAATGTATTAGTGTACATACCTGATTCCCAATTCGTTCCGAGTAATGGTAACCTTAGCAGTTGGACTGTCAACCCTGCCAAATAAAAAGCTTTACGATTTTTTTTTTTTTTTTTTTTTTTTTTTTTTTATTAATTATCATATAATAACAAATTATATACTATTACCCTAACCGAGCACTAGCTACTATGGCCTTCGGCGCGTTGTAGCGAAAACAGACCAGTGCCTCTGGTGGGAATCCCTGTTGGTTAAACTTGTAAGAAAAGACGAAAATAACTCATGTTGTTCGCGTAATCAATAACATTACCGATTTGATATATAAACCATCAGTCTCTTGTGGCTGGTGGATTATACTAATGCTGAAGATGATCTAGTCGCTTTAGTCGAAAGTGAATGACTGTATCTAGCGGTGATCCTAACAAGTTTTTTTCTTGTTCTCTTACATTTATTAACAATTAGTGGTGCGCCCCGGTAGGCTAGTTGGTAGCGTGCTGGCTTATCAGTGCGGGGGTCGTGGGTTCGATTCCCACCAGAGGCACTGGTCTGCTTTCGCTACAACGCGCCGAAAGCCATAGTAGCTAGTGCTCGGTTAGGAAAATGTATATAATTTGTAATTATATGATTATTAATTAATAAAATAAAATAACAATTAGTGTTTTCTATTTGTAATAGTAATATTTAATTATGATCTCAAACCTGACAATTCCAAATGGTATGAAACAATTTTTTTAAAAAAATAACTGTTAAAACAGTAAGTAGCTTTTACCAATTTTTACAGTTGTTTCAAAATGCTTGTAGTAAAAAAATGTCAATTGTTAGTTATTTTAACGGTAATTACCTTTGTCTCCTTTTTAACTGAAATTTCAGTTGTTTTAACTATGATTTTTAGTATTTTCTACTGTCAAACTGTTTTAAGTGCACAGCTAATTGAAATTATAAAATATTTATTGTTTTGACAGTAAAGTCAGGGTTAAACAAGTATTCGATTTATCAAATTCCCTAGACAGACAACATTTTTGTGTTTTTCGCTAAACTTAGCGAACTGATCTGATATGATTTCACCCGTTAAAGCGAGACACTACCCAGTAAAAAATTTTCGTGTTTTTAGAAGCACGATAAAACAAATGCGCTGATGTAAGTGCTTAAGCAAAAGAAACGAATAATTTTCCTATAAAAATGAACAAACAAAAATTTTGAGCTTACAGTTTTCCCTAACAGGGATGCAGTTTGTAAGCAGCTTACCCTAATCCCTCAGAAGAATGAAGGTTGTAATGCGGAAAGTTTCATATCGTGTATTATAAACGATCTGCACCAATTTTCCCGAGTGATTTCCGATTGTGTTTGTTGTTTTTGAGTATGTAATAAAAAATAATTAGTCATTTAACTGTTTCTGAAGAGCTAGCATGTGGAGCGGTAAAATAAAATTAAATGAATATATTGTATGTCAAAAATTTTAACAACAAAATTTAATATCTGTAGAATTGTATGTAAAATAAATTATGTTTGTAAAGGGTGATTTTTATAGAGGTATAAAACTTTAAATTGGAATAAAACAAAGATGAATTGTTTAAATTAACATACAATTTACTTTATTCGAAAGATAATCTTCTGGCGTTATAATTTAAATATGACTTCTGGCATATGACCGCCACGGCTGGCTCGGACGTAGTATAATCTGGAGGTCCAATTTTCGATGACTTTTTCCAACATTTGTGGCCGTATATTGGCAATAACGCGGCAAATGTTGTCCTCCAAGTGGTCAATCATTTCGGGCTTACCGACTAGCGACTTCACATATCCCCACAGAAAATAGTCCAGCGGCGTTAAATCGCACGATCTTGAAGGCCAATTCACGGGTCCGAAATGTGAAACTATGCGGTTACCAAATGTTTCCTTTAATAAATCAATTGTGGCCCGAGCTGTTTGACATGTTGCGCCGCCTTGTTGAAACCACAGCTCATGCACATCATGGTTGTTCAATTGATGATCGAAAAAGTCAGTAAGCATATCCCTATAGCGGTCACCATTGACTGTAAATTTCTGACCAGTATCGTTTTTAAAGAAGTACGGACCAATAATTCCACCAGACTAAAAAGCACACCAAACAGTTAGTTTTTCTGGTTGTAACGGTGTCTCAACATACACTTGAGGATTATCATCACACCAAATATGGAAGTCTTGTTTATTGACCAGTCCATTTAACCAAAAGTAAGCTTCATCGCTAAACAAAATACGCATAATTCGTGCGCGATACGTATTTCGAACAGAACCATGATTTTCAAAATAAATTTGCACAATTTGGAAGCGTTGTTCAGGCGTTAGTCTATCCATGTTGAAATGCCAAATCAAACTAAACATAAATCACTTGACAGCTGACAAAATTACCGCCAGTTAAAAAAGTGTTGCCAACTTAAAGTTATATACCTGTATAAAAAACACCCTTTATATTATTGTTATTACTTTTAATCGTAAAAATGTAGACATGAAATATGACTTTACTGCAAGAAGCCATGAAATCACAGCTTTTTGTAAGCTATAAAATCAGTACTTATTTTGCTCAAAAGTAATGCTTCCACGTGGGAATTCACCATATAAAAATCATGGCATATGCAAGCAGGTTTGTAACGGATTCTTTTTGGCTTACTCCCTTACAAACCTGCTTACATGTAAGCAGCGTTTTTTACTGGGTATTGTAGTTTGTTTTAATATTATAATTGTTTATACATTTAAGTAAATATTGATGTTTTTTCAACATTATGTAACCGGATAATGCATTAAATCGAAATACAATTAAATTAATTATACAAACAAGAAAATAAAACAAAAAATATGATAAGCACATAAACAAAGATGTTTCATGGAAGGAAGATGAAGTGTTTTACAATACTTTTGCGATAAGAAAAACCCAAACAAATTAAATACATTATATGCATAAAAATTCAATAAAATTTTAATTAAATAAAACTGAAAGTACACTCATAAAAAAAGTTGAGAATCACAGTCTGCTCAATTTGGGAAACCTAATTTTTAGAAGAGCTACATTTGAGTTGATAGTTGTACACTCAGGGAACTTCTGCTTTAAAAATATGAAGTTGTTTGGGTTGTAATGCAGTTTCTTTATTTTTAATGTAAATGTCAGTCATTTGTAGAACAAATTAAATTTTTTATTTAAAAAAACAAACCACATCAAATGACTGTTTTATGATTTTACATTCATTTTTTACAGTTGTTTTTTGTTATTTAAAAAAATAAATGGCTGTTTATTTTTTACTAACATATGTGGTAAATTTTTACTACAATTGTGGTTAATTTTTTGAACATTAAAAAAAAATGACAATGTTAGTTAAATTTACTGAAATGTAAGTCGTCCTTTCTTTAAGTGAAATTTCATTTGTTTTTAACTACATTCGCAGTGGTCTTTACCTACATAGTATTCTAAATGTAGTTAAATTAACTAAGAACTTAGCTAAATCAACAGAATTTTTAATCTGAATCAACAAAACATTTCTGCTAAAAAGGTCTTTCCGGATCTGACCAGAGGCCATATTTATTACCCGGAATATAAGTACACTCAGAAAAAAAAGTTTGTTGTCAATTTTGTTAAACGTTTTCAGCTAAAATTTTAGTTAACGCTTTTACCAAAAAACTAATTTTGAATTAATGTTTAACTAATTTACGTTGCTACCAAAATGTGTGCTGATAAATACATTATTAGAATGGAGAACAAGTAAAAAGTCTAGATGTAGATTTCGAAGCTTGTATGGACGAAGTAGAGCAAAAAGAAAAGATACAAACAAACAAATAGACACAGCCATTATAGGACTTACACAAAATGCAAGCGAGTTTGATTTCGTTCATTTAATTTTTTTCTTTTGTATACTACACGTGAAACAAAGGCACGCATCTGCACATAAAAATTGTGAATATTAAAAAAATATAAATAAAACAATAAATATATTAAATAAACAAATTTTAAGAAATTACTAAATGATATTTTTATAAATTTGAAAATTGAAGATGCAGGTAAATATAAAATATAAACTACGCTTTGGTCCGAATGCCAGTCTCAGGTAGTTATTTTTAAAAGATAAAAGGTTTTTATGTGATTTAACGATACTTTGAATATTTATTTTTTGTATTTTAAAATTATCTTCATTTGAAAAATGTAAAATTGCGTCATACATACATATACATACATTAGACTGCTTTTTAAAAAACAAATAGTCGATTTTTTAATGGACAACCCTGGGTTGGGTTAAGATTCATGAAAAGAAATTCTCTAATTTTTCAAAATTTTTGAAAAACATTTAGGAATCGCTACCCGACCCCCGATTTTTAAAAAGGGCATATTTTTATAAAAAATATTTATTAAAAAAACTTTAAAAAAAATTAACAAAACATTTTTATTTTAATTATATTTAACCCCGACAATTCAAAAAAAAAAATAATTAGGTTTTATAAAATTGTTAAGATTTAACTACACTCAAAAAAATAAGTTAGTAGAAAAGTTAGTAAAACGTCTTGTAAATCAGGTATACTATTTGTTAGCCAATTTTTTGCTAAAATTCTGTTTTAACCTTTAACTACGGACGTGGTGGTAAATTTGACACCATTTACTTGTGTTGTTTATGTTAACAAATTTCACCTCCGTAGTTAAAGGTTAAGCTAAAATTTTTGTTATACTTATTCAGCACTTAACTGTTTTGAACTAATGTTTTACTAATATTATACTAATGTTTTACTAATTTATTTTTCTAAAAAAAAATTGTGCTGATTAATAGTGCGGACGACAAACAGATTGAAAGATATGCGCAGAAAAGAGGAAATTATACTAAAAAGTACAACTCTAATAAGACATATAAAAAAATCAACCATGGAAGATTTTTGTATCTGTTTTTCATACATAAAACAAAATTGAGGATTAAAACAACTTAAATTTTGCGTTGTCACCGGCTTGTGAAAATATTTGTCTATTAATTAAATAAAAGACAAAATAAAATATTTAAATTTAATATGTATTTATAAACTAAATGTTAATCTAGTGTGGTCAAATTGCAAACAAACATATACAGACATGTAGACAGAGTAAAGCGAAAGACAAAGACACACACATCTTAGGTAAATTTTTATGGTTCCTTTTTCTTATTGCAAATAAAAGGGTTGTTTTTTTTCGTTTCGTTTGTTTTTGTTTATTTTTTCGTTTCGTTTCTATAATTATATTCGGCAGTTGCGTCCTTTAAAAGATAGCATCATTTAGCCAACCATTGATGTAAGTAGTTGAAAGAAAATTTTTGTTATGTTATATATATTTATTTCTATATATTTTCAGATATTAAATTAATTCATGTCGTCAATGTGGGAAACTGAAAATTTTTATATTTCGTAACTATTGTAAACTATTTTTAAAAGAATCACAAAAATATGTTTTATGATTTTCAGCAAATAAATTAACTAAATTAAAATTTTTCTACAAACTTTTTGCGTTTTTTTCAGTCTACTAAAATTCAGCAAAAAATTTATTAATTTTTAGCAAGGCTTTTTTATTTCTAATCCACTAAGTGTTAGCAAAACTTTTGCTGAATCTACTAATTTTGTTGCTAAAAATCAGCTCGCTGATTTTCAGCAAAAGATTTTGCTGACTTTAGCAATTTTTTTGCAAGCACCCTCCTGACTAAAATTTTGCTGACTCAGCAAAATTACGAATAAATAATTTTAAAAAATTTAAAGATTGCAAATATGAAAATAATTTCTTTACACACATCATGGGGCTTAAAAAATAATAATATACAAGGGATCCCTCTATCCACTTAGCGTGTGGACCGATTTAATTTTGCGAATGAGGAGAAAAGTCAGTGATTTAGATAAAAAAAAAATTTTTTTAATATATTTTTAGTGAAAGAAACTAATTTTACATTGTAAATTGTTTTATTAGATTAAAATTACTTAATTCCGAAATTTTAAATATCTGGAGCAACGCTAACCCATGTTAACCGGAGGTCAAAATTGTCCCACAAAATGAAATTGATGGTTACAACTGAATTATGTTTTAATTAGTATAAAAAAAATATTAAGCCAAGTTGACCGAAGCCCGAAAAAGTGCTGACAACGGATTTTGCACATGAGATGATTTTGATGAATAACAATTTTTGACAAGTATTGTTATTCAAATAGGGAAAAAATGGATATTATTATTACTAAAATATCCGTTTTTTGCCTCATGTATACAAAATTTTGTCCTTTTTTTTAAATTTTTTTTTTATTTGAAAATATTCAGTTATAACCATCAACTTTATTTTATGTAACATTTTTGACCTACGGAAAAAATGGGTTGACGATGCACCAAATATTTATTGTTTTGCAACTGAGTAATTGTGATCAAACCTTTGAATTTGAAATGTATCCACAAAATGGATTTTTTTGGCAATTTTATTTTGTTTTTTTCCAATTTTTAGTAATTTTTTACATATTTCAAAAGAATACACCTAAAGAAACTTTATAGCGAAAGTAAACATATTTTTGAATATGCCCCCTGATGTTTTCTTTATCTCCTTAAGCAAATTGCCAAAAGTCTGAAATTATTAAAATCTGCCCATATTTAATGAAATGCAAAGCTCCGTACGAATTTTTACACTTGAGGTATTCAACTTGAGGTATGGGGGCATACATTATGTCCTAATCGGACCAGGTGTTTAGAGGTGCAAGTTTCGCTTCACTTTTTGAATGGCTTTATGTTTGCATATGTAACAAATAAGAAAGTCGAAAGTAAAAGTCGACTTTTCGATTTTTCCATTAGAAGAAAAATATAGCGTTATTTCGCGATATCGGCATCAAAATTCGCATAAAAACGAGCTCATTAGTATAAATAATATTGTAAAGAAATTTTGGTCCAATAATGCAACTTTTATTATTACTATTATTTATTATTATTTATGTGAAAAAATACATTTATGCGGAAAGTTTTTGATTCAAAATAAACCGAAAATTTGATTTTTTTATTAATAGTGAATTCCCATCACGCTGTTACACTCATAGAAGTAAACCTGTAAAAATAGCATAAAAAGCTACTAAAAATTACCTTGCCGGAAAAACTGCTAAATTTAGCAGATTATAAATCAGCTAAAAAAAATCTGTAAACTTTAAAAAATTTTAGTTATATTCGATGTGAATTTCAGTTAATTGAAAATACAATTTTACTCTGTAAAATTAGCAAAAACTTTGACTAAATATTTGTAGACTCAAAATAGCAAACAAAAACTGTAATATTAACAAAATGTTTGCTATATTTACCTCAAATTTAGTAGAATACGAATATTAGTTTGTTAAAATCAACAGAAATTTTTTGCTAAAAAATTGTAGATTGCTGATTTCATAAGGGCAGACTTTTATTCGCATTAAAAAAAAAATCTTTAAAATTTCACATTTTTTAATGATTGTTTTGTCTACTAATATATAGTAAATGTTTTTGTTGATTTTAGCAGATTATTTTGTTACTTAAAACTAACTAAAATTTAGCTCAAATATAACTAAATATTTGTAAATTCAACAGATTTATATTTGCTATTCTCATATTACTAATATTTAGTAAAAAAAAAAAATCTGTTAATTTTAGCAGTTTTTTCTGCATGCTCATTTTTAACCAATTTTTAGTAGCTTTTTTTTGCTATATTTACAGGTTTATTTCAATGAGTGTGTAAGTAAAATTAAAAAATAGTTATAATCTTTCTACTAATATTTAGTAATTTTTTTTTGCTGATTTTATCAGATTATTTTGTTACTTTCAATTAACTAAAATTTAGCTCAAATATAACCAAATGTTTGTAAATTCAACAGATTTATTTTTGCTATTCTTATATTACTAATATTTAGTAAAAAAAATCTGCTAATTTTAGCAGTTTTGTTTGCAAGCTCAGTTTTAACTAATTTTAAGTAGCTTTTCTGCTATTTTTACAGATTTATTTCAATGAGTGTTAGGCAAAATTTAAAAAAAAAAAAAAAACGTTATAAAATGGATGTTTGATATTGATACTGTTGTCCCGAACAGTTTGATTCAATATCAAAAGAGTAAAATCGGTCCAGCGGCTTTAAAGTTACGAATGAAAATGTGTATTGCGCTACAATATCATATCGTCTTTGCATGGTTTAATTATAAAAGGCTTCCTATATCGATATTTTTTTTGGTTGCCCTTTACGAATTTACAAAAGGTAATAACAAAATAAAATTTTGCATAAACGACAACAGTTTACACTACAATATTTTTAAGTTAGGTAGTTAAAGCTAAATTCAAAGCAATTGGATTTTTAAAATATCAGGGCTTTAAATTTCATGAAAACTAAAAATGAAAAAGGGTTTTGAATGTTTGGCTGAATTTCAGTTTATGGGGGACACCCCTAGAGAAAAAATCTGAATATGCCATCCCCTTCAGAATGTTCCCAGGAGTACGAAAATCATAATGAATAAGGGGGCTCACGCCCCCTATGGGCGTGGCAGTCTAAAAACGACCCGGCCCACCTACGTAGACAATATGGGTATCAAATGAAAGCTAATGTCTTCACGATTCCAAAAATAGCCATAGTTGCGGTTTTTGCGGTTTTTGCAGCCGATACGGCCATTTTTGTTAAATAGGGGCGGGGGTGAAAAACTTAGGCAATATTGGTATCAAATGAAAGGAAATGTCTTCACGATTCCAAAAATACCCGTAGTTGCCAGATCGTCCAGAATTTGAGGAAGATATGTTAATTTTTATAAAATGGGGGAAGGACTTTTTTTTGTTTATTTCTTTTTAGCTCGGCCAGAGGCCGAGCACTCGAGATCCCCGCCGTCTAGAATTAAGACATACTGGAGTTAAAAACCCCTAAGCCCGGCCGTAGGCCGGTCACACAGAAAAACTTTACTAAGCGAAGCCAGTATAACAAATTTTCATTAACCAAATTTCACCCCAAATTTTGCCAAAATGGCCATATCGGCTACAAAAATCGCCCGATCTGGCAACTACGGCTATTTTTGGAATCGTGAAGACATTAGCTTTCATTTGATACCCATATTGTCTACGTAGGTGGGCCGGGTCGTTTTTCGACTGCCACGCCCATAAGGGGCGTGAGCCCCCTTATTCATTATGATTTTCGCACTCCTGGGGTCATTTAAGGGGGCGTGGCATTTTTTTTTTTTTCCAGGGGTGTCCCCCATAAACTGAAATTTTGCCGAATGTTTTCACTTAACTTTCTGTTCTCACACCATGACTTCGAAACAAAATTTTACTTTCATACAAAGTGTAGGTAATTTATTGTTTTAAATCAAATTCTAATTTTATTTTTAATAAGTATTCTAGATATTGATTATATATTTTTTTACATTTTGGACTTACCTAACATTATAAGGTTGACTAGTTGTGCCAGTACTCCAATCGGCATGTTCAATGTCTGAAGAATTTTTTGTTGTATTGTCGCAGGGCATTGTGTTGTTGTTTCTGTTTTGTTGTTGTTGCTGCTTTTTTTAAATTCTTTTGTTTTTGAGTTGCAGAGTTGTATTTAAAATTGTATTAAAATATTTGTTCACAATAAACAAGTTCAAAATTAGAGAACAAGAGGAATATACATTCATGTTTTAATTATTGTTAAATTTCTTTGTTAATTCGATTTTTTTTTTATTTTTTATTTATTTATTTTCTTCTGCTTTTGGCATTTTTAAGAATTTTATAATGTTGCGAATAATTTTAACTAGAACAAGAAAAAACAAAAAAAAGAAAAAAATAAACATTTCGCACTTGATCAACAAGAGGGTATTAACTCAAAATTTTTAAAATATCACTTTTTTCAAGAAATCAACTAACAACATCAATATCTATCTTTTGTAAAAATTTCAACGTATTCCGATTACTCTTTCATCTCGAAAACCACTTTTGAGACCATTTTTATGATAATGTAGTGATTACCTTTATTTCAACAAAAAGGTATTATTTCGAGTTAATACAAAAGTTTAAATAGAAATGAATCGTATATTTTCATAAAAAGGGTATTATTTTGATTTGAGCCTTTATTTATGTTAAAAATAATCAAACTGTTTTATTTATATTTGGTTGTATTTTGAGTTGATACTGTTTTGTTGATAAAATTTGTTTTATTCTATAAATTTAAATCGATAAAATTTCAAAAAAATGGTATTAACTCAAAAAATTGATTTTTTTTTGCAATGAGTGTTAAAATTGAAAACAAAAACAATGTATATATATATTCAAATGGAATTTGCTTATTATGATATGTTTGAATTTTTAAATTCTGTTAAAATGTGGCCATAAACAGTTTTTTGACTCTACTGAAAATTTTAAAATTTTGAGTTAATACCCTCTTGTTGATCAAGTACGATTTGTGTCTTATCAATTTTTTTAATTTAGACCAATTGTGATTTTGGTTAACATTTTTAGTAGGAGGGTGTGGTGTTGATGGTTTGGTGTATTGATTCGGATATCAATAAATGTTAATGACCATTTTGTACATTTGTTTTGTCATAGATTTTCTTTCTTTTGATGCGCATATATATTATATTCTCTTTTGTCAATTTGGGGTTTTTTTCCAGTATTATCTTTAACATTTATATTTTTTAATATATTTTTTGTTTTTTTATTAACAAATTTATAAAAATAGGTAAAAACATAATATTTAATTTAATATAAAAGAAAAATTAATTCAAAATTTGTTTTTAAAGGAATTCTTGTTTAAAAAAAAATATTATCTGATATATAAAGAAAATATTCGTTGAATATTGTAATTCTTAAATATTTTAATATTTCTATATTAAACCCACATGTCGTATGAGTAATCAATAATACTATCAAGAAAACCCATTCATTTACATGGAATTTATATCCTTAACAATGATTTTCGAAATTAAACAAACAATTCTAAAAAAGCCTGCAGCCAGCCAACAAGCTCAAAAATGAATCAGGAATCTGCTTAAAATACAGCTCTTCTGAGTACATGCAACCATTTTTTGTACCTAAAGATTCAGGCCGAAAAATATTTGACACTTTTCTAAAGGTATAAGGTACGCCAGTGGCGGCCAGTGATGCAAGCCGCCGATCGCCATTCAAAGTGAATCTTCATCCAACTTTGCCAGAGCACATTCACCAAAAGTTAGCCGTTGTGGTAGGTCGTGTGGCTTCAATTCTTGCACCAGCTGTATTTAAAAAGGTTTTACACCCAAATCCTTAAGCAAAATTTCCTACGTAGTGGAGTAACAGAGGCCCAATTGCTGCGAATGCCGCCGAATCGATAATTCAACAACACTAGCGGATATAGCTGCGATATTTTCCTCTGTCCGCACTCCACGTATGCGTGTTGGTGGTTTAATGTCCAATAATGTAAATTTGATGCAAAATTTAGTCACAATTGGAAGAAGTGCACGATGCACTTTCTTAATCCAGCATGAATTTTAATAATAAAATTCAATAATCTGCAAGCGCTTTTCGTTTGTAAGTCGATTCATGGTTAAATTGTAGACCAAACTGAACATGTTTAATAGTAACATGTTACACGAAAACAGCTGAGCTGCCAAAAACAGTGTTGACAAAAAGAAAGTTGCTACAAAATCACCCTTTACACAAAAAATAAAAAATCTGTGTTTTAATAACAGCATATCGTCACTTAAAAAGCAAAAGGGCGTAACTAACAAAGTTTGTAAAAACCGGTTTTATTGGTTAAACTACATGCATAAACACACTTTTGAACTTTAATTTTACTCCAACTCCTTTAACAAAGTAAAAAAGTTCAAAAGTGTTTCTAATAAATGTTCGCTCTTAATTTTATGTTTATTGTTAAACCTATGATCACCTATGCTGCCCTGGCATGGTGGCCAAAGGTTGAACAGGTAGGGGCAAGGGATGCTCTCAAGAGGATCTACCGTCTTATGTGTATTGGCATAACGGGGGCAGGCGGAACCTGCCCGACGGATGCCATGGGGGTTATGCTGGGGATACCACCTTTGCATATTTCTGTAATGGAGGCTGCCTGCATAGGATCCTCCAGACTTAGAGAATTCGGTGACATGAGGGGAGGTGATCTAAGGGGTCACATGAGGATCGCTAGAATCCTAACTGATGACCCGGTTACAAAGGTTACGGATAGGAGGTCACCGGAGTACATCTTTGATAGGAACTTTAAAGTGATGCTGTTCGACAGGGCCATGTGGACCAACAGATCCTGGGAGCCAGAGCGGGGTTCTCAGATATGGTTCACAGATGGCTCAAAGCATGCGAATGGTGACACTGGTGCGGGTGTCTATGGACCAGGTTTCCAACGGGCCTTACCCATGGGTAGATACCCCTCCATTTTTCAAGCAGAGATTTTTGCTATCTGTGTCTGCGCGGAGGAGTGTCTACGAAGGTGCACTATTAGATCTCGCATCTACATTCTTTCTGACAGTCAGGCGGCATTAAGGGCTTTAATGTCCTATGAGGTGTCATCTGGTCTGGTCATGGAATGCATTCTGGCTCTTTCCGACTTGGCAGGCGCAACTCGCTTACCTTAGGGTGGGTTCCTGGTCACGAGGGGCATGAGGGCAACGAGAGGGCAGATTGTCTTGCTAATTGCGGGGCCCGAAGGCCCTTTATTGGCCCTGAACCATTCTGTGGTATACCTTTGGAGTATGTTAGGGAGAAGCTCGGGTCGTGGAGGGAATCAGAATTCTCTCTCTATTGGGAAAACTCTCTTGGCCAACGACAGGCTAAAAGATTAATTTCTTTTTCCAGTGCAGGATCGAGGAGACTCTTGTCCCTCGGGAGGGGTGACTTGAGAACCCTGGTGTCTTACGTGACTGGACACTGCAATCTCAGATACCACCTGCGCAAAAGGGGTCTTTCGGACACGGATGAGTGTAGGTTTTGCGAACTGGTAGCTGAGACATCAGAGCATGTTCTTTGCGAATGTCCGAGGCTATGTGAAAGGCGTGCCAAGTTTCTTGGCAATCGCTTTGTCTCCCCTTCGGACATTATGAAGAGTTTGCCTAATAGGATTATTGGCTTTATAGGTAGCTTGAATCTTTAGGGTAACTTTAGGCAGCACAAAAGACCTAAGTTGGTCGCGGTGCATAGTGCCATATAATCTAATCTAATCTATGTTTTACTTCAATAATTAATATTATATAACACATATTATTAATTATAAATATATTATATAAAAAAAAAGAAAGTACCACCCATATTAAATAACAAACCAAAATTTTTTTCTCTTCTAATATGGCATTTTCATCGATGAATTTAACCTTGGTTTTACTGCCTAAACAACTTTTTGGAAGTTATTTAGTCATAAAATGTTTCCTACACACAAAGAAATAAAGTGCCAACCTAATTGAAAAGTGTATTTTAGTGGTGACAACTTATAAATGGAGTTAGTAAAATGATATTTACATAAGATTTCTGAATATTTTGGGTGTTGGAACTAAAATTCAGTTGTACCAAACGACAGAAATTCGTAATAAACGAGTTTGAGTAATAGTAACCAAATTTCAGTTAACAAATAGCTAAATTTTTCTCTGTGTGTAGGAATAGATTTTTCAGTATTAAAAGAATGATTCCTTCCTATGACAAGAAAATAATAAATTCATCGATGAAAATGCTCGACTAGAATCATTCCTTATCAGAACAGTTTTTGCTGGGAAAATAAATCATGAAGTGTAAATGCGTCTATAAAAATTTCGCTGACTACTGAAAAAAAAATAACTAGTAAATAAAAAACAACAATTATTGAAAAAAGAGACTTTGCTTCCCTTGTTTGGAACGAAAAACAATATAAAAAATTCGAAACCCTACAATTATTTTATTTAATTTGATATTTCTTTTGTTTGATTGTTCAGGAATTGTTTATTTAAAAAAGGCATTTTCTAATAATTCCACCGGTATTACTGCATCATGGCTCCGACAATGCATGCCAAAGTTAAATAAATATCCATTAAGGGTGAGTAACTTTTCTAAAAATAATCAGATTTTAACTTCAAAAACAGAAATTTCCATGTAAATTTGAAATGCATAACTATGGTTAAGCCATAAACTTTAAGCCCTTTAATATGAGAAAAGTTACCAGGTCTTAATGAAATATCCAAACTTTAGAGGCCTATAACTCTGAAAATATAGGCCGTTTCAAAAACGAAAAATATGACCGCCTCTGGAATTAAAAAACATTTTTTCTATCTGGGTGTCTCCAGGGTCCCCGGCGTAAAAACATATAAGTGTGGGTACTCAGATGAAAGGATATTTCCTCAGGATTTCAAAAACATTTTATGAGACACAATTCGCAGCGCCCTCTAGAGCTAATTTAAGTATATTTTAAGTCAAAAAACTGGTTAAGCAGTTTTTTTTAGGGGTTTTTTTTTTGTAACAGTAAATGTTAACCCTCTACCAAGATGGTTAACATGCTTCATAAATGCTCCAAATGAGTATTTTATAATAAGAAATTAAGCTTAATGTTATAAGAAATTAAACTATTTCGATAGAAACCCAAATTTACAAAATATTTTGTGAAATAATTTGTTGTGTTAATGGCGCACGGTTAGGCAGCAAGAAAGCGTTAAAGTTAGAATTTCGTATAATTTAAAAAAATAAATATTTTCAAATGAACACAATTTTCAAAAAACTTGAAAACATATATATGTTGACTATAATCCGTTGATACTTAACACAAATTAAGATTAAAGTTGAAACTTTTCAAAAAAGCTCTAATTTTGGTCCAAGGACATACATGATTCTAATAGCATACCCGCAAATGACATACATAATCTTAACTTGAAAACATATAAACGGATATTTTTGAAATTTGGCAGAAAGATTTAATTTGGTAGTATTAATCAATATATGATGAAGTTTGGGTGCGGTTTCTCTCAATTTCAAAAAACGAAAATCGCCATATCTTATTAACCCTTTAAGGACAGCTTTTAACCCGTTGGTACTAAAAATACAAACTATGACCAATTCTACTTATATAGGCTTAAATAAGCAATTTGCGAAATCTGAAAGTCATATGTCCTTTCTACGAAGTCCTGGAAGAAGTTGCTTATAAGCAACAATTGTCCATAGTGGTAAATAAAAATAGGGTATTTTTACGAATATACTTCATATTTTATTTAGCAGTTTTTTTGTATAATGTAAGACTTAAGTATGGTATAAAAGAAAACAATTCTTGCTTGTGTTCGAACACAAATAAACTCCACATTTGGAACATTTGGAAAGCGGAGTTCCAGTTTTACAAAGACGGCAGCGACCTTTCTAACCCCATACCACCCAATGGCCTTTTTCGTCATATCGCAGTGTTATGGCTGAATCTGGGGTGTACTTCCGTTTTAATGAAGGGCTGCAAACACTGCCTGATGACGAAGGCAAGGTTGATGGTGAGGCTTGCTGGGTGTAAGGGGCATGTGGGTGTGAGGGGTTTGTAGTAGGACGTCCCCTTGCACGTTTAGTGACGTTAGAGGAAGACGAAGCGCTAAGTAGCGAAGGTGCTATTTCCATTTGAAAATATATTAGTGGCATTGGTTTAGACTTTTGTTTGGCAGCTTTAAAGTCTTTGCGATAGAGTAACCAGGCGTTTACAAAAGCAGCTCCGATGCACCAGTAAACAATGCGCATATACCATTTTTTGGATCTATGATTAATTTTGTAAAGCTCTATGAGCATGTCGGATAAGTCAACTCCTCCCATGTGTTGATTATAGTCGTTAACTATAGCTGGTCTGGGAATATGTATGAATTTTTTTTCTTTGCCACACCAACGCTTACAGGATCCCAAAGGCTGGTCAGACATATAGGTAGACAACAGCTGCACACTTCTGTAATCAATCCAGCTGATTGCAGTTAAGTTATGTGTTACTTCGCATTTCATATCATACGAACCTCTACCACGTTTTTTTAGTTCGGCTTCTGAAAGAAGTTCGCATTTAGCCATTCTATTTTGCCGCACGGTGCCAGTTGCGAATATGCCCATTCCTTTTAGAGCTACCATAAGGCTTATTGGCCAATTATCAAAATATAGTTTGTAATTTTCATGTTTGGGAATGGTTGAAGCCAAATACAAAACAATATCTGATGATATGCCAAGTCCGTACGCCAATATATAAAGAAAAATCATATATAATGCCTGATGCCCCAGCTCTGGTAAACATTTTCATTCCCCATTTATGAGACTTAGCGGGATTGTACTGCTTCAGACTTGACCTCCCCTTGAAAGCTATCATTTGCTCGTCCACACATTGATGTTCTTCTTGAGGTATTTTTTGAACTTATCTTTTAGTAGTGACAGTAATTTGCGTATTTTATATAGCTTGTCAAAATTTGGTTCATCTTTCTTTGGCTGCTTTGAATTTTTATTCAGGTGAAAAGAAGACTTAATTTTTTCAAATCTTGATCATGTCATACCGTCGGATATAAAATTCAACTTCAACTCCTTTGACGAAATCATCCTTGTTCGAGGAATTTTTTATGATACGCATATACAAGAGTACCCCGATATAACATCGCATTTCATATGGTGAACATTTCAAGTCTGTCAAAAGCGTTTCCATTGCATATAAATTGCTTTGCGAAGTCATTAGTTCAAATACTTCCTCATCAAAAAATTTTTCAAAATACTCTATTGGAGTTATTTCCTCATATACGTCATTACATTCAGCATTTTTCTTCCATATTACATCTCCAGTCAACATATCCCGTCTTCTCCACTTCAATGTTGACGGCTCTATTTTCTCAAAACTAGCCTCAGTACTTACTTCTTCATCATCACAGCAGTTTATATTCTCATCATCCTTCACCAAGTGTCAATGATTTCTGCTTCCACTAAATTTTCTCGCCCCTTACTAAAATTGCCTCAATTGACTCGTCTACAAAGTCAGGATCACCTTCAGCCTCAGCAGCTTCATCTTCACCATCTGACATATCCCAATCAAAGTTTGCAAGCGCTTCAATTTCAGCATCAGTCAGGCCTTTCCTCTGTGTAAGCTTTTCTACAAACATAATTAATTTATACTTTTTCTATATCCACTATGGACCGAAGTTGCTTATAAGCAACTTAAACCTAATCATTTTTATGGATTAGGTTTTGAGATTCGCTATAAACCTATTTTGGCAACGAAACAAATTTTGGTAGAATAACATATTGTTTATTTTTCGTGCCGAACATGTGGTATAAATTTAAGTTATTTATTCATTTCAATAACCTAGCCTGAAGGCCATAATCGGTTACAAATTTCTACTAAATTATACAAAGTAAACAATAAAATTTGATATCAATAAAATAATAAGAAATGAGATAATAATTCAAATACAATAATACTAAAAATAAACAAAAAATATAAAAAAAGGAGTGATAATTGTTTATTTATTTACTAAGTCCCCAAATTTTACGAGAAAAAAAACATGAACAAGCCTTAGTTAAAAAAAAAACCCACAAACCTAAAAAATTAAGTGTCTTGTGAAAATAATAGAAACATTTTCTTCCTGTACGTATTAATAGAAAAATCAAACGATTTTAAAGTATGTGGCAATTTGTTATACTCACCGGCAACTCTAACAAAAAAAGATCGCCCCAAAAGTGGTGTAAGTTTCGGAATAACCAATTGTCTATTCCTAGTAGATCTACCAAATTTAAAAATATTATACAAAAATTTCGGGGTTTGCAAATATGTAAAATACACCTAATTTGAACAAAATTATCGAACGAACATCCCAAAAATTTTAAAACACGAAATGACGCAATCTAAGAGAATATAAATATCTCATGACACGCTTAAAAGCCAATCTTAGCTTCTTCGTCACATAACCTAAAGCTCCAGAATACACTTCTAAGCAATATAAAAATATTGGCATAATCAACTAATGAACAACCCCTTAAGCTTGACATTAAATTGTAACATCCAAGCTATACAATTTTCTCAAAGTAAAATTAGCTTTAGAAACAACCGCATTGACATGATCCTGAAAACTCAACTTGGAATCTATAGTCCACACCAAGCAAAAAAGCTTATATTTAATAGCAAAAAAGCTTAGGCCGGTTTGAGGGTTAAAATAATAAATTTTACATCGAAAATATGAATTTTTAGTTGTTATTGTTGGCATTAACCAGGGATTATCGCGTGAAGGTGATAGTTAAAAATTTATTAGCTTAAGGCTTTTTTCCTCCAGTCCGTCCAAAGGCCGACTTCGATGAGGAAAGTTATTATCTGACCGGCCTTCGTCCGGGCTTAAGGGTTTTCTCTTATGTGATATTTAGTGTAGTGGCTTCGCTGTATAAAGTTTTTTCCGTTTTCCGATTTAAAAAAAAAATAAAAAATCATTTTGTTGTAATTTCGATGTACATATTTGTAATAGCGACCCAGCAAAACCACACATTACCAAATCATGGGTAAAGTAATGTATCGCCATAGGGCTTCATGTATTACTTTACACGTTACTTCACTGATGAATTTTACAGGCGATGAGCCTCAAAGTAACTCATTACCTTGTAATGGGTAAAGTAACTGGTTACTTATATGGTTACATGGTGGGAAAAAGTAATGTGTCTATAAATAGATTTTCATAAAAAAAATTTTTTACAGATATTTTTTTTTAATTAAATAAATAACTTTTTTTATTAAATAAATTACGTTGTCATGTTGGGATTCGAACCTGGAGTCTCTGGTATTTAACAATTAGTTAGGCGAGAACTCTACCAACTTAGCTATCGATACATATAATATTTTATTACTTAAAATGTAAATGAGTTGTTGTGCTTTCGTTCGTGATATCAAAAATATACACCTTACCATTATGCTTACAAAAAATCACAAAGTAATGTGTCCATAAATAGATTTTCAAAAATATATATTAATAATTACTTTACGTTTATAATTCATGCATTATGTAATTGATGATCGGTAAGTCATTATTTTATGTTTTGAAGTAATGTAAAATGTAATGAGGTCTCATTACAAGGTAATCCATGAGTGTTCAATTATCGGTAACTCATTACTTCTTGTTGGAAAATAATGATACAGGTAGGTAGTACACATTACAAGGTAATGCATTACTTTATCGCACCCATTACCAAAGTTTTGCTGGGAAAGCAGGCAAAAATTTTATGTTATCGTGGTTTCGAGATATTATCTTTTTAAATCCGAAGTGTTAAATGTTTAAGATAGTAGCGCCTCAGGTTAATATTTTTTTTAATTTTTTCAAAAAGTTTTTTTTTTCGAGTATTGCCCCATTTTAATGCATTCCCCTGCATTTTACAAGAAAGTGTATACTTGTATCTGTGATCTAATTTTCGTTACTTTGGGTACTCGCACTTAATAGTTATTTGATGAACTACTCCATTTCCACTTGTTTTTCAAAAAAATAGCAAATGTAATTCCAAATTGCAATTTATTTTCAAAAAATCACAAATGCAATTTAAATTTAATTAAAAAATACCATTTGAAATTTAAAAAATACCAAGTGTAATTAAAAAAATGACATTTGAAATTCAAAAAATATCAAATGTAATTCAAAAAATTCAAAATGTAATTCAAAAATTAACAAATATAATTCAAAAATTAACAAATGTAATTAAAAATATATCAGTTGAAATTCTATTGATAATTTTTGAGTTATATTTGGTATTTTTTGAATTTCATTTGGTATTTTTTTATTTTTTGAATTACATTTGGTATTGTTTTACTTTCAAATTTTAAAAAATTAAAAACAATAATTTATTTTTCAATATTTTGTCATAAATTATGATGTGAGCAAGGTTATTCAAGTCCAAGATCTTCGTCCGCTAATTTAATGCAGACTTTATCTACTGATGTTTCATTTCGCGTCTCCGAAAATCCTCAGAGGACCAATGTAGAAGGGGTACCCCTTGAACTTAAATTATCTTGCTCACATCATAATACATTTGAAGGGCTTATTGTAAAAACATGGTAAGCCACATTTTAGTTTTAGTTTGTTTTCGCCTTTTTAAGGTTAAAACATGCAAAAAAAGTATGAATTAAGCAGGAATTTTATACTCTGGGTACTTAGGGTAATTGTTTCAGCAAAACTTCTATCAAATATTAATCAATGGAAGTCTAGAAAACAGTGAAAAACCATAAAATATTAAATGTGGCTAATCAAGTTTTTACAATAAGCCCTTCATTTGTTATTTTTTGAATTTCAATACTATTTTGTCAATTACATTTGGAATTTTTTGAATTTAAAATGAAATTTTTTGGTTTACAACATTTGCTATTTTTTAAAAAACAAATGTGATTTTTCGAATAACATATGGTATATGATATTTTTTGAATAACAAATGTAATTTTGAAATTACAATTAGTGTTTTTGAATTACATTTGTTATTTTTTGAAAATCAATTGCAATTTTTAAATTACAATTGGTATTTTTTTTGAAATTGATGTGTGATTTTTTAAAATAACAAGTGGAAAAGGTGTAGTTATTATATACACTCCGGGGAGCGGGGTTTAAACAGGTGTAGGAGAGGGCGCTACGTATCCTGGATCCTAAAAATAAAATAATTTTTGAAATTCTGAGGAAATCTCCTCTTACTTTACTAGAGTACCCACACTTATATGTTACTACACGTACCGGGAACCCCGGCTCTTTTAACCGAATATAGAAAAAAAAAATAATTCTGGAGGGGACATCCATTTTCTTTTTTTTCATGGATGGTAACCGATTTGATGCGGGTATCGGTAAGGGTAACGCTATTTTCTTTTATTTCGGTAACGGTATTTTAGAGGTAACGATATTTAAGTTATTTCGGTAACGGTATTTTTCTCATTTCGGTAACGATATTTTAGTTATTTCGGTAACTTTATTTTAAAGATAACGCTTTACGGATAACGTTATTTTAAAGATAACGGTTTAGTTATATCGGTAACGGTATTTTATGGATAACGGTATTTCAATTATTTCGTTAACGGTATTATAGGTATAACCAGAGTCAGTTGAAAGGGTTTTGAATCTATAACGGTATTTAAGCGGTATTGCCTGCCATCCCTGCTTATTTTTTTTTAGGAACTCCCAATAAAATGCAGTTTAGCCACTAAATTTATTCCTAATTGTTTGCAAACCATGCTAGCAGAGGATTGTAATTTTTCCAAATTAGAACTTAAAAGAATTCATTCCTTTAAGTTCTATTCAAAATAATGTGTAAATTTGATTGCATCAAATAAAGTATCTGACAAATAGAAAAAGACAAACTAATCACGCATTGGTAATATGTATTTGTATTTTGATCTTTACTGCTAATCGTACGTATCTTTACATTATTGTTGTTATTTTTAATGTTGTTGTTGTTTTTGCGACATTTTTCTTTCTTTTTTTTACAATATGACCAATTTTCACAACACATAGATAGTATATACATTAAGTATGTGTGTTGTTTGGTTGGTGTTATGAAGAATGTAATCAAAGAAGAAATCAAAGAAAGTGACAGCAATATAACAACAACAACAACAACAACACAACCAACAACATCGTCATTACGAACATCATCATAATGATGATGATGATGACAAAGACAATAATGAACTAAATGTCTGAAAGAAAGGGCGTATAACAAATGTGCAAAATACCATATTTGTAGAATAAAAATTGTATTTAAAACGGCATATTGAAATTTGTACTTAATAATGCTTTATAAATCATTAACAAATTGCCATCAAAAAAATTGAAAAAATCTATAATAATGCAAAAATATATATTTTTTATATACAAGAATCACTAAAAAAAAGTAATAAAAAAAACACACACACACACACACAATACACTTATGCATTTACTTTTTCCGAAAGAATTTTTGTCGTGCGAAAAATTGTTTTCTTTGTTTTAGTTTTAATTTATTCAAATTTTATACATTTTCAAATCATTTTTACTCCGTATTTGTTATAAAATTTATAAATTTGTTTATCAATATTAATTTTTATTAATAACTTTTTTCTTTTCGTATCTTTTGCGAATACACCACACGCACCGATTTGACGACACTTCACTAAAGAATTGAATAGAGCTGTGTAGTTGTTGAACGACCTAGTTCAATTGAACTAGTCTTTACTTTGAACTAGTGAGCTAGTTCGCAATCTTCTGCTCTTTTGAGTCTTTCGCTCTTTTCATTATTTTTTGTCATTTGAGTGATATGTCTTTTCTTTGTTGCTTTTGAGTTTAATTGTTTTTTTAATGTTGCCAGCTCAATTTTTTTTAATAATATAGAGAAGTGTCTAATATGAATAGTTCGCTTAAAAATTAGCAAACAAACGGTTTACCGAACGATTGAAAGAAATTGTCAAAGGTCGATTGAACTAGAAGTGCGACCTAGTTCATTGCTATCAATTGAACTAGTAAGAGTGCTCACTCAAACGAACTAGATTGCCCAAGCACAGACTAAACAGACCCGATACAAGTGACAGATGTCTAACTTGTTTATGAAAACCGTATTGTTTTAAAAAACTTTTTTTCTGAATGCCGTGTGAGAACAGGTAAGAACGTTGAATTAACCATTAGTTATTAAAGACACTGTATTTTGTAAAACTATTTTGTAAAACGATATTTTGAAGAGTTGCCATCGACAATAATTTTGAGAAAATTTGTCAGCGCTGCCAGACTTCAAATTTTCGTGGCCGATCTAGTTAGTTTATCACAGACTAAACACAAATGTGTTACCAATGACATATGCCAAAAAGGTCATCTCGATTATATTGTACAAATGTTAAGAGAGATAGTTATAGAGAATCTCCAGGTTTTTTTGTATTACAAAATTTTACATATATCTGTCAAATGCGAAAATTGTTTATAAAACACGTATTTTTTTAAATAACTTTTTTTAAAAGAATTTTATTCTTGATGTCCTTATAATAATATTAAACTACATAACTTTTTTTCTGAATGACGTGTGAGAACGGGTAAGAAAGATTAATTATGCATTAGTCCAGTGACGACTCGTTAAGTTGTCAAAGGTGTGCTGCGATTTGTTTTAAGTATTAAAATTGCGTCTTTAATTGGTTTTTTCCAAGACCTTTCACCTTTCTGTGATAGGCACAGATAAGATTTAATTAATTTCGTATAGTATATAACTTAAATTCTATTTGTACTCCGTACTTTGTTTCTTGTTAAGTTTTTTATTGATCGTGAAAGGAAGGGGTACGTTAAAAAAATGCGTTTTGCATAAAATTTTAATTGCATATCTATATTCATTAACGAAGTAATATCAACATTTTGAAAAAGACAGCACACCTGTGACAACTTCACGGACCGTCACTGAGTCTAGCATATATTAATTTCATGTATATTGTTGTTGCGGTCTTGCATACTATAGCATTTAAACAAGATCTGCCATATTTGCAAAGTCAAGAGTGGTCAAGCGTAAAAAAAGCTATTGTTGCATCTTCATATCATATTATGAAATTGTAAAAGTTTATTATTTCTTTAATTCATAAAATCTAATGTTTTGCATAAGCAGGCAAAAACATAAAATTTGTTGCTCTGTGATAATTGTTTTCCACACACATACGTTGTAAAGTATTTTCAAAATAAAAAAAAAAAAATTAATAATGGTCGAATATGTCAAACGGCTTAGAAGACGGCCGATTAACGCCGATAGGTTCGGCGGCGGCTTCGGCTACAAAAAACCGGCTAACGACCGGCGGCTTGTATCATTGGTGTAGAACTGGTGCTATCATCATTTTGTGAATGCCTATACATACATATATATTTGTAAAAACAATCGTGTTTGATTATTAGTTTTTTAAAATTTATCTTTTGTTAATTTTATATGTTAAAATGAGTCAACATTGGTCATTTGATCTTCTCAAGAATGTTACAATTAATGACAAAAATGCCAAAGATAATTTGGAGGATTTAAAGTCATTGTTTCGCAATGAAATTGGATCTGCTCGCAATATGTATCGTATACAGACAGTGGAAGACTTAATCGATTGCCTGGAACGACACGATGCACTGTCTGAGACTAATATTGAACCTCTAAGAGAGATAGCAGATCTTTATGGTGGCGAACTGGAGGAAGGTATAACATCTTATGTGATACCAAAAGAATTAATTGCAGCTGAACCACATAACGAATATCAAGAAATACGTTTGGCCGAGGAATTAAGAAGTCAAATGAATATAAGTGGTGGCCAACGTATATATGGTAATGGTGTTCACTTTAATAGTCAACAACAACGACAACCAGTCTATCAAATGCCTAATAATCCAACGACTCCAGTAACACCTAATCCTCCCCAGCCTATGTTATACCAAGAGCTTAGTAAGGACAAACGTGCAGCTATTTATAAACTTATTGCTCGAGAGATTGGTCTTTTCTGGCGTAGTTTTGGACGTGAATTGGATATACCGCAGGGTATAATGGATGAAATAGAAATGCAATATCCTCGCGATTTGCAAACTCGCATTTACAAAATGTTTCAAGCTTTCGAAGAGGATGAAAGTGTTGATCCCAAAAAACATTTCATTTTAATATGTCATGCATTAGACGAATCACGTCGTAAGGATTTACGACGTAAAATTGAAAAAATCATGTCGCATTAGTAAATCAAACCAGAGGCTTCTCAAAAATGTTTTCCTTCCCTATTTTAATATTCAGTTTGAAATTATGGTTACTTTGTCAATTTTAAAATTGCAGTTCTACAGGTTTTTTTAAATTGTTGTTTTTCCAAATTTAAAGAATAGCTTTTGTGATTTTATCCATTTATATTCTATACTAAGATTAATTAAAAATATATTTATTTAGAATAATATTTTAAGATAGTTCTGTATTAGTGAAATTAGGTGCATTTTTATGTGTACTTTATTTTTATAAATTTGAATAAAATATCTAAAAATTTCAAAAATAAATTTATTTTAACGGCCCGTTTATCTAGCACAAACAAAAAAAATTAAAATTACGAACGATCACCTTTTTCGGTTTATGTATAACAAATAACATTTGTAACCGAACGAAAACGTAATAAAATTAAATTGTTTCCTCTCATTTTAGATCGTCTATAATGAAAACCACACATTACTAAATAATGGGTAAAGTAATGTATCGCCATAAGGCTCCACGCGTTACAATACACCTTACTTCACTGATGAATTTTACAGGCGTTGAGCCTAAATCTAATGGGTGAACTTATTACCTTGTAATGCGTAAAGTAACTGGTTACTTATATGGTTACCGGGTTGGGAAAAGTAATCTGGTATGTGATGAATTTCACTTTCGATCGAAATTGAAAATTTAATCGATAACCTTTACTTTTACACACCACATACTCGACTAAAACTTTCATCAATCGATTCAGTTAAATCAGGTATTTCAATTTATGGCATTTAATGTTATTAAAAATATATATGTTGCGAAAAAATAAAGTCTGAAATTTTCATTTCGACCGAAAGTGAAATTCATCACACACCAGAATGTGTCCATACATTAATTTTCATAAAAAAAATTTTTTTACAAAGATTTTTTTTAATTAAAAAAATCAACTTGGTCACACTGAGATTTGAACCTGATTGTTAGGCGAGAAATCTACTGACTGAACTGAGCCATCGTCACATATAATAATAAGTTGTTTAAAGTGTAAATGAATTGTTGTGCTTCTAGTTTTCGTTTGTGATGTTAAAAATATATACCTTACTCTCATACTTACAAAAATGCACAAAGTAATGTGTCTAAATATAGAATTTCAAAAAAATTTTTTAAATATTACTTTGTTTATATTTCATGCATTATGTAATTGATGATCGGTAATTCATTATTTTATGTTTTGAAATAATGTAAAAGGTAATGATATATCATTTCAAGGTAACCCAAGAGTTTTTAATTATTAGTAGTTCATTACTTTATGTTTCAAAATAATATTGAAAGTAAGGAGTATACATTACAATGTAATGTAATATGTAACTCATTATCGGCAGCTCATTACTTTTTGTTGGAAAATAATGATATATGTAATGAGTTTACATTTCAATTTAATGCATTACTTTATCGCACCCATCACCAAAGTTTTCCTGGACAGTTATGTATAGGGTTTTTGTCCCGGGAATCCCGTCCCGTTTCGCTCTTTTTTCGGAATTCATTAATTCATAGAATTTGTAGCAATCACTGAAAATTTTGAATGTTTAGTTTGAAATTAAAACATCATTATTTGAGTTTTTTAAATAATTGTAAATAAAAAATATTTAATATTACAGAAAAACTGTTAAAAATAAGTAAAAACAAAAAAAAAAAACTATTGGGATTCAAAACTACAGTAAAACTCGCTTAAGACGAACCCTCGGTTAATACGAACTAATTTAAAAGTCCCGACGTTTTGGCAACAATTTTCATATAAAATACATCTTTTAATACGAACTGTTTTAAGCAGTCCCAAAAACTCGTTTTCATACAAATTACCATGTTTAGTACACTCTTTATCCGTTGAATGGGATAGACCTAATATAAATTCCATATCCGTGGATGACGTTCTATATATAGATGCTAATGTTTTGACGTCACATACTTTATCAGATGAAGAAATATTGGAAATTGTTAATCATCCCGATGTTGAAAATTTGTCAAGTGATAAAAAGTCTAAAAAGAGGAGGAAGTACCTAATATACAAACGGTACACAATAGCTTAATAAACATAAAAAAATATATTCGAACAAAATCGTGAGCCGAAGAATCTGACAATCATATTTTGGTAATAGAAAAACTTATAACGAATGAAATTGTTAATTCAGTCATTCAGAAAAAATAACAGATTTTTTTTTATAAAAAATTAAGAATTTTAATGAATTTTTAATTGTGAATGTATGAAATGATAATATTATTTTTTATTTATATAAAAATCTTGTTTTTGTTTTAATAAATACATATTTTTTATCGTTAAAAAAAAACCCGCTTAATACGAATCTTGCTTAAAACGCACGAATTTTTTTGGTCTCTCGGAGTTCGTTATAACCGGGTTTTACTGTATTAATATTTTTGTATTTTTAATTGGTATCATTAATTTTTTTTTCTCTTCAATTAAACTAAAATTTAACAATGTGAATTAAAGCAATATTTATTAAAGTAACAAATTCATTTAATTCAATTTTTGTGCCTTGTTTAAAAAAAAAAAAGAAACAGACGATTCCGCCTAAAAATGTGTATGAAACACACTTTTGAAATTTTTTTTTTTAAATAAAATTTCTAAAGGGTCCGCCAATTTTTTTTTTTTGAAAATGCTATAAAAAAAAAACTACTGAATACTTTCTCAAATTCCTTTTTTTATTTGAAAGTACAATCCATCCGGTTAATAATAGAAAATAATTTCATTCTAACGGCTGCCTCGGCTGGCCTACACGATCGGTCCAATTTTTAAGCACATTATCGATTGTGTGCAGCTGTATTTCACCAATGGCTTCACGAATATTGTCCTTTAAAGCGTCAATTGTCTCTGGCTTGTTGGCGTAACACTTATCTTTGACGGCACCCCACAAATAATAGTCCAACGGTGTCAAATCGCAGCTCCTAGGTGGCCAAACGACATCAGCTCTGCGGCTGATTTGAATTTTCGCACACATTCTGCAACATTACCATGATTTTCAAAGTAATGTCGCAATATTTCCCAGCGTTGTTCAAGCGTATACACAACCATATTCGTTCAGCGGAAGGATAAAACTAATTATCTGTCAAATCAGACATGAGCTAAGTGTTACCATTCACGAAATAAGCACTAGTTGAAAAAAAACTTTTTAGTAATTTTGAATTTTTATTAATCTTTTTTGTGTGAATTAAAAATATTTAACTTAAATTCGTTTGAAACTTTTACAAAAATTAAAACATTTAAAATGAAAACTTCTAAATGGTATAAAATCAAAACAAAAAATAAAGAAAAAATTCCTGAATTTTTATTAAAGTTTGATTTAACCGGAAACCAGATAGTATGATTTTTCCCACATTATTTGTTACAAGCGAAAATCTTCTTGATGAAACAATGCAAAACGGCGATTTATAGACTGTATGAAAATTTTGATTATACGATATTCGTCTCTGTTCTGGGGGATTATTATGTAATTCGATTCGAAAAGAAATTCGATTCGAACAGAATTTTCACTTTAAAAATGAAGTAATAAAAAGTACTTTTTAATGGGTAAAAATTTCGAAAACGTGTAGACAATGATCTAGAAAATGCGAAAAGTAAAAAAGTGTAGGACTTTGAAGTACGGATATCATCTTACAAATGTTTTAAAATTTCCGAATTCGAGCAAAATTTTTCGAATCGAATTATATAATAACCCCCCTGGAATCTCATTCCGCAAAAAATAAAACTAATTCATATGACTTGGTGTTCTAGAATTCACTTTCAATATTTTTAACGGGTATTGAATTCGCCAAAGTGTTACGGGGCGAAAGTAATAATGTAATTTTTTGTTATTAAATATAAGTTGTTTGAAGATAAAACCAACCACTTGGTTCATACAATTTAGAATTATTATTATTATTGATTTCAAGCAAATATTAAAAGTATTAACATTTTTCAGCAATAATAAAGGGTGTTTTGGAAAACATCTAATATATATAATTTTTTTTTTTTTTTAAATTACACATGAATTTCCGACTGTTATTTAAAATGCCCCTTTTTCAAATAATAACCTTTCTGAGGGTTAAAAAATGTACTTTTATTTGTTTAGGGTTAATTTTTCTTTATATTAGTTGCAATTGTTTTGCTAAGGTGAAGAACGGAAAGTGAATCAAGGTGAAAATGTTATGCTACAACTCGCAAAGCCGTACAGCAATACTGGCCGTACAATTGTAGCTGACAACTTTTTTACCACTTTAGAAGGAGTAAAGCGTCTGTCGAAAATTGGTCTTGCATTTGTTGGTACCATTCGGTCCAATAAAAGATGTATCCTAACAAAATGAGAAAGGATCGTTCTCGTCCTGTGCTGTCATCTTTATTTGGATTCCACGAAAATTTGGTTTCAATTTGCAGCTACGTGCCAAAAAAACCGACCGTCCATTATACGAAACATTGTGAAGGGGAAGAAATGAAACCCGTAGCAATTCTCTTTTACAATGAAAATAAAGCTGGCGTCGATTGTATGGACCAAATGGTTACACATTTTACTACAAAGCGGTCAACAAGACGATGGACTTTTGCGTTCTTCTGCAACATGTTGGACATCTGCATTTTGTATTTGCAAAGAAGTTACCATCAACTCAAGAAATGATATTAAACATATTCAACAACAATCCGTAGGCTTCTTACATAAGAAATATTAAATATGCCGTTAATCGCGATAATCGCAGTATTCATAGATCCGATAGAAATGTTGTTTTTCATTAAAGGAGACGATATGTACATTAGGGTGATAACTTTTTTTGGACAACATTCTCCCCAGGGGTTTTCTAATGGCAAATATTGTATTAATGATAAAAAAAACTATTTCAGTTCAATTTGGTAAAAAAAACCTTGCGCACCGACAGCGATTTCTAAAATGCCTTTAATATGTTTTTTTTAAATTTTTTTAAAATATGGTTTTTACATATGTAAGTAAGCAAATTTGGAAGAAAACTATTCCATTGACTCGAAAACGGACTTTACTATTGATACCAGCATGCCTTAATTATATAGATGTGATAGTCAGACGTTGAGGCATCAAAAAAAGTTTTTTTTTTTTAACTTTGTTTGATTCAAAACTTTAACGCGTTTGGTGCGGAACCTTTTTTAACGATAGCGAAAAACTAAAAACGCAGTTCTTAATATTTGTCCATGCCCTACACAATTATGTCTGGGGAGATTTGATATTTGCAAAAAATGCAAAAAGTTATCACCCTAATGTACATATTACGATTATATGTAGGTACATTTTGACCTTAAACTAATTAGATAATACATTTATAATCATTTATTTTTATATTCATTTTTATTAGATCAATTTATGTTGTTTAAATAATAATTTCAATGAAATAGTTTTGTTTACACATATATTTTATATATAAAAAAATAAAAAAAAAAAGAAAATACACACACAGATTAATAAGGATTATCGAACATCAGTTTTTGTTGTTAAAAATAATTACATTACGCAAAAGTTTATAGGTAAAAATTTAAAAAGTTTGCCTCAATAGACACCATACCCACCACCAAATTTAGCTTCGTGTGCTTTAATCCAAAACATGTTATTGGTGCTAGGCATATTGTTAATTTTGGATTTTTTTTTCTCTAAAACTATAAAAACTATATTTAGAGGAATAAATGATGATATTTTCTTAATTTTTTATAAAGATTTTTCGGTTTAAAATTTCAAATAGTTTTTTTTTTCTCTTTTTTGTGTTTAGTTTAAAGAGTATAGATGCAGTGATTTTTTGTTTTCTTGATGATTTAATCAGATTGCATTTAAATGTTTAATTTTTTGTAAAAGGACTTGGTACTAATTAAATTTGTTAATATTAAGTCGCTCACACACATACGTATGTACTTAAGAAAATTAGAAAAAAAACCTACATTACATATAGAAAATAGGGCTCGCAGATGTTAATAATAAAATTAAGATAAAAAAGGATGTTAGTAGTTTGATAAAGGGATGTTTAAATTGAATGTGTGTGTGTGTGATTTTTTCAAATACAATGACTAAAATAACATCCAATGAGTTTGTTTTCTTTCTACTACCACCAATTCATCAAACAATCATTCGATTTTGTGTTTTCTTTACAAAGTATAAACGGATTTAACATTTGAGCCCGTTTTAAACCATTGTATCCTTATGCAGCTGATACTGTAAATTTTGACGACCCAAATGCAAGGCCTCTCTCAGTTTATGGCCAATTTCTAAAGCGGCTTCTTCATTGTTACCATTAGCAGTCCAAATAGCTAAAAGATATAAATTTGTGTTATTATTAATTAAAAAATATACATTTCGAATACTATTCTTTAAAAACTTACAAATTTTATTATTTTTATTACGAATATTGACTACAGCACCACAAATTTGATCGGAATGATCAAAAGCTTCACCAATTAAACACAAAAGCTAAAATAAAATAAAAAAAAAAATTAAATTTAATTTAATAGAGCGCCCGAATCTAACAAATTTTTGTTTAGTGAATAAAATTCAAATCAAAAATAAGGTCCGTTTCATATTTATAACCCATGTATGAAATTATACTTTGCAACTCTTTAAAATTTAAACTAATCAAGTTACCTTGAATTTGTTAATTGGGTATGAATTGGCAGAATGTCAGTGATTAAAATATTCATTTGGTTTGCATCAATCGTGTATTGTTGTTAGCGATATGAACTATTTTCGGAATGCCTTTTTTCCTCGTGTTTCATAATTATAACACAGGTAAGATTTTTTTTAGGTTTTCAAAAGAATCCACAATTTTCAGCGATTTTTTTTTGTATACTCAGTATGTTTATTAGTAAAATACCAAAAGGAACCGCCCTTTCTGATTTAAAAAAAAAAAATTAAAAGCTGTAAGTAATTCTACCATAAGCTGCAGAGAACTCAGTTCCCTAGTTTCTCCTTCTGTGAGCTAATCAGCTTGGAGAGTTCTAAGTGCATCTGAAAATATTGTGCGAAGTAAAATAAACGTAGTTTCACGACATTTAGAAAGACACAAAATCAAACGAATGAAATTGGCAGAGTTAAACATGACCACAAATTGGAACATGGTATGACAAAATTACTATATCCCTTTTTTTTTTAATAAATTAATCCTTTCTTTCACTCAAGGTGATATTTTCTGACGAGAAAAAATGAAATTCAGATGGACATGGCGCAAATACACACTGTTTGCGCGAACTACGTAAAGAAAAACGATACTTCTCACTTACGCAATTTTGGTGGCGTTATTAAGTCATGAAGTGGGGGTGCTTTTTCTTCAGCAGTTACGCTGGAAATTCAGTCCACATCATCAAGAAATGAATAGTTCTGATTATACTGCAGTATTGCAATGCAGTTTGGTGCCATTTTTACGAGAACACCCCAATGGAAACTGGATTTTAATGCAAGACAATGCAAAAAATTCGTACCAGCAACGAAACTAAAGTGCGGTTTCGCAAAAGAAACATTCCTCTTCTGGACTAGACTGGCCTGTATGATCACCAGATCTGAACCTCATAGAAAATATATGGGTTATATTGGTTCGTAAGGTTTACACCAATGAGAGGCAATTTAACACTGTGGAAGAGCTAAAATCCGACCATTTAACACAGTGGTCAAATTTCGATTTAAACTTATTACAAAACTTGAAACAGTTCTATTTATAAAATATTATTTGAGACAGATGGTGCCAGGTTCAATTCCCGGTGACGACAACATCAATTAAGAAAAATAATATGTATGAGTTTTCTATCCATCATATGTATCGCAGCGTCCACCTTCGGTGTTCCCATAGCACTTAACCCCACCGAAGTAAAATAATAATCATAATCAGGGCTATGAACCAAAGAGCTTCAATAAGTTCGTCAACTCTCCATCAGGTGGCGAGCAACAACTGTTCTTAAAATTATCATCTCGCGCAATTACATTGTTGCCATGTTTGAAGCCCTTCAGCTTTCCCCACCTTTCATATCTGCACTATCCAATTTCCAAAGAAAGCAACACATTAATAAATAGGAAGAATTTCCTGAATGTTGCTTCTCTTAAAAACAAAAAAATAATAAATATACAGTAGAATCTCAGTTCTAATTTCTGGACATTTTTTTTACATAAAATTATAATAAAACAAGTTATCGTCGGCTTATTATTGGTTTGACCCATACGCCAAAAAGTTGTTATCGAGAAAAACGATAAAGAAGGTGCAGTTATTTCAATTTTTGTATGCAAAATCTGCAGGTAGGTCAAATTTGTTACTTGATATCTATGATATGATACGAAATAACGCGAAACGGTTTTCGAAATCAAGAAGAGGATATTTACATTATATACAATGCATTCCTAACTCATTTTTTTCAAAAATGGTCGGTGGGTCAAATCAACAATAAGCCGACGTTAACTCGGGGATTCCCCGTTTTATTTTTACTTCAATGAGCAAAAAAGTAGTTTGTAGTGAAAATACAAAACAAAATAAAAAAACTTCCAGAAATTAGAACCACAGATGCTAATTTCAGAGCGTACAATACATTGGAATGGCCGGTTCTAATTTCTGGACGGTTCTAATTTGTGAGATTCTACTGTATATATATTTAAATTAAAGGCTGATTTTTTTAGCAACTTTCTTTTTGGCAGCTCAGCTGTTTTCGTGTAACATGTTTAACAAAACATGTTCAGTTTGGTCTATTATTTACCAATGAATCGACTTAAAAACGAACAACACTTGCAGATTATTGAATTTTATTATCAAAATTCATGCTCGGTTAAGAAAGTGCATCGTGCACTTCTTTCAATTTATGGTCAGTTTGGGCGACCTTCTGAGGCGGATATTCGGAATCTTGTGACTAAATTTCGCACCAAATTTACATTATTGGACATTGAACCACCAAGACGCATACGTAGAGTGCAGACAGATGAAAATATCGCAGCTGTATCCGCCAGTGTTGTTGATGGCCGTGAATTATCGATCGGCACCGTTCGCAGCAATTGGGCCTCTGTTACTTCACTACGTGGAAAATTTTACGGAAGGATTTGGATGTAAAACCTTTTAAAATACAGCTGGTGCAAGTATTGAAGCCACACGACCTACCACAATGGCTAACTTTTGGTGAATGGGCGCTGGCAAAGTTGGATGAAGATAAACTTTTTTATCGGAAAATTGTGATCAGCGACAAAGCTCATTTCTGGTTAAATGGATACGTGAACAAGCAAAATTGCCGTATTTGGTGTGAAGAGCAGCCAGAATTGCCAATGAATGCATCTCGAAAAATGCAGTTTGGTGTGGATTATGGGCCGGTGGCATCATTGGACCGTACGACCGGACGATGGCAGGAATGTTACTGAGAATGGCGAGCGCTACCATGGGATGATTACAATTCTTTTTGCCCAAAATGGAAGAACTGGACTTTGGTGACATGGGGTTTAAACAAGACGGTGCCACACAGCACGTGAAACAATGGCCCAATTGAGAGGCGAGTTCGGTGAACAGTTTATTTCACGTTTGGGTCGGTCAATTGGCCGCCTAGATCGTGGGATTTAACGCCTTTAGAATATTTTTTGTAGGGCTATGTTAAGGCTCATGTCTATAGGGACAAGCCCGCAACGGTTGAAGCACTCGAAGCTAATATTGAAGAATATTAATTTGACCTACTTAAAAGAAAATAAATCTTTTTTAAAGAAATAGTGATAAAAAACGGTTTTTAGGGCATAAAATAAGTCTTTTGTTTTTAATTATTAATAACTTTCTATACTAAGTACAAAAAGGTGTAAACATTAACAATATTATAGAAAACAAAAAAGAAATTCTATTCCTGTAGATTTTTAATAAATTTTTAATAAATTTGATGTAAATTTTCTGTTTTTCTTAAAAAAAAAAAAAAAAAAAAAAAAAAAAAAACGTGCGGCACTCGAATTATTATTATAATCAATCGACGATATGATAACAGTGCATTCTGAATGTCCTGGGGGCAGGATTTTTATACTCAGGTCATTACTAAAGCACATGTAAAATATATTTTCAAAATTTTGTGCTCCCCGGTAGGCCGGTTGGTATCAGTGCGGGGGTCGTGGGTTCGATTCCCACCAGAGGCACTGGTCTGTTTTCGCTACAACGCGCCGAAAGCCATAGTAGCTAGTGCTCGGTTAGGGTAATAGTATATAATTTGTAATTATATGATTATTAATTAATAAAAAAAAAAAAAAATATTTTCAAAATTCAACAAAAGAAAATTCTAATACAACAAAATAAATCTAAATCTTAATTTTTTTTGTAATCTTATATTAGAGTCGAATATGGAAAAATTCAATGACGTTCAAAAATATTAATAAAATAATGTGGTTTGTCGACATCACTGTGATTTTACTCTAATATTTTTTGAATTTCAATTAATATTTTTTTTATAATGTATAAAACTTTTAAACTTACCACATCAAGCCATAAATTATCCAATTCAGGTTTAGGACAACGACTCAAAGTAATAACCCAACGACCACCTTGTTTATTGGCAGCATCTTCCCACATTGGTCTAATACCCTTTTTAAACAGAGAATAATCACTGCCCATTTTAATATCAGATGGAGGTTTAATATGATTGTAAAGACTAGAAAGAAGTAAACAAAATAAGACATTAGCAAATAATTATATAAATGATAAAAACCTATTTACGCGTACGAAAAACGAAAATTGTATGATTGAATGTCTCGCTCGAATAAGGGCGTTAAATCTATTCGAAAATATGCATTTTGTTTAATACTTTATTTTAATCATAAACATGCTGATTTAACAAATTTTTGTCTAAATTTGATCTTTATACATTAAAAAAAAAAAAAATCAGTAAAGTCAGCAGCATTTTTGCGGGGAGGATCCTTGCAGAAAAATTGCTAATAGATCAAATATTGGCTTTAATGACGTGGATACGGCAGGTCGAAAGATGAGATAAATCTACATATATTAACAAATGAAAATTTGGATAAATTCCATGTTTTTTTAATTAAAAATTTATTTTCACTTAAAATAAAAATCGCAGTTTTTATATTAGCTGAGAATTGGTTATTTTTCTTACTTTTGCTATAAAAAAAGAATTTTTAAAGTACTGGCTAAATACTGGATTATCTTATTTAAAGTACTGGCAAACTACTGAATTCCATTGCTGTGCCAACGTTGAAAAATACCTACGACCAAGCGTATATTGGTGTTATCATTTCAACATCGCGCCAGTACTGTAAAAGTTAAAAATCCAACACTTTGCCGGTACATGTACGACTGTTTCCAACACCGCGCCAGTACGGTCCCGTTCGTATTTTTCTACCTGGGATGCTTAAGAAACAAAAGACAGATTAGATTCTGAGAAAAACGTCATGTAAAAATAGTAGTTTTTAAGTAATGCAGATACGACCTTTTGAACTTGATTTTCCTGAAACCAAAGACCGTAACTCCAATACAAACAAAAGTTTATGCAAAAAATAAAATATAAGTTTAAAATAAAAAAATACAGCTTTTCGGGCAGTAATTAAAAAAGTTTTTAGCCAACTTATGTTCTTTTTTTTATCTATTTATTGTAAGTACTTTTTAAATAAAATTATTTAAAGTATTTAAAAACTTTCGAGAAAAATTGATTAAATTAATTAACTTTTTCCAGAAAATAAAATTTAATGACATTAAAAAAAAAAAAAAAAAAAAGCAAATCGGCAAAAAACAGCACTACAGGACTTTTCGATTAATGAGTATATTAAAATTGCAGTTACGGCCTTTTGATGTTAGTTAATAAAATCTGTATTATTTTACGTAAACTTTTGTATTTTGGTAAAAAGAGTCAATTTTAAATTTTTTATTTGTTAGTTGCGGTAATTTCGAGTTTTGTCAATCATAGCAGTCACAATGTATTGTTTTAATCAGAATAGACAGAGTTAACTCATACCTATGAACAATTTACGTTACGTTACCCTATTGATAACAGTGGCCAACCGTGGGCTTAGATGAATTTATCATAGTTGACATTACGTTGGAAGTTCAAAAATTTGGTACTTTTAAAATACCGTAAATTTAAGTAATTTCGAGTTTTGTCAATCATAGCAGTCACAAATGTATTGTTTTAATCAGAATAGACAGAGTTAACTAATACCTATGAACAATTTACGTTACGTTACGTTTTTCGAAACACGTTGATTACGTGTGTGCTCGAGTGAATGCTACGTTGAGACGATTATGGTCTCTTGATCTTTGTTTGCCTCTACATGTAAGGAAACGTGTAGCTAGTGCTCTTCTTATGCCCCAGTTAATTTATGCTTTGGAGGTATTTACGGGTACTAGCAGTAATATTCTTAGACGTCTTCATCTTACATTTAACCGTAGAGTGAGATATGTTTACAGATTGAGGATAAGAGAACATGTATCTCCGTTTGTGTTGGATTTTCTTGGTTTTTATTTTCAGAATTTTATAAAACTGAGAATCTTGTTATTGTTTTACAAGCTAATTAGAGCGAACTGTCCTGGTTACATTGTTGACAACTTTAGATTTACAAGATCGAGTAGAAACCCTCAGATAGTTTTTCAATGTATAAACTCTTCTATTTTCGAGAAATCCTTTAATGTGAGGATAACTAGAGTCTGGAATTCATTACCTAGATTTCTTAAAAGCTTTGTTGTTGCAAGTGCTACGTTTAAACGCAAACTAAGGCAGTTTTTTAATCACTCACTATAATTTTGATAATTTACGATAATTTTTCATATTTTTTTTATATATTTTGTTTTATTTTTTAATCCTCTACTTATTTTGATAATCTTATTGCTACATTTTGGACCGTTAAACTTTAGTTATAATTTTATTTATTTTAGGCATTTCTTTAAATTATAACTTTATTTTTTTATTTTTTTGTAAAAATTTATTGTAGAATACGAACCATATTTGGCCATATGGGCTTGGTTTTTGGATTAATAAATGAAATTTATTTTTCATAGCTGTGGGTCTGAAACTCACAAAGTAAAAAGTTTTTCACATAGAGCAATTTAACAATTAAAAATACTTTGTTCAATTGACACATAAATTAACCACTGACGAGTCCTTGGAGGGGACGAAACTGCTGCAGTGTGGGATATCCATTGTGTCCGTTAAATTTTTGATTAAAAATGTTTTCATCTTCTTCATTATAAAACTCTAATCAGAAATTTATATTATAGATATTTTAAAAAATTTATATTAATAATATTCATTTATTTACTTTATAATTAAAAATTATAACAAATTAATTAAGAGCAATAGCAACATGGGCCTTCGCGGTGCATAGTGCCTTCTGATCTAACATGGGCCTTCAGCTCTATAAACTTAAAAAGAAATATTTATGTTATAATATATAGGTTTTAAATAACATTATGCAGATTTGATATTTTTAGAAATTTCTTTAACTGAGAAATATTATTCAGGGAAGGATGGGACAGTAGGTATAGAGGGTCTTGGTTTTGGAAAATGCTTATCCGTGAGTTACAGATTTCTGGACAATCACAAAGGAAATGTGAAGGCTTTGTGGAATATGGGATATTACAATCGCAAAAGTGTGTACTATTGGGATTAAATATTGATTCGTGTGTTACTTTGGTGTGACCCAGGCGGAGTCGTTCGTATTTGATGCAATCTAGTCTCTTTACGTCCATTGAACTGCTCGTCATAAAATCGTGAATTACCCTCCGGCTATTATTGATACTTCTATAACAGGATGAGGTAGAATTAAATAAATTATTCCTGTCATCCACATTGTACTTTTCGATCACCATTGTACCTAGGTCTTTACGACTAAGATTCTGTGTGAAGCATAAAGGATGTCTGACAGTATTCCTGGCATATCCGCATATTCATTACCCTTTATCCCGCTATGACCCAGACCAATTTTATATCTGGAAATTTTAAAGAAAGTGCGTTCCTAATCTTAGCAGTGTAATAGTCGTCGTTTAAAATATTCTTTATTGCCATTAATGAAGAAAGAGAATCTGAGCAAATAGCAAATTTCCCCGTTTTCTCGTTCGCATATAAAATTGCTCATAAATAGCTATAAGTTCCGCAGAAAATACGCAGCTGTAGAGAGGAAGGTTGAAAACTTTAATTATACTATTCTCCGTAGTAACACTATATGTTGTCGAGATGTCTGTCCTCGACCCATCAGTAAATAAAAATTTATACTGACTCAATTCATCTCTGATCATGGCAAACATTTGTCTGTATTGAGAAGGATTAGTATCGGATTTCGATCGCTCGTGGATTTCGATCGCTCGTGTAGGGTTGTATTAATTGATGAAGAGTCAAATGACCAAGGTGGAAGTTGTTTAAGCGTTAACTTGCAGTGGTATATCTAGTTCCTTACAATTCTGTATGGTTCTGTGAATAGTCGATGGTACCTTCCGTACCCTTTTAGAGCGTTTCAATTTTTTTGCCAATTGGTTCAGTGGAGAGTTACTATTATGCAGAAAAATTCTAAAAAGTTTTGTGGTAGAAATTTCCCTTTGTGTATACAAAGGTCTAATATTCGCCTCGAAAAGCATATTTGTTAGCAGAGTTAATTATGGAATCAAGTTTTCTGAGTTGAGATCTAGGTGCATATCCAAAAAATGGTAGACCGTAATTGATTTTCAAGAGAATAAGGGCCCTTGTAATTGAAATTAGTGAAACGGAGCTACAGCTGAATTGTATACTGGAGAGGCATTTTATAATGTTAAGCCGTTGTGTCAGCGAGGAAGATAAGTAATCTATGTGGCTATTCCATCTGTATTTTTCATTCACAAAAATTCCCAGTATCCTCAATGTGTCAACTTTAGACAACGCTATATTTGAAGCCCTTATATTGATATTGCAATTTTTAAGTCTACAAACGTGTAGATATTTACACTTTGTGGGCGAAAGTGTAGCTCCAGATGCGTCTCACCATTCGCATATATCGCTAAAGATATTGTAAATTTTTATATTAAAATCTTAATATTTTTTTAAATTTTATTTAAATTTTTGATTAGCTAGTGTTTTATTTTGTTTATTATTTGTATAATAAATATTTGCGTTTTTATTGTTTGTTGCATACGTGCTATACAGGGAGATTCAGTCACGACCAGCCGAATTTCACCAGCGTATTCCTTGGCTCATTTCATGAAAATATGTCCACTATGACCATCCCCGAAAATGTAAGTGTGCGAAATGGCAGCGGTATGAAAATTTTCGGGATGGTGGTCGAAGGGTAGTAGGGAAAAATTGCTAACTTCTGAACCAGTGGACAGATTGAAGTGCAAACATTTTTGTTTTGTTTTTGGAAGCGAAATAGCCCAAAAAAAAATGTTTGCATTTCAGTCAAATAGTCATAACTTTGGAACGGTAAGACCTCAGGGCTTCGTTTAGGACATTTTAGAAAGGTAAGAGGTGCCAGCCATCTGTCTGAGCAAATTGAGGTCTTTTTTTCTAATTTTTTAAAAGCTTTGTATCTCGGCGATTTTACTTTTTTTTTAATTATTGATTCCCAAAAACAAAAAAATCCGATCACTGGTTCAGAAGTTAGCAATTTTACCCGACCACCAATCCGAAAATTTTCAAACCGCTGCCATTTCGCACACTTACATTTTCGAGCATATTCGTAGTGGATATATTTTTATGAAATGATCCAAGGAATACGCTGGTGAAATTCGGCGGGTCGTGACTGATTCACCCTGTATATAGGGCGGTAATTTTTGTGACTGAAGTCAGTGCAAAATTTAAAAAATCTAAATTTTTTCCAATAGCAATTTTTAAAATTCTATTGCCAAATTTAACTGCTTGCAAAAAAACACCTCAGATCATTAAAATTTATAATTTATTATAACGATTCAGATACATTTTTTGTTTTACTCGCCTTTTAAATCATCAAAATCCGATAAACCGTTTCTTAAATATAGCTATTTAAAGTAACATCCATATAAAATGTTGTTGGAAAAAATTTAATCAATTTCATTTGAAAAATTTTCCAAACCATTTTTTGTTTTTTTAAGTGTTAGAAAAAATTTTTGGAGTTCGAATTAACTTCTGAAAAATTTTTATATTTGTTCATAAAGTAAATCAAAAATTTACTTTGCAGCGGTGATAACTTAATAATTTAAATCTGTCTTTTGGGACATGTATAGTTAACATTAAAAAAAACTTTTGTACATCATAAAATCAAACATTTTAAAATTGGAATTAACCGGAACGAGTAGCTCATATCTTACAAATCCCCCGGAAAATACAAATTTCGAATGCAACTTAAAAAAATATATTTAAAAAGGGATTTTAGTTTTATAAGAACGTTAAGTTTTCTTTGATCTTTTATTTAATTCTTCTTAGTTTAAATGAGCTTAAGATCATTTATTTATTTCCAATATTTCGTCTCCACGTACTTCTTCAGGGAACGATTATAAAAATTTGAAAAACTTTTTTTTTATAGGTATAATTAAATTTTTTTTTATATAATTCTATTTTTCTATTTTTATTTTAATAAATTTATAGGTACATACCTCCAGAAATCTTCAAAAAAAAACAAGTTTTTCAAATTGTCATAATTGTTCCCTGACGAAGGCACCCCATGTTGCGACGAAATATTGGAAATAAATAATTAATAAATAAATGATCTTAAGCTCGTTTTAACTAAAAAGAATTTTATTTTTAGCTAAGGCCTAAAATATAATTGGTAAAATTAGGCAAAACTGTTTTATTTTTGAACTATTGTTAACACTATCCGAAAATTATGAATCTTTGACTTTTTTTATATACAATTTACTTTTATGTCCCGCCTTTTCATATAATACGATTTTTCTATTTTTAGTTTAATAAATTTATACATACCTCCAGAAATCTTCAACAGTATCAAAACTGGTTATTTCATTTTGCATATCTTCCCATGATTTATTACGATCATTTTCTAAATACCACAAAGTCCATGTATTCTGTAAAGGATGTTTGAACAAGTGTTCGGGACGAACTTCTTCTTGTTCTTTATTATTAGTCGTTTCTTCTTTGGCTTCAGGACGGCCAGCTGCTGGTGCCGGTTGAGCTGCTGGAGGAGTAGTCTCCTTTTGTGTGGAGGAAGAGTTCTGAAAAGAAAATAAAAAAAGAAATTAACATAACAAAAATAATTTATTCAATAATAATCTTACTTTAAATAAATTTGGATTAGCAAAATTTTTCATTCTATGAAAGTCGCTTTGAAACATCATGACACAAATATTTTAACAAATAAATATTGAGAACACAGCGCAGAGATGAGATATTGTTAAATTAAAAAAACAAAATTCCCGTAGAATAATTTAAACAATTTCATCCGTTTTAAGGTGGGGTATGGTAATAAACACACTCTTAATAAAAATGATGCGACAAATTAAGAGAAAACATACACACACACAAGAGTTACAAAAACGAAACAAATAAAAACGAGAGTGCTTCAAAAGAAAATGTTAGCCAGTATATAGGTTATTAGTTTATGTTGTAAATAAAATGTATATGATGATCACACACACGCACACAAAACTCTGGTGGATCAAAAATCTCTTCTCTATAAGAAATTAGACAAACAGTCACCAAAGCTTGAACGTATCCACACAAATGCTGTTTTGGAAAGTCACTAATCTCTTTTTTTCTTTCTGTTGGTTTTAAAATTGTCTCTTTTTGTTTTTGCTTTCTTTGGTATTTCAATTGAATTTATGTTATTGTCCTCGTTCTTGGTTTTGGAGCTTTTTTTTCTTTTTTTTATTTAATATTCGGATGTTTAGTGGCAACTTGTTTCTTCTTTTGTGTGCCAATCGGTGATGTTGATGATGATATTTCACGTGTACTCTGCTTTAGCTTTGTATTCTTTAATTTTTGTTATTTTTTTTGTCGTTGTTGTGCTGCTGATGTTGCAAAATTTTTGGTTTTAGGCTTTTTTTGTTAAAATTTTTTCAAAATTCTTTCTTTTATTTTATATTTTTTTTGATTTTTGTAACGAAACAAACTGAAGTCAAACAAAATTTTTAATAAAGTGAAATATTTTAATTTAGTGTCGTAGATTTTTCGATTTTTTTTTACATTTGTCACAATTTATTCCAAGGTAAACTTGTTTAAAAAAAAAAAGAAAATGTATTTTCAAAAATGATTTATTTCAAAACGCTTTCGGTATAGTACGAATCACATAGAATATGTAGTAAATTAATGGATTTATTCTTCTATCAAGATCTTTATTTGTAAATTACAAAATTTTAGAAAACAGTATGCGTGTGATGTTAAAAGTGTGATGTATGTTTTGAAACTGAATGTTTGTGAACAGAGATTTTTAGCAGCGCATATGTACAGACGACGTACGGTACCACAAAGCAAATAAAACGATTAGAGATGGAAACGTGAATAATGTTTAGACTCACTTTTTTTTGAATGTGAAAACTATTTATTGGCGAACAAAAAATTTATTATAAAAAAATAATGTTAAGTGAAAAAAATTTTAATATAAAAATAAATGAAATGAAGAAAATAAAATAAATAAATAAATGATAAATGTTTTATACACCAGACCATAGACTAATTACATTATGTACATGCAAAATGCGAATATTTTGGAATCGGACTAACGGTTTTCGAGATATTGCGATCTGATTAAAAAAAATTAATTTTTCCAGAATTTTTTTAAAAACTATTCTAATTTTTTTTATTTTTGCACTTTTAATTTGAGCATAATTATGTCAATATTGATTAAAGGAAAACTTGTAAAATTATCTACAAATATCTCGGAAAACTGAAAATTTAACCCATAAATGCTCAACAACTTCGATTTGAATAAAATTGTGTTTTTATGATATGAAATGCCAATTAAAAAACAACTGCGTACCAAGATTTTTCAAATAATTTTTTTACGCTTTTTATAAGCAAAAATCCAAAATTTTCAAAATTTTAAATTGCCCGTTACACAAAAACGGAGTGACTTAAGAACAAAAAAGATATATCATTCAAAAGCTTATATTTTCCTCTTACCACTAGCCTTTTATTTAAACTTTCTAAAATTACATGTGCCCGTTTTTCGATATCATAAAAAGCGCAATTCTTGAGTTTTTAATTAATTTTGAAGTTTTTAATTTTTTTGACTTTGATGGTTAATAAAAGGTACGATTCTAAATATTTATTTATAAATGTATTTTATTAAAGAGCGCTTGAGAGTTCTTAACACACTAGTGAAGTCTTCATTTTGATTAAGCTTAAAATAAAGTCGTAGGAAATTTTTGAATGGTTGTATCTTTAAAGATACTGTGCGCATTTAAGGGTTAAACAGTGAAACTTTTATGCTTTATACACATGTACCACTAGTTTCAATAGTTATACGGTGCAACATTTAAGAAAAATTTTAATTGAGAACAAAGTTTGTGATATATGAAAAGATAAATTAAAATTAATTTTAAAAAATATGTTTTGTGATACATCATTTCTAATTTCAGACAAAATTATGATCAAATTAAAACATGTTTTGTAAACTGTTCGTTCGAGTGCAAAAACAAAAAATTCTAGAATAAAGCAAAAAAAGACGACATTTTTAGTGAAAATCAAATAGCAATATCTCGAAAACCATAAGTCCGATTCGTATGCCAAAGTTAATAAAGAATAGTTTACCATATTTTTATTAAAGCAATTTAAGAAAACTTAAAAAAAAAAATGGGTCACAGGACGCCAATGGTAAAAGCTTTCCAATTTTTGTAAACATTTCGTAAAAAGCTCTTTTTCGAGCAAAAATAAGGCATTTTTGGACTTTTATTATTTTGAGCAAAAATGCCTTAAAAAATTTTTTTTTTTTTAATTTTCATATCATATCAAACGTATACAAATATGAGGAATTACGATTAAAATGATCTTCATGGGCATTTTTAATTCCTATAAATTAACAAAAAGAAGGAAAAAAATTTCATATAAAAATTAAAATAAAAAAATTACTTTTATTTTTGTTCAAAAAAATAAAAGTCAAACAATAACTTTTTTTTTTATAATATATATAGAATTTATTCTCTCCAATTTGCATAACCCAAGCCCTTAGGGCCATATATGATTATTAAAACTACTTTATAACAAAAGCTAATTAATAACATTTTCTATATAAAAAATAAATAACTTAAAACTATAAACATTTATTTTTAATTAAAAAATTACATCTTAATAAAAAATAAATAAAAAGTTGAGAGATAAAAAAGTTAGCGAACACAAAAAACTACAAATCATGAACAGCCACATAATCCTTCAGCTTTTGCCTAAAGACCTGTGGTGAAAAACTAAAACTTCTTAGGTGTATAGGTAAATCATTACATATTCTCGAAAGCCTAATCTGAAATGATCGCTCAAACATAGTTGAGTGATGTATTGTGGATTTTTTTACGAATGGGATAAAATGTAATTGTTTACTATATAGTCTGGAAAGCCATCGCCTTGTAGAAGAATATCAACAACCTCATACCTACATAATTACTAAAAGAGCACCCAAGAAATTGGACCACATACGGGGGTGACATGGGACCGAAGTCTTAGGCCTTACACATATCTAATAATTCGATTGAAAATCCTAGTAAACCTACTAAATTCACCATCAACGCAATATAATATATGAGACATTAACAAGGCATTACTAACACGCATTCTAATTGTAAGAGGCAGATATATATCAAGAGACTATAATCTTCTCAACAAGAATGATATTCTCGAAGAAAAGCTATTAATATGAGATGAGAAACTTAACTGATTATCAATTAAAACTCCAAGACACTTCATCTTGTCTACAAAATCAACTCTCATACCATTGAGAGTAACGTTTATCGTATCATCAACGACACCGAAACCCATTAACTTTGTCTTTCTTGCATTTATAGCAAAACCATTGCCTGTAGACCAATATAAGACTTCACGCATGATAAAATTCACACTTTCCTCCAAGACATCTCCAAACTGTGCATCTGAATAGCAAAGAAACTGAACATCTTCCGCATAAACGTAAGACTGACAGGATATACCATTCCCTATTGCAAGCAGATCATTTAAGTAAATCATGAACAGTAGTGGACCAATAACAGATCCCTGCGGGACACCACTTGTTATTGGTTTTGTCACAGAAGAAGATTCACCAATTGATACATATTGACTTCTATCAGAAAGGTAACAGGTTATAAGTTTACAAGCTTGTGAGGAAAAATTATTTTTGCTCGAATAAATAAGTCAAAAAATATTCTTTTTTTTATCAAAAAGTAAGTCAAAAATAACTTATTTTTGGTCGAAGAAAATAAAAGTCAAAAAATAACTTTTGCATCTGACTTTTATGGAATAATAATAACGCTCCCTGTAAAAATCGAAAGTTGCAAAAATGACGCTCTAAGGTACGGCATTTTTGCAACTTTCGTGCCAAAACAAGACTAACTTGCTAGGGTTAAAAAAAAATTAAAATCGAAATTGACTGCTCTTAAAGCAGTGTATTCAAGAAATATTTATATAGGTAATCTCACTAGAACAACAACTACAGCAAACAACTACAAACAATACAAAAACAACAGGCATTTTGTTGTTGGGTACAGTACAGTAAGATGTCAAAACCATGTAAGAAATGTCAAAATCAGGTAAGAGGAAGATAAACTACTAAGCTACTGAGACTACCTTTATAAATATATCTTGAGTGTAGTCAGTCACATGTAGACGTTATGCTATAAACACATAGACGACTGCAGCTACACGACTACAGCCTGTCAAAATTAAAATACACACGTTTATATGAAAACGATTATTTTGGCACCAACACAACTACACGGCTACCCGACTACTTTTGCCGCTGTAGTCAACTTAGGTTAATTTCTATTTTTGTTGGCTGCAAAACAAAAATAGTGTTGACAATAAAACAAAATATGTAACAAATTAGTGCTTAAAAATATTTTATTTTGTTAAACACAAAAAACGTCGCAACATCAAATGGTATAATTGCATTAATATTCAAGAGGGGTTATATAAATTTATTTTCACGTTATAATAATGTATTATAAATAAGTAATTGTATTTTTAAGTGAACTTTATATACGTGTCTACAACCAAGCATGTTGTTCTATTTTAATAAAGAAAAAAAAGATGTAATTGGCACTACTGAAACAAAAATACATTTGTATCAGGGATGTTAAATGGAGTTTTCAATTTTGTACCAACATCCAAAAAAATTTGTACTTTTTGGACGTTGACGGTACCATTTTTTTTAAATTTATTAAAACAACAACAAAAAAATACATAAAATTTCTCTTGTACAGAAAAAAAACAAAACCTTCCAATAACATACATTATATGTATGAATAAAATAAGGCATAAAAAAGTCTTATGAATATATGAGACCAAATCATGGAATTATTTGTTTAGTTAATAAACTATTTGGAATTTCTACATCATAGCAGCATAAATTTGTCGCTCTTAACCAATCCTTAGTCTGTATGAGACTTGATAATGTTGGCTAATGTAGTCTGTTTCTTTCCTTAGTTTTTATTATATTTTGAAAAGAAAAAAACTCTTTCCACATTTGCAGACCAGTGTGGAATGGATAAAATTCCAGCAACGACTAGAAATGTCTGGAAACATATTGACATTCAGTTCATTTTGAAAATTAGCTACTACCGACCAAAAACTACAGACGTTTTAATTTTTTAACGACTTCAGTTAAAAAAATTTTAGTTTTTAGTCTGGCTCAAGTAATATTTTTACTAAGAAGACAAGAATGGAGCAAAATTAATGATTAATCGGTTTTTTGTTAAAGTTCTGCCTATTATGGAGGCTATAACTATTCTAAAACATTGGGTTCTGATGAGATCTTTAACCAGATCGAAATACTAGTATTAACCTAGCTAATATGTTTGATTTGCTTTATTTTTGTAAATATACGGAGGTTGAGAGCTCGTTCTAAATTAAACATATATAAGATTGTTTGGAATTTTCTTTCATTTCTTTAACAATAATATAATTTTCGTTTGAGTTTGAATTTTAACGTCTTTTTCAGACAATTGCAGTTAATACTATAATTAATATGCAATTTTATTTAATTTAATTGTGAAAGGCGTGGTAGAGAAGAATGAGTGTATTTTCTAAAAATCATAACTACATTGCAAATATTCAATTTTTTCTGAATCAGACTGCGCAGTTTCTGGTATTGAACGTTCGTCAGTGACCCTGTTTTTTTTGAATTTTTGAATAATGTAATATTTGTTATGTTTTTATTTGTTCGATTGCGTCTATATGAAATTTTTCTGTGCAATCACTGACCGTGGTATAGATAAACTGATTTCTAATGCCACATGCACTCGCACTACACGTTAGACAGAGTGCTTTAGCCCTCTGAGCTATAGTTAGGTCGAGTTTTGTTGTGATTAAAACTAGTTTTATTCAATACACGGTGTTTTTGTTCTTGCATACATAATCTCAGAAGTACAACTCCAACAACACAACAGTTCTATTTTTAGAAACTCACCTCACTCTAATGTCCACTGTTTTCCCATATGTTATAAGTGATGCCATATCTATATATCAATTTTCACTTCTTCAGAATTTTAATAAATTCAAAATAAAAGTGAAGTTGGCTGCAACAAGTGTCAATATATGTAAGAGCTGCCAGATAAATTTTGTAAAAAATCGTAAATTTTTAATCGATATTAAAAAAAAAAATTGCCATCTTTATTCTTCAAAATCCTTAAAATGATGATAAATCGTAAAATCTGGCGGATATAGTCGCATATATTTTAAGAGCTCATTACATAAAACGAATAAATGCAATGAAAAAGGACACAATAACAATTTGTTTGCTATACTAAAAATTCAAAAAGGGGAAAAATTAAAAATTTTTAAATTGTACCAAATGAGTCGCGGTAGTACCACGGTACTCTAGAAGGTCAAAATGTACCAAAAAAAAAGTACAATTGTACCAACTTTAACATCCCTGATTTGTATAAAAAAAAGCTGTTGATTTTTTAAATTGAATCGTGATCAGCTGTTTACTATGCTGCTGTCGTTTCCAAAATAATAAGTAGCTGACCACACGGCGACGATTGCAGTCAACGGCATTCGCAGTCGTGTAGCTCTGCAGTCTGCTGTGTTCTATGTGTTTATAGCATTAGACTAATAAATAAATTTTTCTATTTATATTGTATTTTAAGTTAAATCTGCTCACGTGCCCATCTCTAAATACGATAGATATGACGACGATCATCGCAATAAAATGTTAAATACCAGCAGAGGCTTGCCAGATTTTTTTTTTTAGTTTTTTAAAAATATACCCAAAAATTCCTCAATTAAAAAAATATTTGGCTAATATATTAACTGCCATTTATTATAAATGCAAACAATCCAATAAGAATTAATTTTTGAAATAAGTTTTTTGGTATAAAAATTTCTCAGAGTTCACTCGGGAATAATTATTAATTTAATTACTCTTTATATAGTAACATTTTAAGGTTTCTGATGAAATTCTAAACGCAGAGTGATTTCTGAACAAGCTTTATTTATTATATTGAGAAACGAAATAGCTTTGTTAAAGACATGCGGTTTATTCGTCATACTTTTGGATGAATGACTCCAGGAGGCATCGCACAAGGCACATGATGGCTGGATTTGTAACCCATTAATAAGCATTGGGTTTGTCGGAAGTTTTTTTCAAAGTTTTCCTCATTGATTGTAAAATTAATTATTATTTTATTCGGAAATCATAATATATGATCTTTAATCAAAAAGTAACACCCATGAAATTTCATATATGGAAGTGTATGTGATTCCATATATGCAAACGATACTCATATATGGTCATATATGGCGGAAGAATATGCTATATGTTATTTCATATTCACTAAATAGGGTCAGATATGGGCAAATATGGAATTCCTTATGTGCAAAAAGGATCATATATGAACATATTGGGAAGTATATGTGACTTCATATACAAAGAGAAAGACTATGAAACATATAAAAATGGTGTTCTTATCAATTTTATAAACCCATTTTAAAGACCGATTGTTAAAAACTTCAATGCTTAATCGAATTCATTAGGATTTATTGTTTTTTTTTTTAATTTTTTAAGTGGTTTCTAAAATTTTTTTTAAATTGTTAGATGGCCATACAAAAACAAAAAATGTGTTTCAGTAATTATTGTTAACCCTTTGACGTGCAAATAGAAGTACAACCGTTACTTAAATTAAAACATTATGGACAAATTTATGACTAAGTTTTTTTAAACAGGAAATATGAAATATTCAAAACGTTCAATTAGTATGAATTGTTGAACTGTAAGTTTACATTTTCATATAAAATTGCGAATGCACAGGATCATAATTAAATCTTAATATTAAATAGAATATTAAAAGTTTTTTTAATTGTAAGAGAAAAAAATTAAATTTTTAAATAATTCGTATTTTTATATGTAAGGTTCTGTTTAAAAAAACTTATAATACATATTAGCATTGTTCACAATGTTTTTATACGACCACAATATTATAGTTTAAAATGTCGTTTTATCTTCAAATATTTTGTTGTGATGCGACAATAAACATATTCTTTGCGCTGACATAAATACATAATATACATGTTTTGCAATTTAAAATCACTTGCAGTTTTATAAATTAAAACAGTTCTATAAAATACAAAATTTTCAAAAAAAAAAAAAAATTAAAAAAAATATATAATGTAACGTATGTATATGGATGACCATATAAAATAAAATATGAACATATATGACCATATTTGTACATATATGGAAATGTAGGTTAATTTTTCTAGCATGTACGATTAGGGATGACCATATATGATTATATAAAAAATATGTATATCAACATATATGAACTTTTTTAAACGTGTTTATATCAAACTTTAAAAAATATTGTTTCAAACATTTTATTGATTTTTTACAACTTTGTTTACAACTTGGATTAAGGAGCGATTACTGAATGTCCAGTTAAAATTTAATAAACAGTTAAATTGAAAATTTAAATGGGAAACAACAACACATGTATCAGTTAATTTCCCAGTTAGTATCTAAAGGGACATTGTGGAAATGAGGCTAAATGATATTTTCTCTAACTCTAATATTTTACATTTTTTCTACTGAAATTAAATTAATCTTTACAAAATCCCATCCTCTGAGAATCATAGATCACATAGATCTCAAAGTCTCTGACAATTGCTATCAGAGGACTTTAATCATGATGTGTTGGACATACGTCATATACGTATACAAAATATATTTGAATGTTTATGAAAAAATGTGTTTATTGTTAAAAGAAGAAGAGTTTGAGATCTATGTAATCTATGTTGAGCACTTATTCATATTTGAAATCACGGTGTCAAAGTTTTTCTTAGAGGACACTCAACTCTTTATTTATTGTTAAAAATTATTTGCATCAAATTGATGGATTTTTGAAAAAATATAAAAACTCAGTATAATCTTTATTATATCGCACACCCAGTTCATAAGTGACTCAACTCAAAATTTTAATTTTTCGGTTTTATATGCTTAAACTATACACAATACACTTGTTTATCTATAAAAAAAATATCAGTGTATTTTGTTGTTGTTAACTGTTGCTAAAAAACAGTTATGTCTTTCTTTATGTTTCAGTTGGTATAAAGTTGCTAATATTTTTTTTCGATTTCTGAAAATTTAAAAATTTTGAGTTGAGCCACTTTTGTACTAGTTGTGCGATATAACAAAGATTTAAAAAAAAAATCTCCAAAATACTTTTATATCCCCTAAATTGGCGAAAAATCCCAAGTCTGGCAACCTTCTAAGTAAAGTAAGTTTGTGTTTAGCACAGTAAATCGTCTGACTGGTTGTGTTTTGTAAGTTGCTTTGCCTCTTGGTTGTTTTGTTGGTTGCTAGTCAGGCAGCCAACCAGCCGACTGACTGGACTGGTGGAGTTAAAATGAAAGCAAGTCAATTTCGTTGTTGTCGTTTTGTGTTGCTTTACTGTTATTGACCGTTTGTTTTTGCAATCGTGTGTTTTACAAGAAATTGTCTTGTCCTACCCACAGCAGAAAAATGATGATGTTGTGATTAAACAAATTTAAAATCAGGTTTGAACTTTTTTGGGGCCCATTATCTGTTTCATACAAAAACATTAGAAATTCAAACGTATTTTGGCTGAAGAAAATATCATGAGGGCAAGGGCCAAGTAACATATTTTTAAACGAAAATTTGTATAGCAACAAAGTTAAATTTTTATTTTTCCTAAAGCATAACATATGTATGTATGTATGTAGATAAAAGGTCCATTTTGTTAATGTTCCGTTTACAGCCCAATAATTTCAAACGGCTTTATGAAGATAATTACGAGGTTTAAAACTCTTTAAATAATACATCTTGGCTACAATCGTAAATAAAAAAAAATTTAAAAATTGCTATACAGAGTTGCCAAATAATTATTTTTAAAAAAATCAATTTTTGACTTTTTTGATGAAACCTTTGTCAATTTATAATTATACAGGCTGACAAAATCATAATTCCATATATTTTAGACACACTGATTAAAATATCGTAATTTTATTTTCCGATGTATGGTACAGTTTTTACTTTAAATTTTGGAGCAGTTTTTTACATATAACGTTTTTAAAATGCAATCAATCTGAGTCCTTTCTGTTGAAATGTAAAGACAATCCCTGTATTCTTATTTGAGGTCTATATTTGTTTTACAAAACTTTAGATTAAACCCGCTATTTAGCGGTTTTTCTCATTTTTCCCAATTTTTACTTTGACCTTAACAAACCTTTCGCCCTTACACCTATTTTTTGTAACACGCATTTCACACTGCTGTTTGGTTGTATTATACCCTGGACAGAAGGTTAACAAATGGTCAAGCAGTAGACACAAAATTTGAATTCTTTAATTAAATTTCGCAGTTATATTAATTTTTTGTTTTTATATACATCGAGATTATTTTTATGTTATTTTCAATTTATAACGAGCTTCCAACCTCCGTATATTTACAAAAATAAAGCAAATCAAACATATTAGCTAGGTTGATACTAGTATTTCGATCTGGCTAAAGATCTCATCAAAACCCGAAGTTTTAGAAAAGCTAGAGCCTCCATAATAGACAGAACTTTAACAAACAACCTATTAATCATCAATTTTGCTCCATTCTTGTCTTCTTTGTAATCAAGCACGTGGTTAGGGTCTTTTCCTAACAATCATTATGACGTTAGTAAACTTTGAAGACCATAAACGTTCTATTTATATAAAAAAAATTTAGTGTTTACTCTGACTCAAGTAATATTTTTTAGTTATCCAAAATGAATGAAATTTTACTCAAATTTAATTCTGACAAACATTTTTATTAAATGAATTCTTAGGTTAATTTTCAATAGCTGTAAATAATATGAATGAATTCTTTTTTGAATGATTAAACATTTTCTTAATTCATTTAATAGGTGAATGATGAAAGATTTGTTTTCTTTCAGTTTGGCCGAGTTTTTAGAATAAAGATTATCTTTAAACTTAGATTAACGAAGTTTTTAAATGGAACATTGCTCCTGAAATGTGATTTATTTTGTTTTATTAAAATCAAGACCAAAATTCTGAACAAGATGAAGTGGGTTCCGACCAATTTAATTGTTAATAAACTTAGAAACGGCAGATAAAATTCATAATCGGTTTCATTAAACAAAGTTGAACTAACATCCCAAAAAATCGGCCTTAGCTAAATGCTTAACGAAATTTGTCATCATATAGGTAACTAAAATATTTACAAAATACAAAAGAAAATTACTTAAAAATAAAAATAAATATCACTTCATGTTCTGTTATTTCTTTGTTTTAAATTTTGTGTTTAATCAAACTTCTCTGTATTAAATGTCTTCATTCAATTAGAAAAATGTTGAATGAACATTAAATTCAATTCATTCAATATCAGTTAATGCTTTTCAATGAAGTTAATGAATGAATGATTTCTTTGGGAAAGAATTTACGAAATGATGTACGAACATTTTTTAATTCTGAATTACTTTTTTTGTAAAATAAGCTTAAATTGAATTAATTTTTTCGAAGCTCTGAGTAGAAAGAGCCTATTAGGAAGAGGTGTTTCAGCAAGAAAACAATTATTTAGTATGGTGGTTTTATGTTGGAGCATAGCTTTCCGAAATGAATCCAGAGTTCAACTTTTAGTATGCTATGTGAATACCTTTGAGAAGCATATAGTATGTGCAAAAAATCAGCCAAAAAATGTTATATTTGAAAAAGTTTTTCTAACAAAAACTCTATTTTTGTGACAAAAATGTAACAAAATGGAGGTTTTTGTTAGGAAAGCTTTGACTTGTGTAAATATTTTTAGCTGAAAATTTGGAAACATACTTTTGAAATGTATTTTACATACCATGTATTGATTATTGATATAACTCTTCTTAAATGACTCTTTCCGCTGCGTGAACATTTGATTAGCTCGATTAATTATTTAGCGATATAATTTGCGAAAGCCGAAAATGTTAGGCAAACAAAAAAAAAAAAACGAACAACAGCGAGTTTAATTTGAAGCTTTGGGACTCAAATATGTACGTAACATACCATAAATATTAACACTGGTCTTGCCCTTAGATTGCGACAGAAAGAAATCAGATTTATTGCATTTGCAAATTTTTGTTTATAAAAAACAGAATGAAGATGTGCTAAACTTTAAAGTCAGTTTGCGGAAAAACTGTTCCATAGATCAATAAATAAAGTACGCCAATGAAAGCAGCGTGCCCGATATATATAGTTTTTTGATTTCACATGCCGTGTTATTTAAAACTATAAAAAAGTCTAGTCTTTAATATTTTTGATTGTTATGTTGGATAAGAAAATATAAAAATGTATTTCTCTACTAAAAGTTAGTTTATCGAATGTACATCATTTTTAAAAATCTGACCATGAAATTTTCAAATACACGAAGTCTAAAATATTCCAAAATGTATTTAGTACATTTCCCTCAAAACATTAAAGTTAGATTTTTTACTAAAATGAAACTACATTTATACAAATCCTTCGAATCATTGGACTTTTTCCAATAGAATTACGTATTTTTTCACAATCGAATATAACTTCTTTCGCGTCAAACTTTTGAATCATTTTGGTGGCTTATAGGTAACTGGTTGCGTGAAATATTTCATTGATTTATTTATGGTTAATTTTTTTTTTTTTTTTAATGTGTTACTACTATTGGGCCCTTACTTCTGTGCGTTACAAGTATTATGAAAAATGTATTTGCAGGAAGGTCAAAAATCGGAGCATTTTGATCAAAAAATACAATTTTCTCGTTAATATAGCTCGAACGCCTGATGTCGGAGAGTGAATCTAAGGCCAGATTTGGATTCAGCGTACCTTGTACCTTTAGAAAAGTATAATTTAGTTCTAGTGTCAAACATTTTTCGGCCTGAATCTTTAGGTGTAAAAAGTACTTACATGTACTCACAAGTGCTAACCACTATATATATTTTTGGCCTGGATGGCTTTATTTATTTTTATTTATATTACAGAACTTTAATAAATAAATAAATTAAGTTGTCAGGGTTGCCCTATTATTACAATTTTAAAAAAATGGAAAAATACGATATTTTATTCGGTAAAATTAAATATAAAAAAAAAATTGTAAATTTTTGAATAAAGATTTTACAAAATGAACATTTTCCGTCTAGGATTCATATTCAAATTTTCAACTTGGTTGCTAATATTTCCACTAGTCTACATTAGTAGTTGAAAATCAACAACTTTTTTTTACTACGGCGAAATGGACTTGAATCCAAAGTTGTCTAATAATTCTACTAATTCGTAAACAAAAGCTTTATAAACAAATTTTCATTTTGATCGGTTCTAGGTGCATTTATAAGAAAATCGGTTGATCATTTTTAAAAATGTACTTCAAAGTTCACAATTTCAAACAAAAGTTTCAATATTTCGGCAAATTTGTTTACCTTCTTGTGAACTTTCTCAATCGATTAATTAACTCAAGGTTGTTCATTTCTGCATACCTCATTCTTGTTATTGTATTATCTCTTTTTGCTATTCATACCACTTAATTTTAATAATTTCTTTTTTTGTTTGTTAATTTTCTCAGTTTATCAGTTATTGATCTCGTGTTTTATACATTTCTCATTCATGTGTGATCCATAATACAATGTGCTAAAATTTCTTTCTTTCTTTTTAATTGTTGGTTGCTCTTTTTTTTTTTTTTTGTTTGAGTCATTGCAGTCACTGTTGCCAGGTTTGACGATTTACCGTCATTTTGACGATTTTTAGTACCTAAATTACTAAATGACGATTTGACGATTTTTGCTTCCAAAATGACGATTTTTTGACAAACGTTTAATATGTCAGCAAAACATGTTTATTTGCTATTATTAAAAAATCACCAGATCTATTTTTGGATTTTTGTTATTTCGTTAAAATTAAAAACTATTTTTTATTGAAAGTTTAGCAAAAAAGTTATTTTATGGATTCATGTTAGGTTTATTTTAATTTGTTTTCTGCACTTAATAACGGTAAAGACCACTGCAAATGTAGCTAAAAACAAATGAAATTTCACTTGAAAAAAAGAACGACTTACATTTTAGGAAATTCAACTAACATAATCATTTGTTTTTTACTGTTCAAAAAATTAACTAAAATTGTATTATTAATGAGTGGTTCAGTCAGTGCAGTAAAAAATAAACAAACATTAATTTGGTTGTTGTTTTGGTTTTTCTTTGATATTTTAAATTTTGAATCTCGCTCCTAGACGAGGACAAGAAATTCTCATTGAGTTTGTGATTTAACATAACAAATATCTCTAGAAATTCTAATAACAAAGTCCCCTGAAGATTTCCTTGGGCAGGAATGAAATCCGGATAGGGACACGCCTACATCAGATTGCTTTTCACAATTTGTTAAATAAGTTTTGGGACTTTAGCACATTTAATTACTAAAAATTAATTTGTTTTATTTTTTTTAAAAAAAAAAAAAAATACTGATAAAATGAATGTAAAATCATAATACTGTAATTTAATGTGGTTTGTTTTTAAATGAACTACAATTGTAGTCAAAAATTACATTTCTTCTACAAATGACTGTTTTATCACTTTAAAATAAAGATACTGTATTACAACTGAAACAACGACAAATATTTACAGCAGAAGTTCCCTGAGTATGTGCTTACTTTCTTCATGGTTGGCAAACACTACCTTTTCATTACAATAGCAGTTGCCTGCCACGGCCACACCAATACCGTTATGAACGTTTTAAAGATACGATTCCAATAGTGGAATGTGTCTTTACAGGGTTTATTTCAAAATTCTACCCATTAAATTTTGTTACATCAACAAAATAACTTTATAAATCGTCGTTTCGGTATTTTAGCGTTATTTTGACTGTAACTAGTTCAAGATATTTCAAAATCAAATAGGTTATATAGAAAATTAAAACCGTTTACATAAGAAGAAACACGTCTTTAATGGAATCGCTTTTTTTTTGAATTTCCATTCCGCTATTAGTGTTACTGCGATAAAAATAAAATATTTTTTAAATTAAAAAAAAAACATCCAAGTTTTTGCGAAACAAACATCGATTTCGAATATTCTAATTTATAAATCCAAAAATAAATCCGGTTCTTAAAAAACAGGCCAAATAATAATATAAATAAAGTGTTCCAAAGTGAAACTTCAGATATTCACAATTTATATTTAAAAATTTAAAAACATGCAGTAATAAACTATATTTAAATAAAAATAAATAATAATATAAATAATAAATAATTTTTAGCAATATTAAAAACCAACCCAAAATGAAAAATATGAAATAATCAAAAATTTCACAATTTATTGTATTAAACTATGTCATCACATGTAATGTAATTTGAAACATTAATTCGTTAATGGAAGTCCAAATTTAATAATTAAAGAAAATACCATTGTTAAAGAATTTCTAAACTATGTAAAAGAATTTATGATTTAAAAATTGTGCTACTGAAGTGGTGTTGACAGAATTATGTAGAAGGAATTAACAGTTAAAGTGGTAAAGTGCTATCGTTATAAAATATCATGATTTTCGAAGTTTAAATTACAGAAAAGTGTAAAAAATCGTAATATATTACACCGATAGTACATGAGCACTTGAAATGTGAATTACATTATTATTCTTTTTTTTATTAAAACTTTATCCCACTTGTAACAAATTTTTTTTGTTTTGACGATTTTTTGACGATTTTTGAAAATATAATGACGATTTTGACGATTTTTTTTAGAAAATTGGACGATTTTATGCTCAACATACCTGGCAACACTGATTGCAGTTCAATATTGTCTGGTAAAGGCGTAGGCACGAAGTGATGACATACACATTTTTTATGAGAAACAGAGAATTTAATTTTATACAAATTTTTTAAGAGCATTACAATTATACTTAAATGTTTAAGAGAAATTGTAGATCGTACTACTTTTGTTTTTTTTAGCAATAATATAACAATACGATATTTTACAAGTGCAATTTTATTGTTAAAAGTGCAAATATTTAATAAAAAGGTAAAAAGATGTAAATTTTTTTTAAGAAAACCAGTTTTCACTTTTAAATCGTTATTAATTTCTAAAATCATTATTGAAAACAAGTGCCCCAGTTTTTTTTAAGTTGCAATGTGATCATATCAAAAAAAACATCAGTAGAAAATTTAACTTGTTTTTTTAAACATAATAGGTATAAAAGCAAGTTTGATATAATTTTTATTAAAAATAAAAATTATGTTTTTTCGACCTTTAATTGCGCACTGAAAATGAAAATTATTCAAGTTCGAGGCCATACGCTTTATTTCTTTATTAGGATATTGTCCCAACAAATAATCTATAGAGTTTTTGTTTTCAAATTTATTAATTGAACACTTTCAGGAATGTGTTGATAGATCTATTTCGGGAATTTTCTAGGTTCCCATCATAATTTTTATTTTTAATAAAAATTATAGGTATCAAACTTGTAAAAAAAGACAAAGTACCGTCTTGTTTACTTCCCCTTTACATCTTGGTCTTAAACAAAACAAACCAAGTGTAAAAATAAAAAGAAGAATAAAAACAAAAAGCGTGAATTGTATATCTACCAAAGGTAGAGAGAGCTTGCATATACCGAACAAGTTTTCAATTTATTTTTGATCAATGGTGATAATCTTTAACTTCGAGCTCATATATTAGTTCTCATTTAGTGGGAAAACTAGTTTATATGAATGTTTGATGTTTTGCATGGGATTGTCACTTCTTTCAAAACGTGTTCTGATGAAGGGAACCTAGAAAATTCCGGAAATAGATCTCTCAACACATTCCTGAAAGTGGTCAATTAATAAATTTGAAATCAAAAACTCTATAGATTATTTGTTACGACAATATCTTAAAAAATATAGAGTATGGCCTCGAACTTGAATAATTTTAATTTTCTTTGCATTAAAAAGTTGTATTTTTAATTACTGTATTTTAAATTTGTTTGCAGTCTTTATTAGAACACAAAAATAATTATCATTTTCAGCGGCGTACCCAGGATTTTGTTTCGGGGGGGGGGGGGGGGGGGGGGGGGGGGGTGGGGGTGGGTTTTAGTCATTACAATATCAAACTTTTTAATTTTAAATATTAAATATTAAAGTTTAAGTTTTTTTTTTCTATATCAACTTAAAAATCGATCAACTATTTTTCTTTGACTATAAAATATAGTACAATACAAATATTTTTTTTTTTTGTACTTAAAATAGTAAAACTATTTTCCAAATATGATTTTTTAAAAAAATATACCTATAAATTTGTATTTTGTTTATGTTTAATAACTTTTTGGTTTAAATTTATTGATCTAAAAAAACAATTTATAATTTTTTTTTATTAAAACAAATAGTTCAGCTTCGGCCGAACATTGATATAATGGCCGAAAAAAAATGAGTTCGGTTGGACACTAATATTTTGTATCTGTTAATAAGTTTTTGATGGGAAAGTTACCATTGACGTTATACCCAGTTATGATAGCAATTTTGAAGCAAAAATGTGTTGACATATCTTTGTTTTTTTAGTTTTCTTATATCTACAAACAAGTTTTTTTTTTTTTTTTTAAATATTAAACAAATTTATGTATCACTTAAATAATTTTATTTTGATTTTTAAAGTGAGCTATCATATTAATTAAGATCCTTATATACTATTAACAAAACTCTTAAAATTTAATTCAACGATTTTTTTTCATAAAAGTGTCAATGATTTTTGTCAGGTTCAACCTTTTCTCGATACACTGATGCAAGAGCTAGAGCACCAAGTCTAGCTTCACCCATAGAATTCCTTAAATATGTTTTCACGCTTTTTAGCGTGGAAAAACTTCTCTCCGCGGATGCAGTTGTAACAGGAATTACTATCAGTAAATGTAAAAACATGTAAACGTTTGGAAAAAGCTCCTTGTTGCAATCTTGAATAGCATCTAGCGGATTTAATGGTCTTTATGGAAGTGTTTCCATAGATCAATTTCAGTTAATATAACATTAGTTTGAAAAATTAGTCTCAAAAAAATATTGTAAATTCATTTATTACATACTAACCAAAACAAAAATAAAATAAAAAATCGAAAATATTTCGGGGGGGGCTTTGGCCCCCAGCCCCTCCCCCTGGTACGCCACTGATCATTTTAATTTGTTTCAGATAAATTTGACTGCAATTCAAAATTCAATTATCGAAATACCAAAAAAATGTGCATAATTTTGGTATTAATAAATATTGGTAATAAAACACAATTTTCATTATTTTATTAAAATTAATTACAACTTTAATTATATTTGTTATATTTTGTGAAATATAACAAATATTGCTACAAAAAAAAAATTATCACAACCATAGTGTGTGTTTCGAACCTAGGTGTGCAAAGTCAACCCAACAGCTTTACTAATTAAGCTACTGAAGCATAGTATTTTTTTTTTTGTCAAAATCGAATTTGGGCTACTGACTACAAACATGCATTTGCCCCTTCACGTTGCCCTCTTGATTACATTCATTAATTGGACACTTTTGAGACTTTTGAATGTAATATAACCCTTCAATAGAAGATGAAATAAAAATGTTAACATTCTTTAGAAGTTCTGCTTTTGCGTAACATTTACACTTATTATCCTGTTAACAAGATATATTTATAAGGTAGTTTTAGTAGCCCAGCTGTTTATCTTCCTCTTACCTGGTTTTGACATTTCTTACATGGTTTTGACAGTACAAAAACTGTATCTTGAGTATTTTGAAATGTCAAAACCCTGTTGTTTTTGTATTGTTTGTAGTTGTTTGTTGTAGTTGTTGTTCTAGTAAGACTACCTATATGAATATATCTTGTCCTGTTAATATTTTATTGTGTAAAGAATGTTCCCGAACATTAAGGTCGTGGTTCACAAGGGGGTGTAGTAAATGTTGTATAGTCGTATCGTAAATAGAGATGGTAAAATTTGATTTTAAAATATACAATAGATCAGGAGTGCCCAAAAGTTCCTTATGTAAGAGCAAACACCAATACATTTAAAGAAAAACTAATTTTTATTCAATATTTTTAGTTGTAAAAACCAATCCATACAAAGAAAAAAGAAAAAAATATTTCAATGTTTACCAGCAAAGCATACGAAAGTGTTGTTGCTTTGCGCTTGCGTGTATACAGTGAAGAACGACAAAAAAACTAATAAGACAAAGTTGTTTGTGTATTTCATATTGCTAGTGCTGAGCGCTCTATATGTGTATTAAAACACACAACCTATAGCTAAGTGTTTTTACAAAAACAAATGAGCACCAAGCGCATAGGCCTTGGGCACCCCTGCAATAGATGATAGATAGTACTATATAACATTTGTACCTATGTTTAGTTTACTATATTCAAGTGTGCTAACAGAGTGAAAACCCAACCCAAAATCTTTGAAAAATTGAAAATAAAATGTTACCATTTCTATTTCTACAATACAACATATACAACACCTTGTGAAACCCCTTATTGTTTTAAATATTATTAAAAATATGTATGCAATATAATGAAAACCAAAAAAAAATTTTTTTTACATATTTATGGTTGCTTAGGACAGGGCTGGCAAAACTTCTTGAACATTTTAAAATATTATTAGAAAAATTTAGTTAAAAAAAGTTATCAGAGGTTTAAATAATTATTTTCACTATTAAAATATATGCTTTAATACGAAGATGGTAAAGGTTGTGAATAGCCTTTCGAAATTATAAAGAAAGTCTTAAATAATTTTTTATAAAGTTTTGATAGAAAAATCGAAAATTCGTTTTACAAATATCAAAGTTCAACAAGCTTTTCGAAGCATAAATAGTATTTGTCAAAATTCCCACAATAAAGTAAGTGCCAGAAAATACAACAAAAAATGTAATAAAATTGCAATTAAAAAAAAAAAAACATGATTCCCTCTGGAATTAAAAAAGAAGAGTCTCAAAAAGTTTCAGAAATACGATAAAATTTCCAGGGATAGGTATAATTTTAAGTACAAAAATTGGGACGGAGTTTTTTGGTTATTTTTGTAACAGTAAGACCTGTTAACTTATAACAAATCAACCAAAGTTTAGGTCTTAACCATAGTTATGAATGTCAAAATTATTTGGAAATATCTGTAGTTAAAGTTAAACTCTGGTTATTTATAAAAAAGTCCGGCTGTCTTAGGGGGTTTCTCCTATGTGATAGACCGTTTAGTGGCTTCGCTAAGTAAAGTTTTTCCGTCTTGCGATTTTTAAAAAAATATATATTCGTTGTAATTTTGATGTAAAGGATGTTTTTATACAGGTATAGATTTATGTTTAGTTTGGTTTGGCATTTCAACATAAATAGACTGACGCCTGAACAACGCTTCCATGAAAATCATGGTTCTGTTCGAAATACGTATCGCTCACGTCCATTTTACGGTCAATATAATCGTCTATCAGAGCAATTAGTTCGATTAACTTTTTAACGTTTTCGCACCACGTTTACTTTAAATGATAATATGCATTCACAGAGACGTCGTACAGTGCGTACAGAAGTCATTGCTGCTGTAGAGCGTAGCGTAGAGGAAGACCCCAATCAGTCTATCTGTCAATGATTACTGATTTTTTCGTTCATCAATTGAACAACCATAATGTGCAAGAGCTGTGGTTTCAACAAGACGGCGCAACATGTCACAAAGCTCGTGCCACAATTGATTTATTGAAGGAAACGTTTGGTTACCGCATAGTTTCACGTTTTGGACCCGTGAATTGGCCTCCAAGATCGTGCGATTTAACGCCGCTGGACTATTTTCTGTGGGGATATGTGAAGTCGCTAGTCTACGCCGATAAACCCGAAACGATTGAAAACTTGGAGGACAACATGCGTCGGGTTATTGCCAATATACGGCCACAAATGTTTTAAAAAAAGTCATCGAAAATTGGACCTCCAGATCAGACTATGTCCGAGTCAGCCGTGGCGGTCATATGCCAGAAGTCATATTTAAATTATAATGTCAGAAGATTATCTTTCAAATAAATTTTTTTTCCATTTCAAAGTTCTATACCTCTATAAAACACACCATTTATTTGTAAGTATTTTGGTATATAGTAACATGGTGAGTGTAAAAAAATTAATTTTTTTCGTGGTTGCGCAGTGATTTTTTTCAGGTTTAAACGGGTGTACTCTTTTCGTTAGAGTGAAATTAGTGAAATTAGTCTTGCCGGTGAAATTAGTCTTGCCGGTGAAATTAGTCTTGCCGGTGAAATTAGTCTTGCCGTACCGTGCCGTAACGAATCAGCTGTTTTGTTTGTGGTTTGTCTAGTACTTTTTTAAAAAATCACGTAGAATAACCCATGAACTAAACAGCTGATTAGTTACGGCACGGAACGGCCAGACTAATGGAGCCTTTATATACTACTACGAGTACCGGTTTTTGGGACCTAGGAATTGGAGATTGAAAAACAAATCTTGTTTAATTATAGAGGGGACCACCTCCTTTTTTAGAAACGCGACATAAAGTGCAGTTTAGCCGTATTTTTTTTTCTTCTTAGCAATACCGCTATCGATTCAAAACCCTTTTAACTGACTATCGTTATCCCTAAAATACCATTACCGAAATATTTGAATTACCATTACCAATATAACTATAAAATCAATACCCTTAAAATGCCGTTACCGAAATAACCAAAATACCGTTATCGCTAAAATACCGTTACAGAAATAATTTGCAATAACGTTATCCTTAAAATGCCGTTACCGAAATAACCAAAATACCGTTATCGCTAAAATACCGTTACGGAAATAATTTGCAATAACGTTATCCTTAAAATACCGTTACCGAAATAATCTGCCAGAATCAGAAAAAAATCGCTGTAAAAAGATACATTTTCCCAAATTTTCATCATAAACCAGTCATTGGAATTGGGGCATAATGGCGCTAAAAATAGCAATGTTCATTGCCATTACCTGTATAACTAAAATAACATTACCCATAAAATACCGTTACCGAAATAACTGAAAACCGTTATCCTTAAAATAACGTTACCGTAATAACAAAAATACCGTTAACGAAATAAGTGCCCGCATCGAATAGGTTACCGTTCATGAAAAATATATTTAATGTGATACTCGACACTGTTTTTTTTTTTTTGGCACGCAACGAAAAAGGGCTTGCCAAACCTGTTTTAGGAAGACACCTTAAACGAAACGCCAGCAAGTATTTGTGGCAAAATATTAACTAACACAACGATAAAGCCAATAAAAATGCAAATGCTCTATAAATTTTTAATAAAAAATAAGTATTTTTTTCTACATTTGCCTTTAACTAAAATTTTTTGCAAAAAGAAAACTACAAATATTTTACAAATACAAAATGTCCACCTTCTTGTATTCTATATTTATATAAAGGAAAAAAAAAATTACAGTAGCAAAAGAATACGTGTGATGAAAAGAAGAGTAACGGTGAGGGCACAAAACCAAAAACACATTGCATTGCCATTATGTATAAAATTCCACGATTTTTTTTTTAGAAGGCAGACCAGACGACCGACCATCAGAATAATTATGATGTAAAAAAACATTACTTACCTTTTCGTTTTCAGCCAAAACCATTGTGTTGCGTTAAAACAGTTATTGTTTTTATAATTCACACAATTTATACACTATTTTAATGTATAATAATTGCAGTTTTTAGTAAATATTCTATACAATTCTCGTTTTTTCCTGTTAACAAATATGTTTGACACATGTAGCCACTAGTGATGTTAGAGTGCCAAGTGTTTAGTTACGGGTACTTGATACTGCCAATTTCTACCAAGTACCCGTACTCTACGTTATATTATTGTGAAACTTTTGCTATTGTGCAAAATAGTATGAGTGTGTCATATTGGAAGGTTGTACAGTATATTGGAAAAAAAGAACGTTTCGATTCTTATTGCGCAAGTATTGAACATCTTATTGCACTGCGTCGGGCAAAACGGCAATAATATTTTCAATAATATTTCAAAGCGTATGGGTACCTTTAAGTGTTGTCTTTTTAAGCATTTTCCACGTCGATAATCTACGGGTAGCTGGCAGATTGTATACAAAAATATTTCGTATTTTTTTTTATTATCATCTAAAAGGTGCCCATTAACCAGCAACTACTCATTTTTTTTTTATTATATTACCATATGTGGTAATACGATACAGAACAAAATCAAACAATTGCGCAATAATATTGCGCAATTGTATATTGTTGTGTTAAGCGTGAGCCACACAAGCATATACTAACTAGACCGGCCATAAAAACTTCTAAGTCTGGCAGCACTGACAAATTTTCTCAAAAATTCTGTCGATGGCATCTCTTCAAAATATCGTAATAAAATGAAACAAATATATACACAATACAGTGTCTAAAATAACTAAGGGGTAATTCAACCTTCTTACCCGTTCTCACATGGCATTCAGAAAAATGTTATTTAAAAAAAAAAAAAAATACGGTTTTTATAAAAAAAATCTGGCTGTCATCTGTCACATGTCTGTTTAGTCTGTGACACAAGTCTACTGTTTGACTCATTGTTTTTAGGAAAATAGCATTAAATTATCTGGGGTGCCAAAGTAAATAAATTGAAAAAAAAAATTTCGTTTCCGATCGATTTGTGTGTGGTCGTTGTTGAAAAACTAAAAAAAATTTCGAAATAATTTTTTGTGACCTGCCAGCATTTTGTATTATAAAGTAATCAAGCATGGAGTACTCATTGAATGTCCACTGAGTAGTCAAAAGCTATCATATTTTACAACACTAATGTGTAGGCAAAAGCAGAGTTGTATAAGCATGAAACAGAGATGCAATCATTGTACTGGAAGATGTTTATCATTTATGTCTTAAATATATTCAAATTTTTATTGGAAACAGTCAACGAGTATTTTAACAGTTTCATTAAATATTTAAATAAATTATTATTAATGTAATAACAATTATTACTGAAGCGACGAGGGTTGACCGAAGCTTTCTAATTATTTTGAAGTAAATTATACGATTAAAAGAAAACAACAATAAAATAGAAACAATTTACAACTGTGAAAAGCTTTTTTGAAAGATACTAACCACAATGTGTCATAACTAGTGCTGCCACTTTTTTAACACTAGAATGGGGGCACAGACTAAACAGACCGGAGAACGAAGCCGATATTGAACATCGGTTGTCGGCGGCTAAACACGAACACATGACTTTTCTAAGAAAAATACACTTTTTTGTAATGTATGTATTCAGTTTTTCTAATAAAACAAAACAGATTCAAAGTGGTAAAAAAATTATGGCTTTTCATAAGAAAAACCATGTTTTTTAAATAAAATTTAGCTAAATTAATAAGCTTAGCTGATTTAGTCGGCTGGCATTCTTAGCCGAAATCATCCGCACAACTCGGCGGCGGCTTGAGTGCCTTAAACAGAGTCGGCGGAGGCTTAGCCGCGACTGTGAGCCGATCGGCTTTGGTCTCTGAAACAGACCCGAAACAAGTGACAGATTCCAAAATTGTTTATAAAAACCGTATTTTTTTTCGAGAACGGGTAAGAACGTGTGAGAATGGGTAAGAACGTTGAATTATCCATTAGTTATTATCAGTGTTGCCATGTATTTTTTTCAAAAAACTGTAAGAAAAAACTGTAAGAAAAAACTGTTTTTTTTTCTAAATAAAAAACAGTAGAAAAAAACAGTTAATATGTGCATTTTGAATTCAATTGCATTTTATTTAAACATAAAACAACATAAAAAACATTAAACACATAACATATTTATACACACAGAAAAAAAATATTTTTTGTTTTAGACACTTTTAATTATACTAACAAAAAAAAATATTTTCAAATTTATGTTATTACAGATCACAAGTTGTGCTCTGTTATAAAACTACATTTTAATTAACAATAGGAATAATATGTTTTTTTTCTGTGTACTTGTTTAAAGTAAAAAAAAAATATAATATAAAAAAACATATTTATATTTATATTAATTATTTAACATATAGCAAAAAATAGCTACAAAACCATAAAAAAACAAAATAATTCATCACATTTTGAGATCTTACTTTATTACATAAAAATATCAGTTAAACATTTTTTGATTAAATTTGATTTTCATTTCGTTTGATTCCACAAAATTTTAACACAAACAAATGCTAAAAAGGGAACTAAAACTTACTACACAGTTGCATTCAATGCGTAGTATTATTTTTTATTGAAACATTTTGTGCAACTTTTGTATTAAATTTATAAATTCAAGTAAAAGAAAGTAAATCGAGCAGGTAAACTGTTAAAAACTGGAAAAAAAGGCTGAAATTAAACAAAAACTGTTTTTTTTTTCATGAAAAACTGAAAAAACTGTTACGCATCCTAAAAAACTGGAAAAAAACAGTTAAAACTGGCAATGTGGTAACACTGGTTATTATAGACACTGTATTGTGAATATATTTGTTTCATTAATTTCCGTAATTTCAAAGCAAATTTGTTCTGTTCTCTTTGTTTTGAAATCAAAGCAAATTGCTTGGATTTCAAAGAAAAATCACAATTCCCAAAATATAAAATCTTCACATATAAAAACGAAGAGAATGAATTTTTCAACCGATAATTGAGCTGTTAAAATAAAGAAATAAGCCATTAAAATTAAAATGCAAACTGATTATTTCTAAAAGTTTTTAATAAAACTTCAAAAAAAAAAAAAAATAAAATGAAATGAAATGAAAAGTTATATCATACTTGGGGCTAGTTCATTGAATTGACCAATTAACGATTTAATTGGCATTGTTTCAATGTCAATGGTAATTCAATTTTTAGGCATTACAATTGCTTAAAAACAATGCCAATACATTTTTTTAAAGCTCTGCCTATTATGGAGGCTCTAGCTTTTTTAAAACTTCGGGTTCTGATGAGATCTTTAGCCAGATTGAAATACTAGTATCAACCTAGCTAATATGTTTGATTTGCTTTATTTTTGTAAATATACGGAGGTTGAAAGCTCGTTATAAATAGCAAATAACATAAAAATAATCTCGATGTATATTAAAACAAAAAAACTAATAAAACTGTAAGAAATTATGTTTCCATTGGCATTTATCCAATGCTAATACCTTTAACACACAATTATAATTACACTCAAAAAAATTTATAGTAAAATCTACTGAAAATTACAATTAAAACAACTGTAATTTGAGTTTAAGAGCCGACAAAGGTAATTACTAAATTAAAAATAACTAACAATATAGTAAAAACAACTGACAATTTTTAACTACACAAATTTTTAAACAGCTGCAAAAATTAGTAAAAACTAGTAAAAACTACTGTTTTAACGGTCAAAATTCCAAACGGTATTCCAGTTATGATGTTTTTATGCATTATTACTCGCATACTATGAACATATCAATACTAAATATAAACTAAATGAGATCTTTTTCCTTCAAAATTTGGGTAAGTCTTCTGCCCCTTCTACATTGGTCCTCTAAAGAGTTTCGGCGACGCGAAATGAAACATGTAAGGACCTGTCAGTAGATTAAGTCTGCTTTAAATTAGCGGATAAAGAATTTTTTAAATTAATAAATAAAGATTGCACGGTTTTTTGTTTAACAAAAAACAAATGATCTTGAACTTAAATAATCTTGCTCACATCATAATTTATGATAAAAGATCGAATAATAAAATTTTGGTTTTAATTTTTTTAAAATTTAAAAGTAAAACATTCTAAATGAGAATATTTAAAAACTCGACATAATCTTCTATTTTTAAATAAATAACAAAAATTAACTGTTTACTGTAGAATTACTGTTTTGGTAGTTGTTTATTAATATACTAAAACAACTGTTACAGGAGTACAGTTTTTTTGGTTAGATATTTTTTACAGCGACTGTCTAAAATAGTTGTTTTAAATTGTTCATAGAAACATTACTACAGTTGTACTATGTTTCCACTTGTATGTTTTGAGCATTTACAAAACATGTTTTATTTTAAAACACGTCCAAAACACGTTCAGTGGGAACTTAGTATTAAAGTTATTTCCATATATGGCACTTTGGGCTCGGTTATTTAATTGAAGAATAATAAAAAATAATAAAAAAAAACTACTACTACTGTTTACTACTCGAACGTGTAGTTACTGTAAGAATATTCTGAGTGTATCCATCGTTTATCTCAATTCAAAAAACTTGAGGAATAAGAGGCATCTAAAGTCAGTTTTAACCGATCTTCAATATTTTTAAAATTCCTCATATATTCATAATTTGATAGTTTTGTTAGAATTATCTATTAAACAAATAATCATAAATTCACCCCGAAAATTTTTCCGAAAACGTTACCCATAAAAATAAATAAAAAAAAAATCCTTCATAAACTCCTTAAATCTAGACGAAAATCGTCTAAAACAACATTCATCACACTAGATTGCAAAACAATTGTTTTGTCAAAACACGTGTTTAAGCTTTTTATTCTATTCCAACAGTTCTTTATTAAGTTCCACTTGTTTTGGCAAAACACGTGTTTTGCAGTCTACTAGTGTGAATGCCGTAAAAGTTGGAAACACCGTTATGGTAAAAATGGATAAATAAATAAAGAAACAAGTATTTTATTTTTATTACATTAAATTTATAAAAATTAATTAAAAAAAAAATCCTTAATAAACTCCTTAAATCTAGACGAAAATCGTCTAAAACCACATTCATCACACTAGATTGCAAAACACTTGTTTTGCCAAAACACGTTTTTGAGCTCTTTATTCTATTCCAACAGTTCTTTATTATTTTCCACTCGTTTTGTCAAAACACGTGTTTTCAGTCTACTAGTTTGAATGCCTTATAAGTTGGCAACACCGTTATGGTAAAAAATGGATAAATAAATAATAATAAAATGTTAAACGATGAAAAGAAAGAAGTATTTTTATTTTTATTACATTAAATTTATAAAAATTAATTTTAAAAAAATTTCTTAATAAACTTCTTAAATCTGGACGAAAATCGTCTAAAACCACATTCATCACACTAGATTGCAAAACACTTGTTTTGCCAAAACACGTATTTAAGCTCTCTATTCTATTCCAACAGTTTTTTATTATTTTCCACTCGTTTTGTCAAAACACGTGTTTTGCTGTCTACTAGTGTGAATGCCTTATAATGTTAAACAATGAAAAGAAACAAGTATTTTATTTTTATTACATTAAATTTATAAAAATTAATTTAAAAAAAAATCCTTCATAAACTCCTCAAATCTACATGAAAATCGTCCAAAGCCACATTCAAACTAGATTGCAAAACAATTGTTTTGACAAAACACGTATTTAAGCTCTTTATTCTATTCCAACAGTTCTTTATTATGTTCCACTCGTTTTGTCAAAACACGTGTTTTGAAGTCTACTAGTTTCAATGCATTATAATTTGGCAACACCGTTATGGTAAAAAATGGATAAATAAATAATAATAAAATGTTAAACAATGAAAAGAAACAATTATTTTATTTTTATTACATTAAATTTATTTTAAAGTTCTTCAGTTTATGAAAATACATTTAATAATTCTTTTATTTACCAATGAATAACATAAAATTAAATTAATAAAATTATATAAATTTAACAATTTCAAGTTTATATTTAATTAATAATTTTTTAAATAATGTTTTTTTTTCTTTTAATCTTTAAAATAAAACATTAATAATGTTTTTTAGTTTTTATTTTTCTTAAGCATTTTAGATGCTAAAATATTGGTTCTTGTTTGTTGCTGTTTTGATTATTTTTTATTGATTGTTATATTTTTGTTTTTTTTTTTTAATTAATTATTATTGGTACATTAAAGAGGAAATATAATAATCTATTTTAAGAGTTTATTTTATTTAGCAATTATTATATTAATTTATTTTTTTAAATGAAAAAAGGACATGAATAAACAATTAAATTGTTATTTTCAACTATTATAAATATTAGGAATTTATAAAAAAATATTAAATAATAAAAAAAAAAAAAAATACATATTAAATAAAATATACATTAAATAATAGTTTAAATAATGATTTTTTAATTTTAAATTTAAAACTATGACCCAAGGTTAGGAAAGAAAATTATGTATTAATAAAATAATAATTAAAAAATATATTTTGTATATAAATTTATGCGTTTAGTATTGTTTTTAATAGTTTAGTTCATTTTTTGTTTAATTCTTGTGCAGTTTCTAGGTTTTTTTGTTTGTTTGTTTTTTTTTAATTATTTTAAAATAAATATTTTTTGAAAATTGTGTTTATAATTTGTTTTAAATAATTTCTTTCGTTTGAAATGCAATTTTTCTTTTAATTTTTTTTTTTAATAATTTCGTTTGATTTAGTTAAAAAGTTTTAAGTAAATTTTTATTATAATAAAATAGAATTTTTTGAGAAAAATTTAAAAAAAAATTTGATACATAATTTTGTATATTGCTCCAGTTTACTTTATTTTTTTTTTACAATTGCATAAAAATTTATTTATTTTCTTTATTAATGATTTTTTGTTCAACATTTGTTCACATCAATTTTTGTTTGGCGCATTCTGGGCAAATAATATCGGGTCCATCTGTTATAAAACCACGACCGACTAGACTAGTCTTACAGCTGGCACATACGAAACAGTCATGATGCCAGTGACGATCTTCGAATGATATAAAACGAGTGCCGCCAATACCTATAAATATTTAATTGAAAATGTAAACGTTTTGTGATAAAAACTAAATTTTCTTGTCAAAAATCTTACCAGTTATAGGCTTAACACATGATGTACAACGTTTGGCAAATAGTTCGCCAAAACAATCGGCACAATAGGGTTTCTCATCACGACTAGTAAAACGTTGACCAGCCAATGTTATATTACAGTGAGTGCAAGTAAAGCACTCACGATGCCAGGGTTCATTCTTATAAGTAACACCACCAGAAGTAATGACCTGTAATAGGGAAATTAAAGTGGTTTAAAATAAAATTTTTTTATTTTTTTTTACAAATTTTTAATTGAATTAATATGTTTTTATGTTTTTTTCAAAACCTAAACTTAATATTTTTTTTTTAAATGGTTCACTCAAAAAAGTTTGTGGGTAGAATCGATTGCAAATTACAGTTAAAATAAATGTAAATGGCTTTAAAAAGGCGACAAGGGTATATTTACCTTTAAAATCGCTAAAAATGTAGTTATGTTGAAATGCTGGTAAACAACTAACAAATGCAGTAAAAAACCTAACAATGTCGTAAAAATAACTGACAGTTTTTTACTAAAATAATATGAACTATTGATGCCGATATATCAAAATACCACAACATTTTTTTTTATCAAAATATGCGAAAACTATAAAATTTAGAAGCTTTCGTGGGCTTTAAGATTGATACGCATCGTTAGTATCTAATTGCCTTAAAATGTTCGCAAAATATACATTTTTAATTTAATTTAACAAAAAATTGTGTCGAACTTCAAAGCAGTTTATGCGGGAACGTTTTTGAAAATCATTAAAAAATAATATTGTGTTTCTTTATATTTTTGTATGGACTTTACGGCTGGGGTAGGTAAAATTTGATATTTGCAAAAAAAAATTTCAGAAGTTATAACTAGGGCAACCAAAAATAAGCTAGAGCTTGTTTTTTATTTGAAAGGATAAAACAATTTAGAAGTTCTGATCTTAAAATTATGAAAATTTTGAGCTATATTTGTTAGAGCTTTTGTTTTTACGTATTTGTTGATATTTGCTTATTTTGTAAATATAAGCTTATTTTTGACTTATTTTGACTTATTTCTTCAAAAATTAAGCTCAATTTAGATTTTTTTATATTAAAGTAGGACTTTATTGCTTTTTTTATCAATCAGTTTTTTTTTTAATTGAAAGCTGAAAATTTAATGATAAAAGTGATATAGAGGGGACAAAAAAATTGGCTTATCAAAATATTTTGTTAAACCAATTTGAATTTTGAACAATTTTAATAAAAAAATATGAACTTTAATGCTTTATTTTTTTAAATTAACGGCTCAGTTTTAATTTTAACGGCTTATTTTACTGTTTTTAGAGCTTGTTTTAAAAGCTTTTAAAACACTGTTTTTAGAGCTGTTTTTTGGTTGCCCTTATTTATTTAATGGTTTATTTTTAAATTTAGTTTTAATTTTAACGGCTTTTAAAACATTGTTTTTATAGCTGTTTTTGGTTGCCCTAGTTGTAACCCTACACTAAAAACAAAAAGTCTGTAAAGTCAGAAACATTTTTGCTGGGAGGATCCTTGCCGAATCTAATAACGGGTTTAGTAAAGATTTATTTTTTGTTATGGTATTATATTCGGAACCGGTATTACCAAAACATCGGCAGCATTGAATAAATTTTCAAAAAAATTAAAATCGTTTTTAATTATAAAGGGTCCGCCAAATAACTTTTTTTTTTTGAACTCCTGAACCAATTGGACTTTGTATGGCGTCATACCAAGGTCTTTATGCAAAATTCGTCTCAATGATGTCTCCGAAATGTTCAATTGTTGAGAACGACGGTGAATTGACGTTGATGGCGCTTCACGCACACTTTCTGCCACAGCAGCAATACACTCTTTTTGGCTTTTCAAGCTTTGGTTTATCGATGAGGATGCCAGTTTCTTTCACTTTTTTCACAAGATAACGAACATATGGACCATATTCGTTCAGCGGAAGGATAAAACTAATTATCTGTCAAATCAGACATGAGCTAAGTGTTACCATTCACGAAATAAGCACTAGTTGAAAAAAAAAAACGTTAGTTGGCGGACCATTTATAAACTAATGAAAGTATAGTTAAAAATTAACGAAGAGTTAAACTCAAATTGAGTATGTGAGATATAAAAAAAATGTTACCCAAGGACTATTATTTGCGACTTTACTGAGGACGATAACATTTTAAAATCCAGAAATATGGTCTCAAAGCGCAATATAAATGCTTATGGCCCATACATTTTTTAAGAAATTTTTCTGAGATGGATTTTATCCAAAAAATGATTTTATGAAACATATCAATTTTTATTTTGTCATGTATAATGTTTTTGCAAAACCGGTTAAATGACTACTCAAGAGTTCGAGGCTACTCAACTAAATTATTCGGGGACCAAACTATTTGTTTAAGGGTCATTTTGATGACCTTAAATATAAAAATTCAAAATTTTTCAAATTCAAACCTCAAGGACTTTAAAAATACTTTTAATTGGATTTCCACTTCCATTATCATGAAATTTACATACTTGTTTTTTTTTTTTTTTAATTTAACCTATATTCAGGGGATGCCCCCTACTCATGCAGTGCATTGTATTGATCAGGAAAATAGGGTATGGGAAGGTGGAAAGAGGTAGTAGTGTATGTGGATATTTGATTTAAATTTTTCTAAATTGTAAGTAACAGCGAAGACTTCTGCGGGAAGTTTGTTCCACATACGAATCGTTCGCTTTACTAGATAAGCGAGTATTAAGAATAAAAACTCGGGCTCGTGGAATCTGTTCACTTATCTCAGATGAGCATACCCCATGGTAATATCGATAGAAAAGTGTCACACAACCCACATTCCGACGATGCTCCAATGAATCAATAGAGTTGGATACACTACTGTCATTGATAAGCTTCACCGCCCTCCCCTGAACATGGTGCATAAGCTTCAGAATAGACAGTGGAGCCGCTGCCCATATATGAGAGTTGTATTCCACTGTGCAACAAGAATTTGTATCCCGAACGTGTCCAACGGGAAATGAAAATAGGCAATCAATAGACCAAAACCTTCAAAGGGTTTTGAAAACTTGGCTCGAATTTAAATTGTATAGCCTTTTTAATGTTGGGTCTTTTTGACTGTTTTTCCTTCTATGGGTTAAAGTTTAAACAATTATAAGATTATTTAATGCACACACAAAAGCATGTTTTTCGAGTTCTCTTATTAGATCCGATGTTAAAATACAAAAGAAAACATTTTTTTTTCTACACTGAGCAAAAAAGATGAGTTCATATTATTTTTATTATTATGTATTATTATTATCATATTATGAGTATTTTTTGACTGTCTTTTTTAACGTTTTCATATTTTTTTTTGTTTGGAAAATTATCTGTCACAATTGTGCGTTTTGGGTATAACTCTAAAAGATTATATTCATATATGGGCTTAAATTTGATCATGCATGTGTATAACTGGTTATATATGACCATGTATAGTTCAGTATATGACGACAAATGGACTCATATATGTTCAAATATGTTCGGATCCGAAATTTGAGGGAATATATATGTTTATATATGCTTATATATGTTTATAGCATACATATATGCTCATAACCGATCATATATTATATGATATTATATATGGTTAGATTAGAGATTAGATTAGATCAGAAGGCACTATGCACCGCGACCAATGTAGGTCTTTTGTGCTGCCTAAAGTTACCTACAGATTCAAGCTACCTATAAAGACAATTATCCTATTAGGCAAAATGTTTGTGATATCGGAAGGCGAAATGAAGCGATCACCTAGAAACCTAAGTCTCCTATCACAAAGCCTGGGACATTCGCAAAGAACATGCTCCGAGGTCTCAGACACCATCTCACAAAACCTGCAGATATCCGTGTCCGATTGACCCTTCCTGTGCAGATGGTATTTGAGATTACAGTGTCCAGTTAAATACGACGCCAGGGTCCTCAAACCCCGCCTTTCAAGCGAAAAGAGTCGCCTCGACCCCCTACTGGAAAAAGAGATCAATCTCTTAGCCTGGCGCTGACCAGGAGAGTTTTCCCAGTAACCAGAGAATTCAGACTCTCTCCATGCCCTGAGCCTTTCCCTAACATACCCCGCAGGTATTCCACAGAATGGTTCAGGACCAATAAAGGGCCTTCGGGCCCCGCGGTTGGCAAGACAATCTGCCCTCTCGTTGCCCTCATGACCAGGAATCCACCCCAAGGTTAGAGAGTTGCCCCTACGTAGCCTATTGAGAGTCTGGATGCATTCCATGACCAACCCAGACGACACCTTATAAGCCATTAAGGCCTTCAGTGCAGCCTGACTGTCAGAAAGAATGTAGATGCGAGATCTGAGCGTTCCCCTTCGCAGGCATTCCCCCCCCCCCCCCCCCTGCTCATACACAGATGGCCCAAATCTCCGCCTGAAAAATGGACGGATATTTTCCCATAGGTAAAGCACGATCCATCAGTGAACCACAACTGAGAACCATCTTCCGGTTTCCAGGATTGATTGGTCCACATATCTCTGTCTCTGTCCACATATCTCTAGGTCGCCCCTCCCCTCCCCCCCCCCCCCCCCCCCCCCCCCCCCCCCCCCCCCCCCCCCCCCCCCTCATGCAACCGAATTCACTAAGTCTAGAGGAACCCATACTGGCAACCTCCATTACAGAAATATGCAATGGCGGGATCCCCAGCATAACCCCTAAGGCATCCGTCGGGCACGTTCCGCCGGCCCCTGTAATGCCAACACACGCAAGACGGTAGATTCTCTTAAGAGCATCCCTTGCCTTACGCTGCTCAACTTTTGGCCACCATGCAAGTGCAGCATAGGTGATCATCGGTTTAACAATAGTATTGAACGACCAGTAGACCATTTGTGGCCTTAGGCCCCATGTTCTCCCGAAAAGCCTCTGGCAGGCATAATATGCCCTGGTGGCCTTCTTGGCGACGTGGTCAAGATGTTCGTTCCAGGTAAGGGAGCTTTCAAGAGTCACTCCAAGATACTTAACACTGCTAGAGAAGCCAACCGTCACACCCCCAACGACCGGCATAGACAGGTTAAGTTTTCTCCTTCTCGTGAATGGTACCTGGATTGTCTTCGACGGATTGACAGACAACCCCTTTTCCCGGCACCACGAAAGAGTGAAGTTCAGAGCCTGTTGCATACGCTCGGAGATGGTTTTGTCATCCCACCCCACAACGGAAATGACAAGATCATCGGCGTATCCATAGGTCCTGAAACCCAGACCCACGAGCAATTCATCAATGACCAGTGTCCATAGTAATGGCGACAAAACGCCACCCTGAGGACACCCTCTGGTCGCATTCACGGTCCTACAAGTAGTCCCTATTCCGAACGTGATTATCCTAGAGCGGAGCATCTCCAATGTCCAATTAATTATGATTGGAGGAATGCTCTTCCTTATATATGGTTACATACTATACTGTGTATGGTGGTATATGATCAGCTATTCCCATATATGATCATATACAATCGCATATGTTGTGTAGTTTATTTTTTTTAAATATGCAAAAAAGTAAAAAAATTAGCCTGCAAAAAGCCTAACTTCAAAAGGCCATAAAAATAAAACCTAAGCTCCGTTTTCAAACCCCTTTGGGGGTTTTCATCTACTGATAGTCTTCTTTCAATTCCCGTTAGTTTCATTCGGGATACAACCAGTGATCCCAAATATGTTGCACAGTGTAATCTGAAAAAATGCTCAAAAATGCAAATTTTTTACACTTTTTGTAAAAAAATTTATAAAATAAAGGTGAAACCTAACATTTGTACCTAAGTTGCAGCAAAATTTTATAAATATATTCTTCAATGTTTGTAGAAGTTAGAAATTTTATTTTCGAGCAACGAAAATTTAAAATTTTTGTAATTTGCATCCATTTATAGTGCTAAATTGGCAATTTAAATTTTGCTAGATTTTGTTATTTTAAACGCGGATCCGCCTCTGGATCCGCGTTAATACATTACCTTATTACACTTAATGCATCTGGTAGCAAATTTCTCTTCGTAACAACCAGCACAGTAGATTTCTTGTTCCCTTGGGATGAAAGACTTGGTACCAATGGCCGTTTTGCAGACGCAACAACAGAAACAATTCTCATGCCATTGTCTGGTCTTATATTCCATTTTCTTTGTGCCTAAAAGAAAAATAATAATAATAATAATAAAACAAAAATAATTAAAAATATTGCAAAAACAAAACATGATAAACAATTAAAAATTTAATTAACTGTAAATTTTATTTATAAAAATTTGAATAGAAAGATTTTTAAAATTACACTCTAATTAATTTCTGTTGAAATTTACCCAACTTATAGTAGGAAACTGTACTCCTACTATAAGTTGGGTAAATTTACTCTATGTGTGTAAATGAAAAAAATACACACATTACGTGTAAGTTGGTCAACAAAACGGGTGTAAATGTACTATGCAAGTGCGTAAAAATGTAATTAAATTTAGAAATTGAATAATTTTACTGAATTTTTGAGTAAAAAAACATGCTTTACTTGTAAATATACGGATAAAATGCGTAAAAATACATTTTTATATGCGTAAAAAGCCCCTAAAAATGCGTATCTTCACCTTACGGTAAGAAAGAATAACAGCCCAAAAAAATTTTCAAATAAAACTAAAAATTAATTTTTAGAAAGAGTTTTATTAATGTGTTGTATAATAATAAATTTAATAATAAATATTTGTATATAAGTGGTTGTACATATACAGAGCTTCAAAGATTGAATTCTATTTTCAAACAAAATCGATTTACAATTTGTCGATATCGGCGAAACTAAAAAACACAGCCAAAAATTTAAAACAATCTCCAAAATTGAAAAAAAACGCCAAAAACGCCAAAAATGTAAAAAATACTTAAATTTAAAAAAATCGACAAAGTAAAAAATCGCGAAAATTTAAAAAAAATCACCATAATTGATAAAAAAAATTGCTCAAATTGGAAAAAGTTGTCCGTGTCTTTTATTCATCTCTGTTAGTTTTTGAAATATAGGCGATGTTTCAAATAAAGACTCTTTTTTATCTGCGATGCCAGCCAATCAAATCGAAATTTAGGATCGTTGTAGGTTTAACGGGGTTGAGTTTTGAACAATGGTGCAGCCATTTTTCCCCCAGATCCATTAGTTTTCGAAATATGTACCTTTTAAAAATTGACTAAGTAAAAAACGCCCACAACTCAAAAAATAAAAGAGCTACTGAAAAAATGTTTGCACAGGTGTTCAAAACTCAACCCCAATACCGGCCTGATTGGCTAGGGTCTTAGATCCGAGTTTTTCTCGAAAACAAAGCAAAAAGAGAATTTATTTGGAACATCGCCTGTGTTTCGAAAACTAATAAAGATACATTTACAACTATTTTAAGTTTCTCGTCAATATTTTTCGTTTTTTCAATTTAAGCTTTCTTTCAAATTTTTTTCATTTTTTGCGACTTTTTTTTTGCAATTTTTTATTTTAATTTTGAATTTTTTTCATTTTTAGCTATTTTTCTAGTTTTTGGCGATTTTTTAATTTTAGCGATTTTTTTTAATCTTTGCAGATTTTCTTTTAATTTTAGGGAATTTTCTAATTTTTTGCAATTTTTTGCAAATTTCTTGTCCTCGCTCCTAGACGAGGACAAGAAATTCTCATTGAGTTTGTGATTTAACACAACAAATATCTCTAGAAATTCTAATAACAAAGTCCCCTGAAGATTTCCTTAGGCAGGAATGAAATCCGGATAGGGACACGCCTACATCAGATTGCTTTTCACAATTTGTTAAATAAGTTTTGGGACTTTAGCACATTTAATTACTATAAATGCAATTAATGTTTATCCCGATGAAAATAAATTTAAATAGCGATTTTTTTATTTTTGGCGATTTTCTCTAAATTTTATCGTTTTTTTTTTTTAATTTGGAGATTTTGTTCTAATTTTATCGATTTTTTTTTATTAATTTTAACGTTTTTTTTTTAATTTTTGGTGATTTTTTTTTGTTTTAAAGATTTTTTAAATTTAGCGATTTTTGGCGATTTTTTCAATGTTGGCATTTTTTTTTTTCAATATTGGCGGTATTTTTAAATCGATTGAGAAAACCCGACTAAATAAATCAAATGAAGAAGTTTATTCTTTAAAGCTCTGCACATATATTATATTTTGAAAATATTTTTCCACAGTTAGGCTGCAAGCACTTGGAAATAAACTATAAACTAAACACTATCACAAATACTACAGTTCTACATTTTTTTCCATTAAAATTGTCAATAAATTACTTTTTTTAGATTTTTTTTGTCTTTTTTAAAGTTGTTTAATTTTCTTTTTTCAATTTAAAAATGTCAAAATATTAAATACTATTATAAGTTAGTATATTTACAAACTTTGTGCGTGAAAATTTTATTTAACAAAATAATACTACTTTTAGCCATAATGTGTTTAATTGTAAACACATAATTGGTAAAAATACTGTAAGTGGGTATTATTGTATATAAAAGTGTGCGCAAAATAGTTTTACGCATTTTGATGTATAAGTTTACCGAATTTGCGTAATAATACATGAAACTTTACTCGTTTTATAGTAGTAAGTTTACAATCATTTTTTAGAGTGTAGGTCATTTTGCGTTCTTTTTAAATTTAGTTTTTACTTTCATTGCATAACTTTTAAAAATTTATATTTTATAGCGCTCTGTGAATTCCCTGTATGAGTTAAAAGTCTATTTACTTTCAATGCTAATCTATGATTTTTCATAACCATTCAAAAATAAACAGATGTACTTGAAATATTCAATTGTTTTAATTCAAATATCGGCGATGGTTTTTCCAAATGTACCCTTTTACTTTATAGCATGTTATTTCAGTTTTATTATTATTTGTCACGCGATAATACAAAAAATGTAACAAATCAAACAAATCAGCCAAAAAAAAAAAAAAAATTAAAAGTTTTTGACTTTGTGCTATTGACACATAATATTCATTTGGGTTTTTATCTATAAAAACTTTTACTTTTATTCCATTCCAATAATGCAATAATCTAATTGAAGTTTAAGTTTAATGAGAGCGTACTAACAAGCTAAAAACTCCTCGGGCTAATCGATAAATAAAACAAATATATAATGTTACGTTTCCACTGAACGTGTTTTGCAACCAGACATGTATTGTACATGTTTTCCCGTACATATATTTTCAGCAAAACACATGTTTTGCTCAAAACACGTAAGTGGAAACGCAGTATAATGTTTATTTTGAAAAGAAATTACAATTATGGCGTTTGACTAGAATTGTAATATTTGGCAAGCGACCGATACACTAATAGAAGTGAACCTGTAAAAATGGCACAAAAAGCTACACTCAGGGAACTTCTGCTTTAAATTTATGTAGTTGTTTGGGTTGTAATTAGGGTCGCCAGACGTACTTTTTTCAGCAGTACGCGTACTTTTTTTTGGTCAATGTACTGTTTTCTGCATAACCCCTAAAAAAGTACGCTAAGGTACTTTTTTTTGCCTTTTGTACTTTTATTTGTACTTCTTTCCCTGTTTAGTATCTTTAGTACAATTTTTTTCAGTGCAGAAAGATCCACACAGTTAGAAGCGCCCTGTTAAAATGCCTTTACAATCTGAACACATTTGTGGCGACTAACAGAAGTATTTTTTCGTGTTTTTTATATGAGAACACTTAAAAAATCTATTAATGTAATATTTGTTATAAATTAATTAATTAATTACTACATTAATTTATAACAAATATTACATCAATAGATTTTTTAAGTATTAATTATTTATATTTTTTGTTTTAGAAATATTTGTCAAATATTTTAAATATGTTTTCAAACTTTCAAAAATTTTTTCAAACTTTAAAATTTTTTGAAAATTTATTAATTTATTTATTTTCCTGAAGATGCTACACAAAGGAGCAGCGAAATATTGAAAATAAAAAAAAATTTATATAAAAACAAACCTTAACTCAAATAATTAGAAAATTTAAAAATTTTTGAATTATTTAAAAAAGAAATAAAAATGCTATAAATTTTGCGATTGGCCCCTAAAATGTCAGTTCTGTTTTGACATTTGTGTAGTAAACACATGCGAAATACACGTTAATAAACAATGTTACGCTACACTGCTCCAGAACGCGGAATATTGGTGACTATTTATTTGACCAATAATCGGTCGGTGACTTTGGCACAACGTGAATTTCGTCGCAGATTTCCTGGCCGTCCAACGCCTACTGGTGAAACACTGCGACGTTTAGCCGCTCGCCTCGAAGAGACTGGCACAACACGAGATGCTGCCAGGCGTGGCAGACCCCGGAGTAGCCGTTCTGCAGAGAATATTGCTGCTGTAGCCGAGGATGTCATGGAAGCGCCGTCGACATAGACCAGACGACGTGCCACGCAAATGGGTATCAGTCGACGGTCTTTGCAGCGAATTTTGGTACAAGATTTGAAGATGTTTCCGTACAAAGTCCAGACGGTGCATCAGCTGTTAGCTGCTGACCGCCAATCGCGTGTAACATACGCTCAAGCTATCCTTAATCACCACCAAGAGGAAGATGATTTTTCATCAAAAATAATCATGAGTGATGAGGCCCATTTCCATCTTAGCGGGTACGTAAATAAGCAAAATTTACGCTTCTGGGGCACTGAAAATCCGCGTGTAACCCACGAAGAGCCATTACACCCGCTCAAAGTCACTGTAAGGTTTTCGATGGAGGAGTCATCGGACCCTTTTTTCTTCGAAGACGTCGCGGGCCAAACGGTTACTGTGAATGGCGAGCGCTACAGAGCAATGATCAACGAGTTCTTTTTGCCGCAACTTGATGAATTGGGATTGGAAAACATGTGGTTCCAACAGGACGGTGCAACGGCACACACTGCACGTGCCACAACCGATATGCTGAAGGATGCATTTCCCGGGCGCCTAATCTCCCGTTTTGGCGATTTGCACTGGCAAGCAAGATCGCCTGATTTGACCGCTCCAGACTTCTTTTTGTGGGACTTTTTGAAGTCGCGGGTTTATGTCAACAAGCCTCAGACTCTTGCAGCTCTTAAAGACAATATCCGTCAAGAATGTGAGGACCTATCGCCGGAAGTTTTGGCCAAAGTGATGGAAAATGCCATAAAAAGGGCTCAAATGACAATCAACTGTGGCGGCGGCCATTTACATGACATCATATTCTCGACTTGATGTAAAAAAAATTAAAATACCAAATAAAAATAATCCACAAGAAGAATCAAAGTTTTTCATTGTTTTTTTTTTTTAAATTACAGCCAAAAAACATCGGAAGGTTATTTTTGCGCCACCTTGTATAAACGAACTAAACCGAAATGTACAACAGTGATATTTAGTATTAAACATATTAATATAAACTTGTTCAAATTAACTTTGTTTTTAAACACAATTAAAAACCTGACTAATTTTAAGTTAACATTTACGATCTCATTTTTATATTCTTTAGTGAAGTATATGTTATTTTATGTTATGTTATTTAATGAATTTAAGGACGTTTTCAATAAAAATACAAATGTACTTTTTTTTATCAGTTGTACTGCTTTTTTTCTTTGATGTACTTTTTTTGCCAATTCAATATCTGGCTACCCTAGTTGTAATACAGTTATACGTTATTTTTAATATAAATGTCAGTCATTTGTAGAACAAATTAAATTTTTTATTAACGTTGTAGTTCATTTAAAAAAACAAACCACATCAAATGACTGTTTTATGATTTGACATTAATTTTTTAGTTTTTTTTGTTGTTTACAAAAATAAAAAAAAATAAATGTTTGTGTATTTTTTACTAACATGTGGCTTATTTTTACTACAATTGTTGGTAATTTTTGAACATTAAAAGAACAAATGACAACGTTAGTTGATTTTACTGAAATGTCAGTCGTCTTTTCTTTAAGTGAAATTGCATTTGTTTTAACTACATTTGCAGTGGTCTTTACCTACATAATATTCTATGTGTACTAAAAATAAGTTCAAAATGACGTTACAAAAAACTGCTTAAATTAGCGGTTTTTTTTTATAAATATATATATAGAAGAAGAGCAAAAAGAAAACTGTTAACTAGTGTCCGACCGAACAGTTCGGCCAGAAAATGCATTTGGTCTGTATTCAGTATTTTAAGGCATCATAGACAAATCTGGTGAATTGAAAAATGTTTATTGGGCTGATTAGATGCGAATGAATTCACTGTTTGGACTGCGAAAGTTCGGCCAAATTGAAAATAGTTTGGCTGACGAACTTTTAACTTTATAGCTAGACTTCGGGTTTTCCTTAGACTTTATACGCAAAATCGAATTAAGTCGGCTCAACAAACATGTTTTCAATACCAAAATTTGTCATCATTGCCTCTAGATATCAAAAAACCGACCAAATATAGTTTACTGGCCGAACTGTTTGGTCGGATACAACGATTTTAGTTATTTTAGATTTAAATTGTAGTTAATTGAGTTATCAATTTACTCTGTGACAAAAACAGCAAAAACTTTTATTAAACATTTTTAGACTAAAAATAGCAAACAAAAAGTGGAATATTAACAAAATGTATATTTTGCTAAAATCAACAGAAATTCTTGTTAAAAAATTTTAGTATGCTTAAACAAGGTGATTAAACGAGTTTTAAACTATTATTTCTAAACACCTCCGCATTCATACTACTAATTGTGTGCAACTCTGTGTTGTTATATAATTTCGGTTGGCAACGCTAAAATACTCACATACAAAGTCAGGTAAAAATTAACGTTAAGAGACTGCCGCAAAAAAATGTTGGCGCTGTGGTATTTTAAACTGACAAAGTTAATATTTTAGCTGTCACGTTAATCAAAAAATGCATACGTAAACGAAGGAGATTATAAAGTTAATCAACTAGATCAATTTCGTAGTCTGAACTCTTTCGAGCGCGAATGAATAAAAATTTAAAATAATTTATAAAAAAAAAATTTTTGATATGTTTTTTTAAAACCATAAAAAAATTTCTTAATCTGATCAAAAATGAATGATAATTTTTCAAATAAACAACTAAAATGATTATTGATTTTTTAAATAAACAACTATTAATGATCGGTTAACCGGTTTTTTACAATATCCAGAAACCGAAAACGGTTCTTTAAAAATTTCAATTATTCGGAAAACCCGAAAAATGTCGAATAATCGATAACCCTCGCTATGAGGCCGATTCGTCTGAAAATTAAGATTTTGAAATTAATCGCTTTAATTATAATTTGTCTGCTTACTAAAATTTCAATAAAAAGTTGAACTTACCCAGCAAAAAACAGACATTACAAAATAATTAAGCGTGTAAGGAGCGCACAAACGGACTCACTAGTTACCAGGCTATTTACTCGCTTGATAACTTTTGTTCGCGATGACCCTAAATTCATGGGTAGTCATTACCCACAAAACAAAGTAAGAATAAGGAGTTACCTGATTGGTTACTCATAGTGAAAGAATAAGTAATTACTTTTATTGGGAATAAGTGGTTACTCACAATTCTAGTGTGGTATGATAGAGTGGTTACCAAGGAGTTACAAAATAAGGGGTTACATTTAAGTTATTTTTTTTTTAAGAAAACTTGAAAAAAAATTTCAAATAACTTTAGCTTGGAAAATTTACTTGCAATAAATTTTAAAACAAATTAATTCAATATTAGAATCAAAAATATAAAATCGATACTTATGTAATCAATTACCAGTAACTCAATATTTTGCAATTACATATAAGTACTTCTATAATCCATGATCGGTAAGTCATTATTTTAAATTTTAAAGTAATGCAATATGTAATGGCCAATCATTACTTGGTAATCTATACGGTAATGACCTGTGATTACCATGTTTTTGCTGTTTTTTTTTTATAAACTTTAACAATACGATTTCAATTTTTTTTTTCTTAAATAGAGTTCATAGACCTAAATGCTGGGCAATTATTTATAAATTAGCATAATAACGTAATAGGTTTTGTTGTTTTTGTTTTTTTTTTTTGCAGACAACAAAAAACTAAATTATTTTCAAAATTAAACTCATTTTCCACACGGCATCACATTTAATAACAATATGCCAGCTAACAAATCAAAAATAACTTTTAACAATTTATACCGGCAATCACAGACAGGCAAAAAGTAAAGGGTCCGCCATCTAACGATTTTTTTTCGGATGCCGATTTTGCAAAAAAAAAATCATCTTTTCAGATGAAGCTCATACTGCATGGCCAGCCGAGGCAGCCATTTGAATGAAATTATTTTCCATTATTAACCGGAAGGATTGTACTTTTAAATAAAAAAAGAAATTTGAGAAAATATTAAGTAGTTTTTTTTTATAGCATTTTCAAAAAAAAAAGTTATTTGGCGGACCCTTTATTAAACATAAAACCAACAATGTGTCGTCACAAATAAATATTTCTCATAATTTTCCAATATTAATTCATATTTGTGGAAAATTTTAAGCTCTATTAATAGTAATCTAATCAATAAAGTTAATAAGATTGTTTTTTTTTATTACAATTCGAAGAAGATATTTTGAGAATAATTTTGAAAATGAAATTGAAAAAAAAACACGGACAAAATATTAATACATAATTGTGTCATATTAAATGATCAATTTTATATAAAATAATGTTTTCCAAAATATTAGTAGACTAAACTTTGCCCTATTTTTTTTTTTATATACATTTTGTGAAAACTAATACAAATTTATCAAGTTTTTACACTTTTCAGCACCGAAAGTTAAGTTACTGGTAACTAAATTTTCAACTGAATCTTTAGGTGAAATACCCCTTGCTAAGCTTCAGTTGGTTGAGTTAATTGAATTTCACTAATTTATTAAAAAATTACATTTAACGGTGCTGTTAGTTAAGCAAAAACGAAATTAAAAATTTGTAGCTAATCTAATAACCGATTCAATTGTTCAATATAACTACAAAAATATATTTCGATTTGATTTTCAATAAATAAACTTGTGGCGACCAGCCACTCAACAAAATTAAAATATTTATAAATTCAAATGATCGAGTAAACTTTGAATTTTGTATTACTTTTAATAAAAATTATTATTCGTTTACAAATTCTTAAATATAGAATACTTTATTTCGTAGTCTCTATAATTGGTGACCCCGACAAACTCAGGATATGCAAAACAAGCATACCTGAGGAACGCGCAATTAGTGTTCGCGGTGTTTATTAAATCGTTGTTTGCCTTCAATTCTTTCGTGAATAAATCCGAATCTTTTTTAACGCATGTATACATAAAATGGCTCAAAAAATCCGGACACAATGCAAATCCAACGAACAGCGTCATCATCATCTTCAATCAAACTAACTTTCCACAATACCATGCTGTTGGACTATTAGCTCCTAAGAGGATTTTTACAAGACCCTCCTTGCATATCACATAAAAACATCACTTGATCGAGAATCATCAGCGAAATACAACAAAAATACATTAAACAAACTTTGGTCAGTTTTGGAGGCCTACCGGCCATAATGCCAAGACAACACACAACAGTTTTTATAACATCATCTCCAGCTTTATTGAAACTCTATTTTTCCTGGAGACTGCAACTATTATTGACGCCATCTTTCTAGCAACTGTTTAAAAGGCAATTTATTTTTAGTGGAAGCAGCATAGTTTTTAACGCTGTATATATTTGCACGTAACTGTAAGTTAACTTGCCTTCGCTTAAATTCCACCATTGAAAACTGGTCAATACCTTTGGCTATAGCGGCATTAAAACTCTTACGCTAGAGAATCGCTTACAAATTTACGTACAATCTACAATTGCATCGTATTTCCTTCCGGATCAGTGGTATCATTCGTATCCCAATATACAAAAACCACCAACTGTGAAAAATACAAAAACCAACAACTGTGTAAACTGCTTGCAAAAAATAACAACTAAAATGTTTTCCAACAAACTCCATAACTGGACTCCAACAAATTCTTCCTGATTAATCGTTATCCCTAATGTCATCACTGGAAGGGGAGTAATGTGGCGACCAGCCACTCAACAAAATTAAAATATTTATAAATTCAAATGATCGAGTAAACTTTGAATTTTGTATTACTTTTAATAAAAATTATTATTCGTTTACAAACTTTTAAATATAGAAGACTTTATTTCGTAGTCTTTATAAACTATTATGAATTTTTTTTTATACATTTTAACTTTTTATTTAATATGCAATTCTTTATTATATTTTCTTTTTAAAAATAAAACGGCTCTATGCAATAAGTCCCAAGTGCAAAAAGTCCCAGTGCAAAAGCTCCCAATGAAATAAATTCTAAAAAAATTGAAATAAGTTCCAAAACAAAAATGAAAGAAATCCTAGGTTTTGGTTGTTATTTCATCATGAAATAATTTTTAAAGAATAAAAATGAAATAACTCCCAAAAATAGTCCATGCAACACAAATGAAGTAAGGGCGTACCGTTATATTCCCCAAAGTCGTATTGCCCAAAAACCAAAATGACATATTGCCCACATGTCCGCATATCCCCCAAAATTGTGGATATTAATATGTTATAACGACTAAATCAATGACAAAAAATCCAAAACTTTTTTTGGTTGCTATGGCATTTTATTTTGAAAAAACTTTTTTTTGGGCGCTATGATGGTAAAAAAAGAAGTTATTGCCCAAAATCATAATTTTTTTTTTTAAATGTCATAAGACATAATGTCTTTTGTGTCGCACGCAGAAAAAAAATTTATTTCGCGAAGCCGCCTGCCGCGTTCTACGGAGGAAAAAAAAGCGGCCGAAGGCCGCCACCCAGTAAAACTTGTTTTTCAAATCAAATGTCGAATCCGTTGAAATCTTATATTTTTAAGACATCAACACATTTATTTGACCTGTCATAACTTTTTATGTCCCAAAATACCAACCCACACCAAGATTTATTGTTTTTTAATGATTATTTTTTTAAAAGTTTATTTTATTGTAAACTTTAAGTATACATTAGTGTCTAAACGTTAAATAAACAGAAAGCCAATGCTCTACTCTTTTATTTAAGATAAAAAAAACAATCAATTAGCTGTTTAAATAACAAAGCTATGACTGGTCAAGTTATATTACTTATTGTCTTAAAAATAAGATTTCACCGGATTCGACATTGGATTTGTAAAAACAAGTTTTTCTGTGTGGCGGCCTTCGGCCGCTCTTAGGGTTTTTTTTTCCTCCGTAGAACGCGGCAGGCGGCTACGCGAAATAAAGTTTTTTCTGCGCGCGACACAAAAAAATAAAATTGAAGCAATTTTTTCAAGTTTCCTTAAAACTCTTTTGTTTGATTTCATGAATCAGCCTTGACATTTAAAGTCTTATGACATTTAAAAAAAAAAATTAAATTATGATTTTGGGCACTAAGTTCTTTTTTTACCGTTATAGCGCCCAAATTTATTTTGGCCAAACAAAAAAAACCGTCATAGCGCCCAACAAAAAATGTTATTTCGTCCAAATCAAGGTCGTATTGCACAAAAACAAGAACATTTTTACAAGAACAATTTACATATAATTTTTTTGGGCGCTATGTCCCACGCTAAGTTCTGTTGGGACTTATTTCATTTCGAAATTACTGCATTGAAATAACACCTAATAAAAAATATAAAATAACTTCTAAAAAAATCAAATAGCTGCAAAAAAACTGGGTATTATTTCATCTGAAATTACTCCCAAATTTGTATGAAAAATTTTTGGGACTTATTTCATTTTTTTTTGGCACTTTTTCACCTGAGATTTATTGCACAGAGCCACATAAAACATATTTCAAACACACAAATTGACCAGAAGTAAAAATGTCATCCATTCACATTTTGGGATATTTTCCCTTTGATTATTTTTGCAAATTGACACTGCGTCTTTCAAACAGAAACATTTTATCATATATCTACCAGTTGTTAAACGCCAACTAATTTCAGTTTTATCAGACACTGTTAAAATTTTAAAATTTTTGACATGCCATTTTCAAACTTTTTAATTTTTTTCTTTTGAATTTATTTTGTTGATTTTATGTTTGATTTTTTGTCTTACAAACTTTTTAGTTATTAATTCTCTAACGGGTAAACCGGGTATTTTAAATTGGTCATAAATGCGCCATATGAGTGATTTTTAATAAGAAATTAAGCTGTTGCTATAGAAAACCAAATTTATTCACAAAATATTTTGTGTTCAAATAAAAAATGATCAAAAAAAAAAAAATAAATATTGTGAAATAAACACAATTTTCAAAAATCTTAAAAACATATTTAGTTTAATCTCACCGATTTTGATAAAAAAATTATGAACTATTTAGATACGTGAACTGAGTCGAAAATTTTATATTTTTTTTGTCAGACACGCCCCTTTGGAGGCGGCATGGCTTAATAGTTAAATTGTTTAAATTTAAATTCTTTCTATAATTACTTATCTGTTCGGTACAAAATATCTCTTGCGAAAGCTTATAAAATCTTCTTTCGTATGATATATATATACATTTTTATTTCCAGGGATGGGAGCGTGATATTTCACTTTAAATTTAAAAAATAGTTTTTTTTTTAAATTTAAAAAAATCTAAAAAATTGACAAAAATTTTTTTTTGAAAATGTTGAAAATTTTTATTGGCTGCGAAAAAATATATAATTGACAAAATATGGAGCTTTCGTTTTATTTTTCGGTAATTTTTAATTTTAAAGTGAAACAACACGCTCCCACCCCTGGAAAATAAAAATGTATATATATATTAGAGTTCGTTTTCAATTTTTTTTTTGATTTTGATTTCTGGATATTATCACTTTTTAGAAGGTTTTTGTATCAATAAAAATAATGGCGTATTTTTTTTTTTTTAATTCCAACTCCTTCCCGTGCCTATAGGCGACTCAAATCGCGGATTTTGGGTCCCTTTTCCCATACAACAAAAACGGCTAAATATATGTCAAATCTGACTTCAGTATTCGATTCTACGGGAAAACTTAGGCCCATAAGCTTTTTTTTTAAGTTTTTGGAACGCACCAGAATGCATAATTAGAGTGGTCCAAAAAAATAATTTTTAAAAAAAAATTAAAATATTTTTTTTTGTTAATATACAATGAAAAAATACTTACATCTAATTTTTAAGTGAATACAAAATAATTTATTGGTTTATATAATAATTTATAGGATTTGAGTCGCCTATAGGCACGGGAAGCAGATGGAATTAAAAAAAAATAGAATCTATAATAACATTAATTAAACGTCAGAAATTCTGAATTTTGCATTAAATTTTGTGAACATAAAAATAAAATTTTTATAAATTTTAGTGGAAATTCTTAATCCAATTAATGTTTTTAAATTCAAAATGAAAATTCTTAACTTAATATAATTTTTTCTGAATTTTAATAAAAATAAATATCAATTGATATTTTCTAAATTCTGAGTTTTAATTTAAATATTCTGAATTACAGCTGCAAGACAAGAATATTGAGTTTTACAAAGAATGTATTAAAAATAAATTGTCTCCATTCATTAATTTCATTTCATAAAAATTAATGAATTTGCTTCATCACGTTTTTCTTCATATTTATGAAGTTTTTCATAAATATGATGAAGCTTTTTTTATGAGTGTGTTTTGGTCCATATCGACTAAAGTAGGCAACGAAAAAAAATTTGGTAGTAGAACATATTGTTTATTTTTCGTGCCGAACACGTGGTATAAATTTCATTACAAAAAAGCTTAGAACGGTTTGAAGGTTAAGAAAACAACTAACAAAAAAATATGAATAACTGAAGCAAAGGTTGATCATAATTACACGGTGCTACAATGAAAAAAAAACTTGTAAAACGACCTAGCGTGGGTTATAGGTCTTGTTGAGTACATTACAAATTGTGTCAAAAAATTTCAGAAACACCCTCAAATTCAGAAGTTATTCTAAAAAACCGTTTCAAGTGATGTTCGTCAACTTATCGACCTGTTACTCAGTCAGTTTTTGTCCGATTTACATTTTTTTAACGGGTTTGGAAAGAAAACTGATTAGGCTTTAAAATGACGTGCATTTCTTATACATTTGTAAGTTATAAGTATTGTTTTTGTTAAGAATATCTACAAAAAAAAACGAAAATTATAAACTTTTTTGATTTTAGTAGCTTTTCATTGCTTATTTTAATATGAAAGCTTATAAAAATTTATACCAACGTATAAAGAAAATTTAGTTCTTAACAAAACATGGTTTTAATTTTTCAAATCGGATGAAAATTGTAAAAGTTATTCAACTTTTCATTAACACCTGTTTTTAGCATTTTCTCCCCCAGCGCAAACCATATGAATAAAAAAAAAAAAAATTAAACAAGCGTTTTTGTAAGTCAAGTGGTTTACCAGAAGAAAAGTCTGCAATCTTAACATTTTACTTTAGAAAAAGTTTAGTAACTTTTGCAAATAGAAACCGATTTTAGCAAATAATATCTCGTTTTTTTCTATATAAAATTGTCTTTAAAATACAGTGCAAAAAAAGATAGGTTTTCATAAAAAAAAATTAAAATAACTCTTGTTGAATTTGAAAAATTTGGAAAAAAAAAATAAAAAAAAGAGAAACTTTTGCTAAACACTTACCTAATGTCTTGGAATATATATTTAATGAATACATTTCATGAAAGCCTAATTCTTTGTCTTTCCAAAACTGTTTAAAATTTTGAAATCGGTCAAAAAATGTGTGAGTTAGAGGTACTAAAGTGCTACGACCTACCCTAAAACAGTTTTTTGAAAATAACTCAAAATTTTGAGGGTGTTTCAAAATTTTTGAAAACGATTTTTGTATGTCCTCACCTAGGCCTACAACCCCCACTAGGTCGGTTTTCAAGTTCCGACAAAAAGTTTTTTTTTTGTAGCAGTGTGTTATTTAAGTAATTTTAAAATATTTATTTTAACTTTAACTGAGGTTTTTCTCTAACTGAGCTACTGTATAATTTTTTTCGGTGATCTTAAAACTTGGTAAATTTTACCAAGTTTTGCATAAGTTTCTTAATATTTAAATAATTTAGTTACTAGGCAAATGTCAATATTCAATTTTTTTTTTTTTAATTATATCAACAAATTTTATTGTTTTGAAATAATATTAGAATTGCATTACAAATATTTGTAACGGTTTTAAAATCAAATTTCCTTTATAAAATTAATGATCTCATCTCTCTTTTAACAGTTATTTAACATATAAATTTCATGTGATTTTTTTTTTTTTTTTTTGGCAAAATAAACATTTTCATAATTTATTAAATACGATATTTTGACACGCTATGCATAATTGACAGTGGGCGTTTGATTTTATTACTACACAAAACAGATTTTGACATAAAACAAGAAACTGCTGAATTGTCAAAACTATTGAGAAGAAATTTAACTGACGTCATGTCTAAAACTATAGAGCTTAAAGATTTTAAAGATTTTCAATGAATCATTCATTCATCTTGTGAACATCACATAAACTTGTATGCGAAAAATAAAAATAAAATAAAAATTACCTGCTTTTGTAGCCGTTGGATCACCTAGACGACAATAGTCACCCAGAGAACAATAAAAATTACGATTCTCTTCACGAGCCGATGCATTAGGCAGGAACATACTTAATACCGCTATTTCTTCATTATTCTCTTTGGCTTTTTTAATACGATCAGCGCCAATAGTTTTGGACTGAATATGTAAACGCGATTTCATACGCGATGATAAAACATCAACATCGGTCATTTTTGTATTTTAGATTTTATTTATAATTTTATTTGGTTATAAATCTTTTTTAATGGCAAATTTTAATTATTTTTATTTTAGTTTATAAAAAGATGTGTCTATGAGGTAGGGGGGGTTTTTTTTTAGAACATAATAAATTGATTTTACTTTCAGAAATATTTAAACTTTTCAATTTTAATGTTTTTTTATTTTTAAATAAAATCTAATGCTACGTTTCCACTGGAGGTGTTTTGGAGGTGTTTTGAAACAAAACATGTTTTGTACATGTTTCTCATCAAATCACATGTTTTGCTCAAAACATGTAAGTGGAAGCACAGTTAAAATTTATCATCTTAAAGGTTTTTTATGCACACAAAAAAAAAAAAATACTAGAAAGCATTTTGCCTGTCTGGTATCCCGACCAGGACCGGCAGATCTTAAGGAACTTTGGATATGTTGTAGAGAATCAAAATTAAATTGAACCGCTTTGTTTGCTAACCTATTTCATGTTTAGGCGTTATTGAGTAAAAACGTTCATATACAGTCATATCATAAATGAAGTGATTCGAGGTCATTCATGCATTCAGCATATAGGATTCATATATGTTCAGAAGATTTCATATGTGATCATATATATAAATATTACCTCAATTTTCGTTAATGCACACATGTATGGAAATGTATAGAAATGTATAGACATGTATGATTTTATATGTAAATATTACCTCAATTTTCGTTAATGCACACATAAATCATTCCTCATAGGATCATATAAGAATGGTGTATGAACACATATGAATCATGTATTGATACATGTGTAGATGTATGAAGCATGTGTGTTCATGTGTGAATCCATATATGTCGATTTTTAACAGGGTTTCGTAAATTTTTTGTATGGTCAAATATATATTAATATCTAAGTTAGGGTGGGGCGATTAGTATGGAAGGAAAAAAATCTTAATGGGCGCTTCGTGTTTCTGATTCTTTAGATTGTACTGAGCAAAAAAGTCCACTAGACCATACGTCTACGGTGAAAATCGAGCTTCCAGATTTTGACTTTACGGCAAAAAAGCCCTATTTTGAAATTAAAAATTAACCCCTTAAACCCCACCCACAAATATAATTGATGCATTCATCTGCTAGAGAATCTTCCAAAGAAGAGATTGATACCATAATCTTGGATAAGCTCCTCCTACTTCCTGGAAGCTCGATTTTCACCGTAGAATCAGAAACGCGAAGCGCCCATTAAGATGTTCAAATCGCCCCACCCTATTTATATATAATGTTATATTATTTAATACAACTATATCTCGTTATATATTGTTTATATATATGGCACAACATATAAAAATATATAATTTTTTGTTTTTCGAACAAATGTATCTTTTTACTCATGTTACCATATTTAATCAGATCTGCCACAAGAAATTTAAATTGTAAGATCAAATTTAATCCAGTTCCATATACAATTTTTAATTATATTATTATTATTTGAAATCAATTACATTCCATTTATTGCTGGTAAATGTTATTTGAAAATTTCTTGGGAAACTATTGTCAACAACTAGTGTGGAGTGTTGCGTTATTTATTTGGGTTTTGTTAGAAAAATAATTTACATATAAAGTACATTTTTATTTATTTAAAACAAGCGGAATACCATTTTCCTAATATCTGTCGCATATTCTTACTTTGAATAAAGATCTTATAATATCTTAATGCAGTCAAATAAGAAATCCGTGTTTTATTTAAAATAATTGAAAGTCACGACGTTTTGGCATACCAACCCTCGGCTAATACGACCTATTTCTGGAAGTCCCACAAAGTTTCATATAATTGTACATTTTTAATACAAACTTTCCAAAGTTTTGCAATTTATCCCTTTTTTTGGAATTTTGAATTTTTTTTTGAAATTCTAAATATAAATTTTTGATTAAATGTATCCCAAATTCTTTTTTTAAGAAATCGAATGAGAGACTTTCTCAATTTTTCGAATAGTTTTAAATTTTAAGGACTTTGTGGGAAACTACAAAAAAAAAAAATTATAAAGAAATTTTACCTAGGTTATTATGAACCACATACTGTCAGTTGACTTTTTCTTGAAAAAACATTTATTTTGTAAATTTTAAATTACCGTTCATACTTAATTTCATTCTTCTAAATTGATGTAAAATCAAATATGTTAACTTAATTTTCTATAAAAATAAATACTTTAAAAACTATTTGAACTTTTCTCATTTTCGAAATGCAAATCTCACCTTCAGTGAAAAATTCAATAATGTTTTATGCAAAATTATTTTAAATCATAATTAAATCATAAATTTTTTAAATTTACAAATTTTATTTAACAAAAGTTCAAATTGAACCATTTATACGAAATTGGACCTAATTGTATTAAATGTAGTACGATATTATTTAGTACAATAATATCTGATTAAAATTCGGTTTCAATTGTATATCATTAGAAGAATTTAAATCCAATGTGAAACACGTATATACAATTGTAGTCACCATTTTTCGGATTAAATTGTATCTGATTAATTATTGAACCCTATCTAATTAGATATTCCACCATATAATTTTTTTACTCGGGATATATTACTAATAATGGTATATATTTATAAGCATGATTTCACACATAAATTTATATCGCTTAATACAATGTTACGTATAATAGCATATAGTATTATATTAAAATTTTTTGTGCTTTAATTTTTTGTTGATTTTGTTTTTTTCTTTTATATTTCAAATGTTAAAGAATGCTTTTAGACGAGAACTATAAATTCTCATTGAGTTTGAAATTTAATTTAACAAATATCTCCAGAATGTATAAGGTCATTGTCCCCTGACGATTTCATTAGGCAAGTATGTTATCCGGATATGGACCAGCCGACAGTAAATTATTTTTACAATTTGTTATATAAGTTTAGAATTTTGCATTAGAACTTGCAGAAAATATAAACTTAATCGTGATTTACTTTTTTTAATTGAGCACTTTTTAAGTAAAATGGTATATATCGAAAAAATCTTTATTCAAATTTGAATATTCGAACTATCGCTTAAAAATTAAAAATAAATCTTTATTTAATTTATAACTTCTTTAGTTGCAAATGGAAATTTTCAATATCAATAGCATATGTTTTGCATTTGAAATAGAAAACTTAAATTATTTATTTACCATTTGAACTGAAATGGTAAATAAATATAAGAAACTCGTCTATATCTTGAAAACTATAGCCGGATTCATGTAATATAGTATAGAGTGTAAACATTGCATTTTTACAACATTAGTATCTAGTGTCCGACCGAACAGTTCGGCCAAAAAACTATATTTTGTGGGTTTTTTGATATCTAAAGGCAATGATGACAAATTTTGGTATTGGAAACATGTTTGTTGACCCGATTTAATTCGATTTTGTGTATAAAATTTAAGAGAAAAGCCGATGTTTAGCTATAAAGTTAAAAGATTGACCGCCGAACTATTTTCGATTTGACCGAACTTTCTGAGGCCGAACAGTGAATTCATCGCTTAACTACAGATTTTTCTTCAAATTTGACACTCAAAATAGCATATAATCAGTCCAATAAACATTTTTCCATCCGCCAAATTTGTCCATAATGCTTTAAAATACCGAATACAGACCAAATGCATTTTCTGGCCGAACTGTTCGGTCGGACAATATTAGTATCATAACTGTTTTGCCAACCCTGGAAAGTTTTTCATACTTTTTTTTTGTATTTTTATTTCAAAGTTTCAAACATAAAAAAAATGGAAATAAATATTATATATTTCTTTTGATTGTTTATAATAAAATATTCTATTGTATAAATAAAGAAATATTTTTCGAAAGAAATAATATTGAAATTTGGGAAGAAACGAAAGAATTCTATTTAAATGGGGCAACAATTGTTAATATTCGTACCTGCAAATACGCTTCGGGTACTTTTACGCCAAATACGAAAAGTATTATGAATCCCCCCTATGCATTTTTGTTTTCAATTAAAATCTTAATTTAGGATCTTAAATGTTTTCTATACTACATTAATAGTACAACCAAATAAAAGTAGTTTTTAAAAACTACTTGAATTTATTTGTCAAATTCCATACACATTTGAAATCAAAATCTAAAAGTTTTTAAAAACTACTAGTTTTTGGCTCTAGTATAAAAGTACGAGTAGTATTATAAGATTCCGATTACGCAACAAAAAAACTGTAAAGTTTTTGAAGTACTTGGGTAGAATACAATTCAAAAGTTTTTTGATCATTCACACAAAGTCTAGAAGATTAAAACAAGTGGATTAGCTTTAATCAAGAAAATTCATTTAGCTATCTAAACCGGCTATTATAGCATTTCGTAATTAAGCCCAGTATATTGTGCCCACTTTTGCAAATAAAAAACTGACTAACTTTATCTAAAAAACTATTTTTCACTTGTCTGGAATTGTGAAATTGAGACTGAAGTTTTTTTCGAATAAATTTTCTAGCTAACGGAAGATTTACACAGAAAAGTTAATTTAATAAAAATGGAATAAACTGCTTAATCAATCACTAAAAAATAGGCGATTAAGGCATTATTTAATCTTTTTGATTAACAGCTAATCTAACCTTTTCCTTTGCTTACTATTTCTAGACAACTCAGTATTTATACTACACTGATAGGATTTTCCTTCATACTATTAATGAATGTCTTTCATTAACTTAAATTAATGAAAAATTCATTGACTGAATGAAATTTTCATTAACTGTATTTGTTTGACCCTTAAAATATGCAATCATTTTTACATAAATATTTTTTGTACAGCAAACAATAAGTTCCATAAAATTTCCACTGGAGGCACTGAAAAAAATATTTTCCTACAAAAGTCTAAATAAGCACATCCTTTTGGTTTTGTAATTTAGGTCAATTGGTAAGGCGGTGCTGTTTGTATGGTGATGGTTGCGGGTTCAAGTCGTGTTCAGGGAGATAAAAAAAAACGGAAAAATAAATATAAGATAATAAAAAAGAAAAAATTAACACAAAATAAATATGAAACAAGAAAAAAAATATTTTTTCAATTATTATTTGATTAATGAAAAATATTTCATTGAGCGAATGAAACTTTCTTTGGGGACTTTTTAATGAAAAATTCATTGTATTAATGAAGGATTTCATTAATACAATGAACAAAATTCTATCAGTGTACTAATCTAACTTTTTATCTGACTACTATTTCTAAACGACTCTATATTATACTACTAATTGTGTGCAACTCTATGTTTTTATTCAAAGTGAGGTAAATATTAACATTAAGAGGCTGCCGCAAAAAAATGTTGGCGCTGTCGACCAACATTTATACTAGCACCGGCATATTCCTTGTTTATCTTATGACCGATCATTATCGGCGCCACCTTGACATTTTAAACTGAAAATGTTAATCTTTTAGCTGTCAAGTTAATTAAAAAATACATATGTAAACTAGGAAGATAAAAAATGTGGATTAACGTTAATCAAGTAGATTAATTTCGCAGTCTGAACTTCCCATAAACTCCATATTTTTAATCAGTTTGATTTACAGTTAATCAAACTTTTCCTCTGCTTACTATTGCTAAACAACTCTGTATTCATACTGCTAATTCTCTGCAACTCTGTGTTTTGATATAGTTTCGGTTGGCAACGCTAGAAAAATAAATACAAAGTCAGGTAACATTTTTTTTTTTAAACTTTAATACAACATCAGATAAAACTAATGTAGATTTACTTTAATCAAGTAGATTAACTTTGCTGGCTAATAGGGAGCTTACTGCCTAATTTCAGTGCTAGATTAACTTTTCAGTCTAAACTTCCTATAACTTCAGTATAAAAAACATTTGTCTTTCCAATGACTTTAAAAAATTTATGATTTTAAAACTTTTATTACAAGGGTTTCTCAAACATAACTTGAAATGTTTTCACTGTTGTTAACCAAATACTGAGCTTTATTTATACTACGTTTATATTAAAACCTAAAATACGCCTATTTTCGTTTTTTTCAAGTTTTCGATTTAAAATATGTATGGAATTTAAAAGTCAAAACCATATTTAAGAGTTCAGTGTGAATGTATTTTTAGATAAGACAATTTCTTTTACCTACAACTGGAAATTGTGTAGCTTAAGTCTAAACAAATTAAGTTAACAAAAAAATTTAAACCACACTTCTGAAAAAGCTAACATTCAATGTTTTTTTTTAGCCAACAATTGTTGTTTTACCTTTTTCATAAACTTCATTATAAATGAAATTCTTTAAAACATTTAAACTAAAAACAAAAACTTAATTAAGACATTCATTTGTTTGGCATTAATTAAACAAACTAATAATCAAACAAATTACAAAATTTTTGATTTACAAAAATGGCATTCATTTCCTTTAAACACCCGCCATATATGAATATCATTTCCTTTAATTAAAATTGAGTTTTAATTCAAAATTTTTATTCAACAAAAAATCAGAATTATTACATTTTATTTTTTGTTTTTTTTTTTTTTTTATTTCAAAAACTTTTACTTTTTAGTTATTTTTAGATATTAATCAAATAAGATTTATATAAAATAATTAATCATTATTTTATATTTATAAATTTAAAAAAATTAAAACAATTTTTTATATTGTAGTTATGATGTCATTTTATTTATGTTTTAAAAAAATTATGACTTGTTTTACCTGCAGACCTGAAGTCTACCATATAAAATTTTGAATGTCCACCAGAGAAACAAGCCGACCCTAAATTTTCGGCGGCGGCGGCGTTTAGGTTAAAAAACCGGCGGCGGCTGAATTGTCGGCTTAAAATGCTGTTTTTTAACTGTTGTTATATTGACGATTTTTAGATAAAATCTAGTGATATATCGCTATATTTTTCATCAGATCTATTTTCTTGTTAGTAATCAACAAAAAAAAAATATTTCTAAGCATATGCACAAGTTAATAATTATAAAAGTTTATTAAATAATTTTGGCTAATTGTAATAAAACCAATAGAAGTTCATACATATGAAAACTCATTAAATTTATTTAATTAATACTTTTTTTTAATTGATATAATACATTTAATGCATGTCAAATAGAGTTGTCAATTATTCGCCTTTCAGCTTTGTTCGAATAATTCAAATAATTGTTTTCGCTCGTTCGATCAAACGATTAAATTTCAAAAATTATTCGATTAATCGATGAGAATAACGAATAAAAAAAAATATTTTTATTAACAAAAAAATAAACAATTCATACAAAAAAACTTAAAAATAAAAAAGTTAATATTTTAATTAACAAGAAATTCATAACTAACAAAAAAAAAAAAAAACTTTAAAATAAAATAGCTAGGTTGTTCTTAAGAAATAATCTTTTAAAAACAAAAGTTGACTAAATTTTTTTGCTTTTAAACGATTTTTGGTTTTGGTTTTTATTAAATTAGATTTTGAAAACACTCTTTCGCTAATTGTTGAGGTAGGTGATATAGTAAGAAGAGCATTAAATAGTTTATCTAATTTTTCTGTTCTTTTTTTAGATTTTTCCAAATATACCATATCGTCTGATATATCGCTGAAGTCTTTTTTATTTTCTGTATTTTTAATACTCTGAATTGAATTATTTAATTCTCATAAAAGATTATTATTTTCATTACTAATAACTTCTTCTATTTCAATACTTTTATCTGAATTATTGTGATTACTTTCAATATAAAATAATCTGGAGTACAATTCATTAGCATATTCTTTAGTTTCACTTTTTTGGGAATATTTTAGGAAACTTTAATTGCTCGGAAAATTTTCAGAATTCAGAAATATTATTAACGTATTTAAAACTTTTATACGTCTCTCATTTATTCTTATTTTAATACGCGTTAGTAAGTCTGTTGCAGAAGAATCATTAATTTTTTCTAAACTATTTATTAAAAACTTGAGTACTCTCTCTAATTCTATTATGGATGTGCTAGCAACATCAAGTGGTTGTAAAATTTTATAAAGGTTTGATAAAACAGTTACTTCAAAGTCCGTAAATGGTGTTAAACCAAAATCAATTAGTGCATGATTAACACATTTATGAATTCTAATGAAGTTTTCCAGCATCTTTGATAATGATGCCCATCTGTGTTTCACGTCATGAATAAGGCGAACTTCATTTCCTTCTTGTTGACAAACATATGTCTGCAGTTTTTGTTGTTTTTCGGTGGATTTGTTAAAAATTTTGACTTATTTCCGTAGTTTACTTAAAACATTTTGTATATTAAGTTTTTATTGAAATCCATTATTAACGTCATATTCATTACTAAGTTCATCATCATCATCGCTTTCATCCTTCTTTAAAAATTTATGAGAATAAATCAAATTAAAAGCTCTGACTTAATTTATTTTGTAATAAAAAAAATGTTCGATTAATTGACGTTAATTAATCGATTTATTCGTTATTCGAAAATCGTCATCTTGAGATTATTCGAACAGAAGTTTGGTTTTGTTTGATCGATTAATCGAATTATTCTTAATCGACTGACAACTCTAATGTCAAAGTAATCAATGGGTTTTCAGCACTTTTCCCAAATTTAACGACAATTGGTATGAACGTTACCTTTTACAAAACAAATACTCTTACAAAGCTTATGAGTTTTGTTCCTTCTAGTTCCCGAAATGTAATGTCTTAAAAATCAAAGATTTTCCGAAAAATCTGCGAATTTTTCCTATTTGAGGTATATGCATAACTAAGGCATCATATGAAAGGTATACAATGCGCCTTATAATTGTCAACGTGGTTTTTATTTTCAAAAGGTTAAAGTTAATTTTTAAGATTAAAAATTTGGAAAGCTATATTTCAAAATGCGACATACATAAAGTAAAAATCTAATTTTTTTTGCATTTTTCCTTTAAATTTCATTTTTTCATCGTTCTGTGAATTTTTGTTATTTTTTCCACGTTTCACAGCCAAACACGACTGATTAAAATATTAACAAAATTGGTTTATTATATTAAAAAAATTAGCGGCGCAAGTAAAAATTCGGCGGCTGCCGCTTTAGCCGGCTCACATTTTAAGCCGATGCGATTTTGCGCCGATCGGCTTGTTTCTCTGATGTCCACTATACAAATTAATGATTTATTAAACATTTATATTTATAAATATATTTATATATATTTTTTTATAAACTTTTTATTGTAGAAATGAAAATTAAATAAATTATTGGTTTATTTTTCTATTTTAATAGAAGCCAGACAATTGAAAACATTATGTTAAAGATTTTAAATTAATGTTAATTTATTTTTTATAGACCAATTAGTATTGACCATATTTAGTTTATTGATTATTATCTTGTCATTCAGTGAAGATACACTTATAGAAATAAATCTGTTAAAATAACAGAAAAAGCTACTAAAAACTTGTTGAAAATGAGCTTGCGGAAAAAAACTTAAAAATTTAGCAGATTTTTTTGCTAAATAGTAATAAAATAAAAATATCAAAAATAAATCTGTCAATTTTAAAAAATTGTAATTATATTCGATCTGAATTTTAGTTAATTGAAAATATCATTTTAATCTGTAAAATTAGCAAAAACTTTTACTAAATATTTGTAGACTCAAAATAGCAAACAAAACACTAAAAAATTTTTAAATAAATAGAACATGTTTGGTCTTCAGAGTTTAGTAACGTCATGATGCTTGTTAGGAAAAGACCTAACCACGTGGTTGATTACTAAGAAGACAAGAATGGAGCAAAATTGATTATTAATAGGTTTTTTGTTAAAGTTCTGCCTATTATATAGGCTCTAGCTTTTCTAAAACTTCGGGTTCTGATGAGATCTTTAGCCAGATCGAAATACTAGTATCAACCTAGCTAATATGTTTGATTTGCTTTATTTTTGTAAATATACGGAGGTTGAAAGCTCGTTATAAATTGAAAATAACATAAAAATAATCTCGATGTATATAAAAACAAAAAACTAATATAGCTGTAAAAAACTGTAATATTAACAACATTTTTGCTATATTTATCTTAAATTTATTTTAGTAAAATGTAAATTACAGTTTTTTTTGCTAAAATTAACAGAAATTTTTGCTAAAAAATTGTAGATTGCTAATTTCATAAGGGCAGACTTTTATTAGCATTAAAAAAAAAACTTTAAAAATTTAACATTTTTTAATGATTTTTTTTTTGTCTACTAATATTTAGTAAATGTTTTTGCTGATTTTAGCTGATTATTTTGTTACATTCAATTAACTAAAATTTAGCTCAAATTAAACTAAATATTTGTAAATTCAACAGATTTATTTTTGCTATTTTTATATTACCAATATTTAGTAAAAGAATCTTAGCAATTTTTTTTGCAAGCTCATTTTTAACTAATATTTAGTAGCATTTTTTTTTGCTAATTTTACAAGTTTATTTCAATGAGTGTAGCTGATCATAAGGTAAAGAGAGAACTCTGTTACAGCTAAAAGGAAAACAAATCTGAAATTTAATAACAAAAAGAGACTATCATAAATCAAAAACACGATTTTACAGAAAACGAGTATAAAGTTTTCAATCCATATCTACCTCACCCTACCCCTCTGTATTAAATACGGTTTTTAATAGGTTCTCTTGTTGCAATTTGGTTGCAAGTTCGCAATTTATCGAGAGACCAGTGAGTATCATCATAGTAAATTACATATTCTCTGCACCCACAAACAAATGTAAATCAAAAAATACCAAATGTTATTCAAAAAATATCAATAGAATTTCGACTGACACTTTTTGAATTACATTTGGTATTTTTTGAATAACATTTGCTTTTTTTTTTAAACACATTTGGTATTTTTTGAATTTCAAATAATATTTTTTGAAATACATTTAGATTTTTTGAATTACAAATAATATTTTTTGAATTTTAAATCGGATTTTTTAAATTACATTTGCTATTTTTTGAAAAATAAATAGTACTTTTTGAAAAACAAATGTGATTTTTTGAAAAAAATACGGTATTTTTTGTATTACAAATGAGGTTTTTGAATTTCAATTGCTATTTTTTGAAATTCAAATAAAATCTTTAGGCAAAACTGCACTTTTAAGCCCGGCCGAAGTCCGGTCATGGGTGAAAACTTTTCTCAGCGAACCGGGCTTTGGACGGACTGGAGGAGAAAACCCTTAAGCTAATAACTTTTTTACTATCACCTCCACGCAGTTATCCCTGGGTAATGCCAACGATAGCAACTGAAATGTCATATTTTTATGTAAAATTCATTATTTGAACAGTAAATTTTAAAAAATATAAAAAAAAACACTTAAAAAACTAACTCCCCATTTTTGTACTTAAATTATACTTTAAATAGCTCTTTAGGGCGCTACGTATCATAGATCCTAAAAATAATAAAATTTTTGAAATCCTGAGGAAATTTCCTTTCATAGAGTACCCACACTTGTATGTTACTACGCGTACCGGGTTTTGGGTTTTTTAATTCTGGAGGCGACCACCTAATTTTTTTTAGAACGCACCATAAAGTGAAATCTTTTGAATTTGATATTCAATTTTTTTTTTTTTTTTTTTTTTTTTGAATAACATGTGGAAAAGGTGTAGTTTAACATAAATATTTATCAATTAATTTGCTCTATTTATTGAAACAAAATCACTTTGAAGTAAATCATACATAGCTTTTACTACAAGCCTATTATTATAATTATAACAAGGTAGTTATGATTTGAAAATTTAAATATTAAATAAACATATCGCTCATTTACTGCAATAACGCCATAACTCAAAAAATTTTAATTTTGTAGAAAACGAGTTTAAAGTTTTCAATTTACTCCCACCTTAAAGAAAAAAATAACTAAATAATTTCTATCAATAGATGGAGTATACAAGATATCAATACGACTTTTTTACACAATATGATACGTGATATAACGAATAATTCTACATCATTAATTCAAAAATCATGTTTTTTGAGTTGTGTCGTTCTTACAGTAAATGAGTGATAAGTACTCTTATAGAGCGGTATTTTTTTTATGCAGAAAAACTTTTTTTTTGAAAAATTTCAATTTATGGTTCAGATTATTGTAGTATTAGGTCTAAAAGGTAATTGGTGCAAATTTGAGAAAAATCGGATAGCTTTAACCCATGGCCCCCCCTCTACCAAAGTTATCGATTTTTAAAATTTTTTTCTTAAATTGCTGTAATATACATACTATGTCTTGAGACATATAATTCTTTTTTTTATTAATTTTGGGATGCTGAACACGAATATTTTGATATTTTTGAAATCGGATTAACGGTGTTAGAGATATTACGATTTGATTTTCACTAAAAATTGCGTCTTTTTTCCTCTAATCAACACTAAAAGATATTAATATCATAAAATTTTTTTAGTAGATTCAATAAAGAATTTCATTATATCCATGAAATTTTATTAATATTAGGAAATTTTTCATAAAATTTCATAGTTTCATAAAAAAAAAATTCATTCGAATTCATAAACTATCTTTTCATAAATATAAAGAACATTTTCTTTAGAGCTATGAAATAATTTCAAAGATTTAATTTTTTTTTATTTTTTCATAAAATTTCATTATTTCATTAATTTTTATACATTTTAAACCTTAATATTTAACCTTTAAGATTTAATTCTCAAGTGTTCAACATATTTTATAAATTATTTCAATGTAGCCTTTAATTAATTTTGGACTTCTATGAAATTGTTTAAAAACTCATATAAAGCGGTTCATTTTTCAAGACATTCATGAAGAATTTTATTAATTCAAGGGAACTTCTTAATATTGAAATATTTTATGAAACTGTTTCATAAATTCTATAAATGCTTCATTGTCGGAATGTTTCATTAGTTTTATGAAGATTTTCATTAATTCTACAAACATTTCTTAAACATTGCCTTTAATGAAACCTGTTGCATAGATTCTATGAGAAGTTTCAATGGACGAGTTCCAGTGACAATTTGCATTAAAGCTATGAAGAAATTCATTATTGAAGTGAACATAATTCTCTCAGTGTAGAAAATGTTTAAAAATTATCTTGGACTTTTTTGTTTTTGCACTCAAATACGACACAAAACATGCTTTCATTTTATCATAATTATGTCTCAAATTAGAGATGATGTATCACAAAATATATTTTTCAAAATTAATTTAAATTTTTTTGTCATATAAAAGAGGCTTTGTGCTCAGGTCACCAAGGGTAAAATAATCCGAGTTTTTTAAATTTTGCACCACAAAACTATTGGACCTAGTGCTACAATAATCAAAGCATTTATAACTGAAAATCAAAAGTTAAAGTAAATATTCTTTCAATAATCATGTGTATAAAATTGTAAAGCATAACAATTTTGCTTTGTAAATTTTCTGCATGTCCGTGATATTTCTAGCAAAATTTACAAACTATCCTTCAACCAAGATTGACATAGTTATGCTCAAAATAAAAAAAATTTAAGATAATTTTTATAAAATTTGTAGAATGAATGAAAAAAAACTCCATTTTTAGTAAAAGTCATGTCGCAATATCTCACAAACCGTTGATTTTAAGCATTTTGAAATATTCGTGCTTAGCATGTCAAAATTAATTAAAAACGATGTGTCTCAAGACATATTTTTATTAGAGCAGTTTAAGAAAAATTTTCAAAAATCTAATACTTTGTTCGCGGGGTGCCACGGGTTAATGCTATCCGATTATTCTCAAATTCGCACCACCTAACTCTCAGACCTAGTTCTACAATAATCGCAACAATAATTGATAAAAATCGAAAGTTAAAAAAAATGCCGCTCTAATGTACTCGTATAATTATGATATGAATACCACACATTATCCTACGATAAATATAAAAAAATTAACATTAACAGCTTGAAAAATATCATTTACAAGTCTGCATTCGATATTAATTTTTTTAATATATTCATAGATGTAAACATGTTGTAAATTCTACAAAAAAAAAAAACAAAAACATAATAAAAATGCACTTTATTTCGATTACACTGTTCAACAAAATCAAATTTTTTCCATAATTACATGGTCCGACCTATAAATTTTGATAGAAGAGACAAAAAAACAGACACGTGTATCGGCGTTTTGAAAGTTTACATCTGGGTTTCATTTTAGGGGGAGGTAAAGTTTCCCCTAAATGCAAATTTTTGTATTGTCAATCGACATAGAAAATCGAGTAAAGCTTACGTTTAAAGTATATGGTGTGTTCAGTAAAATGTTACGGAGAACATTTTTGTAGAATATGTTAACCCTCTAACTCCTCAAGGTAAGGGTCCTTCTTTTAAAAAAGAGCAAAAAACACCATTAAAACGGGGGTTAAAATGTTAAAATTTTACTATAAGTCCCTGAATACACCAAAATCAAAAGTAAAAAAGTAAAATTTCACGGCGAATGTTTCAAAGGTGTGTTTTGCTCTTTTTTAAAAGAAGCACAAAAAAGACCCTTACCTTGAGGAGTTAGAGGGTTAACATATTCTACATAAATGTTTGATTTTGGTGTATTTAGGGACTTATAGTAAAATTTTAACATTTTAACCCCTAAAATCCCTGTTTTAAAGGTGTTTTTGCTCTTTTTTAAACGAAGGACAAAAAAGACCCTTACCTTGAGGAGTTAGAGGGTTAACATATTCTACAAAAATGTTTGATTTTGGTGTATTCAGGGAGTTATAGTAAAATTTTAACATTTTAACAACTTAAATCCCTGTTTTAATGGTGGTTTTTGGTCTTTTTTAAAAGAATTACAAAAAATACCCTTACTTTGAGGAGTTAGAGGGTTAACATATTCTACAAAAATGTTCTACGTAACATTTTACATAAATTTTCTGGGCACACCATATACTTTAAATGTAAGCTTTATTCGATTTTCTATGCTGATTGACAATACAAAAATTTGCATTTGGGGGAAACTTTACCTCCCCCTAAAATGAAACCCAGATGTAAACTTTCAAAACGCCGATACACGTGTCTTTTTGTTTTGTCTCCTCTATCAAAATTTATAGGTCGGACCTTGTAATTTTTTTTTGTGTTGTACAGTGTTATCTGTCAAATAGATAAATCAATAATCTAGTCAGATAGTAAAGTGACATAATATTAATATACCCACAAAATTTTGAAAATATTCGTATACGAATTTTATTATTTTCTATAAAAAAACGTTAGTTATGAGTAGGGCAAGGCATTTCATGCAAATGCATGTCTATTCTCGATAATCTAAGACTGATATAGACTTATAGAGAGTTTAGAGAAATAAATTAATCTACTTGATTAAAATTAATCCACCTTTTAATCGTCCTCGTTATCATATTCATTTTTTTGACAATAAAAGTTAAAAGTTTAACTTGACAGCTTAAAAAACCAAGGTGGCGCCGATAGCGAATTGGGACATGAGAAAGAAGAAAAATGTCGGCGTTATCCAACATTTTGTTGACAGCTCCAACATTTTTTTCGGCAGCGTCTTAGAGTTAATTTTTATCTGACATTGTATGTATGTATGGTTTTAAGCGTTGCCAACCTACATTATATTACAACTCAGAGTTTCAGACAATTAGTAGTATGAATACAGAGTTATTTAGAAATACTAAGCAAAGGAAAAGTTTCATTAGCTGTTAATCAAAAAGATTAAAAAATGGTCTGATCGACTTGTTTATCAGGAGTTTAGACAGCGAAATGTAATCTAATTGATTAACGTTAATCCATCTTTTTAATCTTCCTCGTTTACATTTGCATTTTTTAACACTTTAAAGTTTAACTTGACAGCTAGAAGTTTAACTTTGTCAGTTTAAAATACCAAGGTGGCACCGATAGTGATCCTGCATAATAGGAACAAGGAAAATGTTGCTGTAAGTAAAAAATGTTGCCGACAGCTCCTACATTTTTGTTTAGCAGCATATTAACGTTAATTATTATCTGACTTTGTATGCATGTGTTTTAGCATAGCCAACCGAAATTATATTAAAACACAGAGTTGCGGACAATTAGTAGTATGAATGCAGAGTTATTTAGAAATAGTAAGCAGAGGAAAAATTAGTTTCACTGTAAATCAAAAATATTAAAAAATGGTTTAATCGACTTGTTTAGTGCTATATTAGACAGTTAATCCCATTTTTAGTCGATTAACTCTTCTGTGTAAATTTCCTATTGTGTAAATTTCCTGATTAAGCAGTTAATAACATTTTTAGTAGATTTACTTTTCTGTGTGAATTTCCTATTATTTATACGAATTATCAAATTTAGAACAAAATGGCATCGAGTTGTTGACAAAAGTGAATATTTTTGCATATTTTTACTTTTGATATATATTTTTTCCCCCTTTAATGCATATTTTGTCCTTTTTAGTGGATATTTGTGTATATTTTTCATTTATTTTAAGTAGTTTTTTTAATTATTTAATACAATTTACATAAATACAATTTAAATTTTAACACAATTTAAATAAATTTTTTTATTACGATTTAACTCTTTTTATAAAACTCATCGATTCTGTGGGAATTTTTTGACGAAATTTGCTAGAAAGATGTAATGGTGTCTCAATAAGCTTTTTCAGAAGTTTTTTACATTTACTGCGCCCTCTAACGGTGGAATGAGCAATTTAATTTCAAATTTTTTGTTGTTGAAAGAAAATACGTAATTTTTACATTAAAAAAGAAAATTAAGTAATTTTCTAAATATTAAATATTTTACATTTCTTGATCCGATCTTTTAATTTTACATAAAACGTACATCTGCACAACACATTTTTCTCATTCAAAATATGTTCGTAAACGTCCTTAACCAAATCACTATATAACTTTTATAACACCGGTCTTTTTACTATAAATTATTAATTTTTCAAAAAAGTGCCATAAAAATATCAAAAATTTTATTTTGTCATTAATTATATGGGAATCCTGAAACAATAGTTTCTTATTTGTATAACAAAGACCTCAAATTTTTACATGCTTTTTACTGTGTTATTATATCTCCCTTCTATCCAAAATTATTGGACCTTGAAAGTTAGTGTTACTATAAAGCAACGGCAGTGTAAAATGGGTTAAGTATGATCATTTTAACAAGCCCGACTCCAGGCGGGGTATTTTAAATTGGCCATAAATGCTCCAAATTAGTGTTTTATAATACGAAAGCTATTTCGATTGAAAACCAAAAGGCTTGGAAGCGAGAAAACGTTAAAACTAGAATTTCGTAAAATTTCCAGAAATAAATATTTTAAAATGAACACAATTTTCAAAATCCCTCAAAACATATTTATGTTAACTAGAAATCGTTGAAACTTAACACAAAGTAATATTGAAGCTTAAACTTTTCAAAAAAGCTCTCACTTTGGTCCAGGTACATACAGGATTCCAATAGCATACCCGCAAAATATGTCCTCTTAACTAGAAAACTTAAAGACGGATTTTTATGGCATTGGGCACGAATATTATATTTAGTAGTATTAGCATAGTCTTCACGTTTAATCAATATTTGATGAATGTTAGGTGCGTTTTCGCTTAATTTCGCGTTTTTCAAAATACGTAAATCGCTATATTTTCTTAAGTAAAACCACAAAAATGGTAATTCTTAGACTGTAGTTATATCTTAGTAAGAGAAATAATTTACGCCTAAACATATTTATTTTTATGGACTCGTTTTTAAGATTCGCTCTAAACCTATTTCGCCTAAAATAGTTAACGAACAAAAATTTGGTAGAAGAATATATTGTTTATTTTTTGTGCAGAACAAGTGGTATAAATTTCATTACAAAAAACTTAGGCCGCTTTGAGGGTTAAAATCATGCTAAATAGAGGGAAGTGTAATATTATGTTGCTATTGAAACGATAGATGCCAAATTAAGTTTTTTTCTAAACTTTTCATGTTTTTAAGCTTTGATTTTTACAAAAAGTGTATAAAGCACACTCTTGCATATTTTTCATCTTTCTAGTGCATATTTTTCGTTTTTAACTGCATTTTATAAGCGTCTATTTTCCGTTTTTGGTGGCAAGAACTTCCTTGCCCTAGTTATGTGATATAACATATTTATTATTAGTTATTAACCTGATAGTATATTATGACAAGTTATATAATGTATTTGTTAAGTATGTGATTGCATTAAATGATATTTTTTAAGCCAAATCAACTAGACTTAGATACGCCTCTGCATTTTTTTTTATATTTTAAAGGTTTTTTGTAGTGTTAAGTAAAAATGTTAATGACCAGCAGGTTTAAACTGTAGTACAATGTAGATTTTTAAAGCCGGAAATTTATAAACCATATGGGTATTAGATTAAGGAAAAAGTTGTTTCAAAATTTAGTGTTAGCCATAAAAATTGAAACATGTAAAACTTATTCATGGACAAAAATTGTATACAAAAAATCTTTTCTATACTAGGAACTTATGTCTAATCTACACAGAAAAGTTTATCCAATAAAAAGTGGATTAAGTGCATGATGTACCTAGTTTACGCACAAAATTTAATCCAATTAAAAGTGGACCGACCATACTGCTTAATAATGCAGTAAACAAGTCGATTAAACCATTTTTTAAAATCTTTTTGATTAACTTTTCATCTGGTTACTATTTCTAATCTGAATTTAACACAGAAAAGTTAATCTAATAAAAACGGGATTAACTGCTTAATCGAGTCGATTAAACAATTTTTTAATCTTTTTGATAAACAGTTAAACCAGTTTTTTTAAGCTGGCTGCTATTTCTGTGCGACTCTGTCTTATGATATAATTTTGGTTGGCAACGCTAAAAAATACACATACAAAGTCAGGAAAAATTAACGTTAAGGCCCTGGAGCATTTATTTTTGCTAACGCTGACACTTTTCTTGTTCCTTTAATGTCACTTTGGTATTTTAAACTGACAAAGTTAATCTTTTAACTGTCAAGTTAAACTTTAATTTTTTTTTTTTAATTTTGTCACTTTTCAACCGATTTTAACTAATGAAGGCTCATTTCAGGAAAACACTAACTTCAAGAATATTGCTATTTTAGAAGAAGATTCGAAAAAACACTAGTAGAAGTTAGAAAAGTTGTAAAAAAAATTTAAATTTTAACTATTATATATATAGAAAAAGTACCATAACTTTGTCAAATAAAATACTAACTTTAAGAATATTGAAAAAGTTTAAAAAAAAATGTTAAATTTAACTTGTTATTAAGAAAATCTCCAAATACTTAGATATTAATAAAAAAGACCAGGTAATTCCTTTTAAATACCGTTTAGAATTTCAAAATCGGTTAAAAAATGATTGAGTTAGAAATGTTTAAGTGCATCAGTCGCAAAAAATACTCTTTTTACCGTTGTCTCGAAAATTTGAGAGTATACTTCTCAAACCGGTTTTGTAATACACTCATCTATACTTACAACCTACACTAGGTCACTTGAAAACTAATTGTAATTTTTTGTTTTTTGTAGCACCGTGTTATCAGTGTCTGACCAAACAGTTCGGTAAGTCAATGTATGGATGTGATTTTGAGATTAAATTTTAAGTAAAAGTCCAACGAATTCACTTTTTGGTTGCCACATTTTCGGCAGAATCGGAAAATGTTTGCAATCCAGTTTGCTTTACAACTTTCGTCGTTTTCCTTAAATTTGACATTCATTGTCGCAATAAATCGGCCCAACAAACGTTTTTCCACACAGAGAGAACTTTCTTTACGAAAAAAAGAGAAATTTTTCAGCAAATCAATGAAACATTTCTTCACATACAAACAATAGCTTTCTTAAAATTAATGAAAACTTTTACATTTTTTTTTAAAACAAGTTTTTAATGAAACTTCTTCATTTAGTGTAAGAAAATTTACATAAATAAAGTTATATTTCTTCATTCAATTTTCTGAAAACTCGCATTAACTTAATGAAAAGTTTCAATAGCCGAATGCAAAAATCCTCCAAATGCCAGAAACTGCTAAAATATGTCTTTTGACCAAACTCTTCGTTCAGATACTACACTAATAATATTCTCTACATTATGTTAATGAATTTTAGCTTCGAAGCAATTGGAACTCGTAAATTGAAACTTTTAATTAAACTAATGCAAGTTTTCATACAATTTTATAAAAAATATAATTTCATTTATTAATAGTATCAGTCACTTAATAAAGAAGTTTCATTAAAAAACTAGTTGCTTTCATTTTATAAAAATTAATAACATTAGTTTACTGAACACTTTCATTATTTTTCGTCCAATAACATTTTCTCTGTGTAGAATATATTTCCAATAATCATACTTTTTTATCATAAACCGCCGAAATTATTCTGCAACGTAAAACAAGTTTTCTGTTCTCTTTTGACATAAATTCAGATTTTTACACAATTAGCCATTAACGGTACCGTGAAATAACTCCCAAATGAAATAAGTCCCAATGAAATAACTCCCAATGAAATAAGCCCCCAAAAAAAAAATGAAATTAGTCCCAATTTTAATAAATGAAATAACCTCCAAAGAAAAAATGAAATAAGCCCCAACATTTGGGAGTTATTTCATAGTAATAAAATAACTCCCAACAAAGAATAAAACAACTCCCAATGAAAAAAGTCCCAAAAAAAATGAAATAATTCCCAATTCAAAAATATAGAATTCTGCGATTCGCGGCCGTGGCCGCGCCTATAGGATCCGAACTACGGTGGCGCCGCATTACGCGAAACGCGGCCGCGCAGCAGGACGCGAATCGTACGCACCGCTTTCCAGAGGCGGCATGTCATAACGTCCAATGACATAATGTCCATGGACGTTATGTCACTCGAAAAGTGTCATAATGTCCACGGACTTTATGACAATTTTTAATTTGACAATTTTGGACATTATGTCACTTTTAAATGTGGCATAGCGTTCAGACTTTTTAAAATAAAACGATTAATAATATTTAGTATATCAATACAATTTTTTTAAATATATGTATATCACAAAGTAAAACTAAACTTATAAATCGTATAATCGCACGCAGAAAAAACTTTATTTCGCGAAGCCGCCTGCCGCGTTCTACGGGGGAAAAAAACCCCTAAGAGCGGCCGAAGGCCGCCACACAGAAACACTTGTTTTTACAAATTACTTGATGTCTTAAAAATATAAGATTTCAACGGATTCGACATCTGATTTGAAAAACAAGTTCTTCTGGGTGGCGGCCTTCGGCCGCTCTTAAGGGTTTTTTTCTACGTAGAACGCGGCAGGCGGCTTCGCGAAATAAAGTTTTTTCTGCGTGCGACACAAAAGAAACTTCAAAATTACTGATCTGTTTCCACACTGGAGTATAATGTCCATGGACCTTATGTCACCCAAAAAGTGGCATAATGTCTATGGACTTTATGTCATTCCATTTGAGGACATAATGTCGCATTGCAGAGTGCCATAAAGTCCATGGAAATTATGACACTTTTCGAGTGACATAACGGTCACGGACATTATGTCATTATACGTTATGACATGCCACCAAAATTACCAAAATTCTAGCAAGAACTGCGTTCCTTTTGGTAAAATAACTCATTGTATTGCTATTATTTACTTTACGACAATTTTAAGACAAGAATGCATAAAACTTACCAAAATGTAATTTTAATAGAAATGAAATAACTCCCATCAAAAATGAAATAACTCCCAACGATAAAATCACATTTAAAAATAAAAATGAAATAAGTCCCAACAAATGTGAAATAACTCCCAATGACAAAATTAAGTGAAATAACTACCAACAAAATCTGGTTGGGAATTATTTCATTTGGGAGTTATTTCATAACGAAATAATTCCTAACTGAAAATTGTGAAATAAGTCCTAACGCATTGGGAGTTATTTCATAATGAAATAAATCCCAATTTAATATGGAAAATTTTTGGGAGTTATTTAATTTTTTTTGGGAGTTATTTCATTTGGGAGTTATTTCACGGTACCGCCATTAACCACTTAATTTGGACAAATAATGATTTTATTGGGTATTCGGCATATTTAATAGTAGAAGCTTGACAAATAGAAAAACATGCCGATTATGCAGAGTGCCGAATTAAGACAAAATTTTCTTGATATATGCAAAAAAAATATTTTTAAGTAAGCAACTTTTATCCAAAAAGTATGCCCCCAGCCCTACTCAAATGGAAAAGCTTGATGCGCTCCTATTACACGCAAAATTTGTGTTAACTTCTATAATCCAGCATAATTTTTTAAATATGTATGTACTACTTCTTTTTAACATAAGAAATAACTTTTCCCCTCTCCAATATTTTTTTTAGAGATAATATTTTTGAGGAAGACAAAAATTAAGTATAAAGATTAATGATTAACATATCTTTTATATAATTTTTTTTCAATTCTTAAAATAAATACGTTTATTTCAAGTGTATTTTTCTAAAAATAAAATTATGATTGAATTTTTGTATTTGTCTATAATTATAAAAAGTTTCTCTTTTTTTTAAATTAAATTGTCACCTTTAAAACAAAAGTTTCTATTAATCCCCTAAATGCTATGGTAGTTAGATTATTTTTTAATGTCATATTTCACCTTTTTGAAATGTTGAAAATCGTGTTGAAATTTAATGTCTACTTATAAATTTTTTGAGAATATGCCAAATGTTGTCTTTATACGTTCACATGACATTCAAAATTTAAAAAGTAGTAATAATTTTTAATTTCATAAAGTTATTGGTAATTAAATGCAATAGGATGCACTAGAGACATATTAATATTAGGGGCATTCATGTAAGAATGAAAATATACAATACCCAACTTAAAAAATTTATATATTGTCTTATGTTTTTCATCTTAAAATATATTGTATGATATTACATTAGAGGTGTTCAACTTTGTATGGCCGTTTTTCAAAATGAGTTCTAAAGTCAAGCCATGGGCTAGTTTCGATTTCGACGTCACCTTAGGACAGGATACCGACATCCTAAAAATTAAATATTTCAGTTAATGGGTCCAGTAAGTAAAAAAAAATATTTTGGTATTTAATTTCGAAAACGTTTAGGATGTGGGCTCGAAATGTTTTATCAAGTGGTATTTGGCACATTAGTGGTCTGGGGTATTTTTTTTACTCATGTAATTCTCAACCGATTTTGGATTTTTATATCTTTTTGAAAACACTTTTTTGTCTTCATCTCGATTAATTTATAATATGGAATAAAAACTGCTTCAATATTAAAAATTTTTTGAAAAAACGCAAAAAAGCCATTATTCCCCCGTACAAAACACACTTTCAATTTTCAATCGATTTCCGCCTCGTGTTTTCTTTATCCAATCGGCACCAAAATTCATATTAAATGTTTTTACATACAAAGGAACCGAACTAGCCCATGGCTTGACTTTAAAAATCACTTTCATTTTTTTGGACACCTTTAATATTACATATGCTGTCATGTATAGCCATATATTATTATATGTTTCTTTTATGGTAACATATCTAACGATATATTATTATATAATGACCTTTATAAAAGCATATATGCAATACATAATAAGATTTGATAGATCTATTGTCATGTATAATAATACATTTTCATATATAACATAATATATAATCGCATGTGGTGACGTATAAGCTATATAATTTAAGATATAATAATATATACTGCATTATAAAAAATATTTTTTTGTGAAATATGTGTATAATACAACTTAAGACATATTTATATATGATATAAGGGTATATTAATGATCACGGGGCAAAATTGTTGTCCGCTTTGCTCTGTCTCGCTTAGTTGCGGAAATACTTTTAATTTTAAATAATCGCCATTTTATAAAAGGGCTAGTATCTCGAAAACTAAGTGAGATATCGCAAAACGGAAAACTTTTTTGTAAAACTTAAACCACTAAACGGAGGTTCCGATAAAATAAATATGTTAAGTTTTCCGATTCCACTCGTTTCCCTTTTCATTCCATATCGTTCCATTTTGCACCAATGTTCCATTCTATTGTCCATTCTATTGTCGAAATATTTGGGTAAACAAATAATTAAGACACCCTGTGGCTGTTTCATAAAAACTTAATCTCTCGGGATCTTTCCTGGATCTAGCCTATTTGTATTATGAGGGTTACATACTGCTCCTGTTGAGCCCTGATTTGATCAACATTCACCATTATTAAGTTTTTCGAAAATCTTATCTGTCAATTGTTATTTGTTTTCTTTAATTGATGCAATGTAATGAAATTTAAAATCATTGTCATTAATCAATGAAATTCATTATCATTAATTAAAAAAATGCTAATGAAAATAATTAATCCATTAATTATTCGATTCAATTAATTAGTTCCATGTATGACTTAGAGGTTAGAAAATTAAAATGGTAAATGGCAAAATTTTGAACAAAACTAAATAATAGATCCATATAGAGCCTAAATTAATATTTTAGAACCTAAGTAGTAGCGCCTAACAAACTGTTTTTTTATATTAATTTAAAAATAAAGTTTAAGAACGTTTTGTAAAAGTTTTAAATATTTGTATGAATGTTTTAAATATGTTCAAATTTGTGTTGTAATTTTGAATTTTTAATTAAAATATGTTTTTAAATTTTTTTTTTTGCAATGAAAATACCTTTTTTTAATAAGGAAAATTTCCCAAAATTCCCGTGAAATAAATTTTTTATCCCGGTAATTCCGGGAAATTAAAAAGTCCGGGAATTCCCAAATCATAGTACAGAGTGGTCTTTATAAGCTATTTGGGGTACCTAGACACGTTCAGATTGTATTGATATGTTCACAAAAGTTGTTCAGCTTTACAGTGGCGACAATTTTGCCAAATATTATTTGTGAAAAACAAGGAGCCCCTGTAAGTTATGCTAAAAAAAGTGAAAAAATAATAATTTCTTCCTATGCTTTTTCGAAAAAATGCATGAAAAAATAATTTTTTTCGCATAAAATGTTAATTAAATTTGTTTAATTGGATTCTGGGTCTGGGAGAGATCCCGAGTGATATTTTTTATAAAATTATTTATTTTGATTTATTTTTTTTACTTTTTTGAGTGATAATACAAATAAACATACTCGGATAATATAAAGTTAGTCCCTCGTTCAATTTAGTTTCCCGTAGTCAATGTTACAATTCCTATCGACCTCCGTTCCATTCCTACACTAAGGATAATATGTAGGTAAAGACGACAGCAATTGTAGTCAAAAACAAATGAAATTTCACTTGAAGAAATTACGACTAACATTTCATTAAATTCATAAAATTCATTTGTTTTTAATGTTCAAAAAATTACTAACAATTGTAGTAAAAATGAAAAACATATGTTAGTAAAAAATAAACAAACACTTATTTTTTTAAATAACAAAAACGACTGTAAAAAATGAATGTAAAATCATAAAACAGTCATTTGCTGTGGTTTGTTTTTTTTTTAAATGAACTACAAGGTTAGTAAAAATTAAATTTGTTCTACAAATGACTAACATTTACATTAAAAATAAAGAAACTGTATTACAACCCAAACAACTACAAATTTTTAAAGCTGAAATTCTCTGAGTGTATGTAAAACAATTTACACTGCCCTTTTTTTGTAAACAAATTCTTTTATTGCTCAATTGTAATTCTTTTTTTACCGATTGCCGGATTTTCATATTCTCTCATTTTCATACTGAAATTATTTTTCATATGTTGCCACATTTTTACAGAAGAACTTCAAAAGGACATGATAAACATTTTATTGTAAATACAACAAAAAATATAATTGATGAAATTTCAAGTTTGATTTCAAGGAAACTGTTTATTGTTCATTACAGACATCGCCAAATATTTTTACAATCATTAAAAAAAAAAAAATTTTTAAAATTGCTTATTCAAAATTTAAATATATAAGATACTAACGAAAACTAAATTTAAAATATTTTAATTTTAAGTCCTAAATGTACCTATACACTTTGCAATATTATTGCAAATATTATTGTCAGTGTTATTGTAATTTTTCCCTACATATGTAGTGCAATAAGATGCACAATACTTTTGCACAAAATATGGCACCACTGTGCACAATGTGGCCAACAACACTATAAAATAATTTTCAAATTTCTCGGTTGCGCAAATCAAATTTTTTTTGAATATTTTCCAATATATTGTATAACCTTCCGTGATATTGGACAGGTTTGCACAATAGCAAAATATTTGCTAGGGTGTCAAAATACGCCACGCAAAAAATTAGAGTTCTAGCATAACGGGAAAATGTATCGCATCGCCCTTGAAAATCGGGAAAATTGTGACCCCATGAAAACACAGGTTAACTATGAACACGAAAAATTATACCTTATAATAAAGTTATTACAATTATATAAAATAGCATACACAATAACATTGATGAAATATTACAAAAATCTTGTTAAAAAAGTCTATACAAATTTAAAAAAACGTTGAAATCCGCTAGAATCAAAATGCTCTTACAAAAATTTTTGCCAACGGATATCCGTAATACTTGGCTTATTTAATACTTGAGATGTGTTTAATATAATACTTGACAGCAAACACTAGGTTTTTGATTTTTGTTGAATAAAATTTTCAAAAATGCAAAAAAGTCACTTTGAGGTACACCCAAAATATTTATTAATTTTGTTGACACAAAGTTAGGGTAAGTTAGCGATTTTCTGGGAAAGTAATAATTTGTATCTGCGTAGTTATGATTAAACCCAACACAAAAATTATTTTATATTTTTTTAATTTTGAAGAAAAAAAAATTTGTAATTTTTTTTAAATTATGCCCATTTTTCCAAGGGGCCCGATTTTCGAGGGCGATGCGGTACATCTTCCCGTTATGCTAGAACTCTAATTTTTTGCATGGTGAATTTTTGTACCCAAACAAATATTTTAAGAGAGGGGCAGCCCCAAAAATCGCAAGTTGAAAAATAAGGACAAACCTAATGGGTACCTTAAGAATGGCTAAATAAAATAGAAAAAAACACTTTAAAAAAATGTTAACCTAGTTTTTAAGTTTTTCGTTACCATTTTGTTCACTATTTTTCTGTAACGTTTAAAGATTCCTTTTCCGTGATGCTTATATGTAGTTATTTTTTGTTTTAAATATTTGTTCTTAAGAGTGAATACTATTATTATATGGTTTCATTGAAGTAATGAATTTATTTATACGTATTGATGACGATTTTCAACAACACTATCATCTTTACCGCTCAAAAACGGTTATAATTTTAGAATGGCTCCAATGACAGCAAAATGAATAGAAAGGTTGACTATAAGTTTGTAACGATATCATAAGATTTAATTTTACATTCACATGTTGATTTGACATGCATATTAGGGAGGTAACTATGTAGCCAAACAGTAAATGAATGGTAAACCCTTTAAGCGTATCCAACAATGTTTTTCAAAAATCTTAACCATAATCGAAAAAAAACCAAAATTATTCCGTCACGAAAATCGTAATTGATATTCGTTGCGATTTTTTTTTTTCTTTTTAAAAGAGAAGCAACACTCAGGAAATTCTTCCTATTAATTACTGCGTTGCTTTCTTTGGAAAGGGTATAGTGGAGAGATGAAAGGTGGTGAAAGATGAAGGGCTTCAAACATGGCAACACTGTAATTGCGCGAGATGATAAGTCTTAGAACAGTTGTTGCTCGCCACCTGATGTAGAGTTGGTGAATTTATTGAAGCTTTTTGTTTCATAGCCCTGATTCATTATTTTACTTCGGTGGGGTTAAGATCTATGGGAGGCAACACCGAAGGTGGGCGCAGCGATATATATAAGTGATAGAAAACTCATACATATTATTTTTTTCTAAATTGATGTTGTCGTCACCGGGAATCGAACCCGGGACCATCTGTGTAACAGTTCAACGCGCTAACCATTACACCACAGTTTCCGATTTCCGAAAAATTGCCTAAATTTCTTAATCCAAACATATAATTGTGCCGCTAAAAAAATAAATGTTTTCATTAATATCAACGGCAATCGATATTAATGACTGTAAAAAAATTAGCAAGTCGGTTTTTTACTTATAGGAGGATTTTTTTTTTAACATTTTTAACTAAAATTACTGTTTGGAATACATTTTCCAAATTTTTACAATTAGATCTCAAAAATGCAATCATGCCTGCTAGCAACAGTGGACCTGAACGGGTTAAATTAAACTGTATTATTTCGTCATTGTTGACAGTAAAAAGAAAACATGAAAAATCAATAAACTATTCAATATCAAATATTAAGATAAAAACATATGTTTAAACAACTATACCTAAATTATCTCTCAACATCATTACATTGACAATTTTATTATCTATTCAAAACCTTTTTCGTCTACACCGAAAGGAAAACTACACTAGTTTACAAAATAATTCATTTTGTTTATCAAATTTACAAAACACAAAATTGGAGTAAAAATAATATTTTTGTATTTATCACGCTAAGCTTGAAACTTAACAAAGAAAACTAAATTTTTTTCAATTAAATCCATCGATAACTTCTGAAGTTATGACATATCTACAATCAAAAAAAAAATATATTTTTGGACAACACTACACTTAGAATACTATGTAGGTAAAGACCACTGCAAATGTAGTTGAAAACAAAGAAAAGACGACTTACACTTCAGTAAATTCAACTAACATTGTCATTTGTTTTTTAATGTTCAAAAAATGAACCACATATCGCTCATTTACTTCAAGAACGTCACAACTCAAAAAACGTGATTTTTGAGTTAATGACGCAGAATTATTCGCTATATCACGTTTCATATTGTGTAAAAAATTCGTATTAATATCTTGTATATTTTTTTCGTTATTTTTTTCTTCAAGTTGGGAGTAAATGGAAAACTTTAAACTCGTTTTCTACAAAATCAAAAATTTTGAGTTATGACGTTATTGAAGTAAATGAGCGATATGTTAGTAAAAAATAAACAAACATTTATTTTTTTACAGTTATATTAGTTTTTTGTTTTTATATACATCGAGATTATTTTTATGTTATTTTCAATTTATAACGAGCTTTCAACCTCCGTATATTTACAAAAATAAAGCAAATCAAACATATTAGCTAGGTTGATACTAGTATTTCGATCTGGCTAAAGATCTCATCAGAACCCGAAGTTTTAGAAAAGCTAGAGCCTATATTTTTTTATTTTTTTTTTATTTTTTTAAATAACAAAAAACGACTGTAAGAAATGAATGTGAAATCATAAAACAGTCATCTGATGTGGTTTGTTTTTTTTTTTCAAATGAACTACAAGTTCAGTGAAAAATTAATTTGTTCTACAAATGACTGACATTTAGTGTACGTTTGACTAATATTACGTATGATTAATATTACAACACTTATAAGCTTAGGATAACTTAATTTGGATTATATGAATGCATACAGTTTGTTACACATAATTAGCTGAGAATGCAAAAAAAAATGGCAATAAGAAGTATTGTAAAATATGCAAATATTAGCAAAACTACCAAATAGGTAAAAAGATTAAATTCTTTTTAAAGAAAAAGTAAAAAAATAATTGAGGAAACAATTTAAAATTAAAAATTAAAAAATACAATTAATTATTTTTAAATCTTTATTTTTAAATCTTTGTAATAAACTATAGAAAATTTCTTTTCCGGAAATAACAAAAACTTATACGATGAGGTTATTACTCATTAAAAGGCAACCTTAAAAAAGTTAACCCTTCATTCAAAAGATTTTTATATGTCAGATTTTAATAATTGGTGTTTAAAATTCATTATTCAACAGATTGCTGAAAATGCAACATATTTCGATGAAATTTTGCATGTAAATAGTTTGGACCAAAAAGAAAACTAAAAAAATTAAAAAAAAAATAAAATTGAAAATGAAAATGAAAATTATTCAAGTTCGAAGCCATACTCTATATTTCTTTATTAGGATATTGTCCTAACAAATAATCTATAGAGTTTTTGTTTTCAAATTTATTAATTGACCACTTTCAGGAATGTGTTGATAGATCTATTTCGGCTTAGATCTACTTCTAGGTTCCCATCATCACAACACGTTTCGAAAGAAGTGACAAACAAATGCAAAACATCAAACATTCATATAACCTACTTTTCCCACTAAATGAGAACTAATATATGAGTGCGAAGTTAAAGATTATCACCATTGATCAAAAATAAATTGAAAACTTGTTCGTTATGTGCAAGCTCTACCTTTGGTAGATATACAATACACGCTTTTTGTTTTTATTCTCCTTTTTATTTTCACACTGTTTTTTTTTCGAAAAAACACAATTTTTATTTGTAATAAAAATTATATCAAACTTGTTAAAATAAAATTGCTAGACACAATCCCCCATTTCCCCCAAAAAAAAATTACACAAAATTTCCAATAATGGTATTTTTTTTAAACTTGTTTTTTTTTTATCAGATTTAGGACGAGGATTAAACGCATTTCTACAAATAATTGTGAATACATTATTGAATTTTTACATATTATTTATTTGGCAATCGCAGTAAGATAATTTAATAAAAGTGATATTTGTTAAGAAAAGGGGATAATTCGGACAGGGCCTGGGGGAAGAATGATTTAAGAAAAGCTAATTTTTTCACTTTCAATTTATCTGTGTTAGAGATTAGATTATATGGCACTATGCACCGCGACCAACTTAGGTCTTTTGTGCTGCCTAAAGTTACCCTAAAGATTCAAGCTACCTATAAAGCCAATAATCCTATTAGGCAAAATCTTCATAATGTCCGAAGGGGAGACAAAGCGATTGCCATAAACTTGGCACGCCTTTCACATAGCCTCGGACATTCGCAAAGAACATGCTCTGATGTCTCAGCTACCAGTTCGCAAAACCTACACTCATCCGTGTCCGAAAGACCCCTTTTGCGCAGGTGGTATCTGAGATTGCAGTGTCCAGTCAGGTAAGACACCAGGGTTCTCAAGTCACCCCTCCCGAGGGACAAGAGTCTCCTCGATCCTGCACTGGAAAAAGAAATTAATCTCTTAGCCTGTCGTTGGCCAAGAGAGTTTTCCCAATAGAGAGAGAATTCTGACTCCCTCCACGACCCGAGCTTCTCCCTAACATACCCCAAAGGTATACCAAAGGTATTATCCGTGTTACATTATCTTTCAGAAAAGTGTAAATACTTTAGGTGGTAGTAAATAAAAGCTGTTCTAAACTTAAATCGTTCAAAATTTTGTTATTACATTTTGTTTTTACCGAAAAAATAACTATTAAAAAATAGTAGTTTTTACACAATTTCTTCAGTTGTTTCAAAATTGTTTTTAGTTATTTTTAATGCAATTGTTAGTTGTTTTCCAATAGTTAAAAATTACAAAATTTGTAGTTATTTTACCGGTAATTAAATTTGCCGGCTTTTTAACTGAAATTAAAGTTAATTTAACAGTCATTTTCAGTAGTTTCTAATGGGTGAGTAGAGGTACTTTCTTCAATAGCCTCTTTTTGACAGATCACGTGTGAGTGGTGTCATGCTGTCATGTTATTTTTGTTTAGTATTGTTTGACATTTCATGATGGAAAGACTTACGACTGAACAACGTTTACAAATCGTTCAACTTTATTACGAAAATTCACGTTCTGTGAGGAATGTGTTTCGTGCACTTCGCTCAACTTATGGTCAACATAATCGGCCTACTGAGCGTACTATTCGCAACACCATCACCCATATTGAGACCCAGCATTCATTATTGGATAATATTCGACCGAATAGACCACGTGCAGCACGCTGTGTGGTTTGTGGGCCGGTGGAATTATCGGTCCATATTTCTTTAAAAATGATGCCGGTGCGAACGTAACCGTCAATGGCGACCGTTATCGTGCCATGATAACCGACTATTTGATGCCTAAAATTGAAGCTCGTGATCTCGGCGATATTTGGTTTCAGCAAGACGGCGACACTTCCCACACATCGCATCAATCAATGGATTTATTGAGAGAACACTTCGGTGAGCACATAATTTCACGTTTTGGGCCAGTCGATTGGCCACCCAGATCGTGTGATATCACACTGTTAGACTTTTTCCTGTGGGGATATGTAAAGTCTAAAGTTTATGCGGACAAACCCGCTTCGATTCAGGCCTTGGAGGAAAACATCACGCGTGTCATTCGCCAGTTACCAGTCGAAATGCTTGAACGAGTCATCGAAAATTGGACTCAACGGATGGACCATCTGCGACGTAGCAACGGCCAACATTTGATAGACATAATCTTCAAAAAATAAATGCCAAAGAATGTTCTTTCAAATGATAATAAACATTCCCCATTAAATTTGAATTTTCATTGTTTTTTTTCTTTAAAAAAGTAGGGAACGTCGAACAAGTACTAGATACTACCCGAAATTCCTGTAAACAAGTGTTAGTAGAATATTATTATCAAAAACTTAACAATCCATAAATGTAACAATTTGTAGGTGTTCATGTGACATTTTTTTTTTGAAATTTATTTATTTAAAATATTTAAGGTCATGTTTGTATAAAATTTCAATAAATTACTCTGCCATTTGTCTATTGTATTGAAAACACTGAAATCAATCTAAATTGAGATTTCAAATTGGCATTTCATAAACAATAGATTGATGCTATCTGTGTGTTTTTTTTTTTTTTTTTGTTTAAAATGCTTACAATTTGTTTAAACAAACAAAACAAAATATAAAAAAGAACAAACATAATAATTTTTTAACTAAAATAAACAATTTATTTATATACAACTCGTACTAATTTGTCAAGGCAAATTGTGTTAAATAACTAATTGAGCTATTTATAAAATCGCATACAAAAAAATGAAAGTGCAAGTTGTAGATATTTTGACGTTGAAAGTTTTGAACTTGTTCAACGTTTTTTGAATATTGATTGAGTTTATTGAAATTTTATGTGTACTTGTGTACGTATTTATCAAATTATGCGTGCGTTGTTTTCAATTAATTTTTGCATGTTTTTAGTTATAATTTATTGACGTCTTTTTTTATGGTTATTTATAAATAAATATATTTTTTATATATGTATATTTACATAACAAAGTTTGTTTAATAGTTATAAATGATAATTTTTATTTCTTTTACATATTTAAATAGATACAATCATATTTGGCATTTAATGATGATTATTTTTTTGATATTTATTTGTGTTTCCTGCCAACACAAATCAGAAATCGTATTTTTAAAATTCCAAGTTTAGAATTAATTTGATACTATACAAAAGTATAATTTATTGTTTCAAATAATAAGTTACAGAATTATCAAAAATATATGTCACTTTTTTATTCGATATGTTAAGGGAGTGTTCGCCTATGTCAGCTATTCGCTAAAGTGAGCCATTCGTTTATTCCGTTTTGTTGTATTAAAATGTAAAAACTGTCAACTACCATCAAGCTTAATTTTTTGTATTTTCGTTTTAACACTTAAAAGCTTAAATGAAAAAACTAACGTAAACGTAGTTTACTACACTCATAAAAAAAAGTCCGTAGAAATAGTTGAAAATTCAGCTACGACAACAGAAAATAGTACATGAATTTGCGCTAGCAGAATTTTCAATGATGTTGCGAATCACATTCCGCCAAATTTAGGTGACCTAAATTTTAGAAGAACTGAATTTGAGTTGCCAGATGCTAGGAAATTAACTAAGAATTAAGCTAAATTAACAGAATTTTTTTTAGCTAAATCAACTGAAAACTTCTGCTAAACATGTCTTTAGGGATCTGACCAGAGGCAGGTTTACATTTATTACCGGGAACATAAGTACTATATTAACTACTTATATTCCCGGTTATAAAGTACTTAATAAATACAGAGTAACGAATTTTTGGTCCATTTTGCTCTATCTTGCTTAGTTTCCGAGATATAGCCTATTTTATGATTATAAAATTAAAACAATGAGAAAATAACGCCATCTACAAGTGAGACTGTTATCGGAGACACAAACAAAACAATGGTTTGAAAAAATTGTGGTTTAAATTAATTGGCAAAATTTGTAAATTTGAGAGTCACGAATTACTGAATTTTACGGATGAAATTTGTTCTTAAGGTACAATAAGGCAACTGATAACTTTAGTTAAACTACTGATTTAAACGATAACAACAGGAAAAATTAGCTCAATTGATTTAGAATGCGTTTAAAAGACTTTTGAACTAACTTTTTTATGCATTTATTTAAATAAAATCTGTAACGAATTAAATGAAAATCTTTTTAAATCTATGTTATTAATTAATCTATATTATTAATTAATATTAAGATTAAAATAGTTTTTACTCTGTGCATTTCAGTGCAAAAAAAAAAAATCACAAATAATCTCACGTAAACGCTACCTTGGGGAAGTTTATTACTCCAGCTCAACTTTGGAGTTGATTTTTTAATACAAGCGTTTGCTAACTGTACCTTCTTTTGCATGATGTTGTCAGTACTGATGTTGTTGAAGAATACCTAAAATATCAGAGTTGCCAGATAAAAAGTTATAACAAAAACAAATTTGTCTAAGGTAGTAAACTACCCCATGGTAGCTTTCAAGTGTTAAAAAAGTTTCGATGTGAATGCACACATTTTTCCTGATGTTACGTTTTGTGTCCTTGCAAAAAACGCAACATAATGTTTATCCGCTAAAGTGGACCTTTCATTTTTTCAGTGTTGTTGCATGAATATGACAAACTACCATCAAGTTTAATTTCCGCCATCAAGTTTAATTTCCTTCTTGAGTCTTTGCGAAAAAACGTAACATACATTCATGTCACAGAAAAGTATTTCGAAAATTGTAAGTTCTAAGCGAAGTTCGCTATAAACATGTTAAACAATTTCTAAAAACTATTAAAATTTCTGGATTTTTTTTGTCAATACCAGTAATTTTCTTAATACCAGTAATGACATCAGCTCTCCATTACTGTAACACAAATAATAGCGACTTACTAATAAGTATTTAATGTTCCCTTTATTTTAATACAAATAATATTGCGTTATCTATAAAAACTTATTTTTAACATTATTTCAAATATAAAATAATGATCTAAAAATTGTTTGAAAATCTATTTTTAAACTCATTATTTTTTCACTTCTAATGAATACTTATATAACTACTTATTTTTGATTTTTCGTAAGCTGGAAAGTAATGACATTTTATGCAAGCAAGACACTTATGTTTTTATCTATCAAAATTAATACAAAAAGTGTAAATTGGGAAATAACACGTTTTACTAATTTTTTTATTTGAGTGTAACAAAAAGCTAAACGGAAGTTCCAAATTACTATTTTCAATTTAAAATATCATTTGAAAACGTGAAATCTTAAATTGTTGTTTTTTTAGTGAGTGTGAAATGTTTTTTGTAACAAAAATTTTAAATCGTTTTTTTTTCATTTAAATTTTTTTTTATTAATTTGAAAATATTCCATTGAAATAATAATTTGAAACTAATCAAATAAATTCAAAAACAACAACCCCCTGAAATATCGCACAAAATTCCCGGGACTTAAACCTACACTCATAATAATCCATTCATAAAAACACGACATTTTTGTCATAAACTTAAATAAACTTTTAATCAAATTTTTTTGTAATTTTACAAAATTTTTTCGTTATTTTGATTTTTTTTTTCATATTTTTGTATGAATTTTTATCAGAAAGCGTATTTAAATGCATGAATTATTATGAGTGTAAAAACATTCAGTGTTCAAAATGGCTGTAAAACTGCAAATAGAAAAAAAAATTCGTTACAGATTTGCATTCAGCGTACCTAAGTTTATTTAAAAATATGTGTTTTGAAGAGAATTTCTGCAAAAAAGTGATGTTGTAATCGCCGAAAAATAAAAAAAAAAAAACGTAAAAAAGAGACACTTTAAATGAATTATTTTTCACGTTTTTTTAGCAATTTTATTTAAATTTTTAAGTTAGTTTGTATTGCTTAATATATTCGACGCATATGTTTTGCACAATTAACCCAAAATTTTAATTATTTATATTAAAAAAGCCACTAACAATTGTTTCTCTTAATTCGACTTTCCACATACAATTTAGCGGAACACTTAACTACGCTTGAGAGCATCATAAATCCTCTTTAGTCTATATGCCGTTGGTGAAATATAAAATAAATTTGAAAGTGAATTTTTTACGAAAAAATGCAATGAAAATATGCATTTGAAGCAAAATAAGTAAAAATATGCATTTCAAGCAAAATAAGTAAACATGCAAATAAAATATATTTATAGCAAAATATGCAAAAATATGCACTAACATATCGATGCCATATTAACGCAAATTTTTTGATATTTTGTTTACACTGTTCTCAGACATAAGGAAAAAAAACATGCATTTGCATGAACTTCCGGTCCCTGGTTATTATAAATCTTATTCATACTTTTTGTTGTAAAAACTCAAATTTGCATACACTCATAGAAATAAACCTGTAAAAATAGCAAAAAAAGCTATTAAAATTAGTTAAAAATGATCTCGCAGAAAAACTGCTAAATTTAGCAGTTTTTTTCCTAATTATTAATAAAATAAGAACAGCAAAAATAAATCTGTTAACTTTACAAAATTTTAGTTATATTCGATGTGAATTTTAGTTAATGGAAAATAGTATTTTACTCTGTAAAATTAGCAAAAATTTTACTAAATATTTGTAGACTCAAAATAGCAAACAAAAATTGTAATATTAACACATTTTTTGCTATATTTGCCTTAAATTTAGTAGAATGCAAATAACAGTTTAGTTTTGCTAAAATCAACAGAAATTTTTTCTTAAAAATTATAGTTTGCTGATTTCATAAAAAAAACTTTAAAAATTTCACATTTTTTTAATGATTTTTTTGTCTACTAATATTTAGTAAATGTTTTTGCTGAATTTAGCAGATTATTTTGTTGCTTTCAATTAACTAAAATTTAGCTCAAATATAACTAAATATATGTAAATTCAGCAGATTTATTTTTGCTATTCTTATATTACTAATAATTAGTAACAAAAAATCTGCTAATTTGAGCAGTTTTTTCAAGGTCGTTTTTAATTAATTTTTAGTAGCTTTTTTGCTATTTTGACAGGTTTATTTTTATGAGTGTACGTATTTAAGGATATTAAGACAATACTCGTATGGTGCGATATTTTTGGTTTTTATATTATATTGCCATTTTGACTAAAAAAACGCAAAGGGTTAATTTCAAAATATTAATTCAGATTTTAGCTCTTTGATAACGGGGAAATATAACCCAGACTTGGGCGACGTCAATTACATTTCAAAATCATTCACTTGTAAAGTGAATATATAGTGAATAATTTTATTCCTACGATCACACTTGTGCACTCAAAAAAATGAGTTAGTACAAAAGTTAGTAAAACGTCTTGTAAATCAGGTATACTATTTTTTAGCAAATTTTTTTTGCTAAAATCGTGTTTTCAGCTAAAATTTTTGTTATACTTATTCAGCACTTAACTGTGTTATACTAATGCTTTACTAATATACAAATGTTTTACTAATTAATTTTGCTAAAAAAAAAATTGTGCTGATAAGCACATTAATAGTGTGGACGACAACCAGATTGAAAGATATACGCAGAATGAAGCAGATGTCGCGGCATGTCAAGATGTAGTAGAGAAGAGGAAAATGATACTAAAAAGTACAACTCTAATAAGACATATAAAAAAATCAACCATGGAAGGCTTTTGTATCTGTTTTTCATACATAAAACAAAATTGAGGATTAAAACAACTTAAATTTTGCGTTGTCACCGGCTTGTGAAAATAATTGTCTTTTAATTAAATAAAAGACAAAATAAAATATTTAAATTTAATATGTATTTCTAAACTAAATGTTTATAGATTTATAATCTAGTGTGGTCAAATTGCAAACAAACAAACATATGTATACAGACATGTAGACAGAGTAAAGCGAAAGACAAAGACACACATCTTAGGTAGATTTTTATGGTTCCTTTTTTTATTGCAAAAAAAAGGGTTGTTTTTTTCGTTTCGTTTGTTTTTGTTTATTTTTTCGTTTCGTTTCTATAATTATCTTCGGCAGTTGCGTCCTTTAAAAGAAAGCATCATTTAGACTACCATTGATGTAAGTAGTTGAAAGAAAATTTTTGTTATGTTATATATATTTATTTCTATATATTTTCAGATATTAAATTAATTCATGTCGTCAATGTGGGAAAATGAAAATTTTTATATTTCGTAATTAAAAAATAGTTTATTTTAAAAGAATCACAAAAATATGTTTTATTTACAATTACAATTTTTTTACAATTTTTTTGCGTTTTTTTCAGTCTACTAAAATTCAGCAAAAAATTTATTAAGTTTTAGCAAGGCTTTTTTATTTTTAATCTACTAAGTGTTAGCAAAACTTTTGCTGAATCTACTAATTTTGTTGCTAAAAGTCAGCTCGCTGATTTTCAGCAAAAGATTTTGCTGACATTAGCAATTTTTTTGCTAGCACCCTCCTGACTAAAATTTTGCTGACTCAGCAAAAATTTTTGCTGAGTCAGCAAAAATTTTTGCTGAGTGTGGGCTTAAATGCTTCTTTGAAAAAATTTAAATTTTTTCAACACCAGACATGGGACATAATACCATTATTTGTGTATTTAATTGCAGGCCAATTACTTTTTTACGTCTAATTACATGTAATTGGGTGTAATTGAGTAATTATCCAGTAATTAAAAAAATATATGTTGTTACTAATCCCCATGTTTGGGGATTTTACAAATTTTCCAAGGAAGCGTTTAAACTCACAAGTGTGAGCGTAGGTCTGAAGTTATTAGTGATATAGAAAAATTTCAAAAAATTTAATGATTGTGAAATGTAATTGACGTAGCCCAAGTCTGATACAACCTCTTTTGGTTCCATTTTTGGAAAACTATTAAAATTTGTACGGAAATTTCAGTTATTATTTTAAAGCGATGTGTTTTAGTATGAAATGGAAAAAAATCTTGAATTCCGAAAATTCTTGCAGTTGAAAACCAACTTTTATTTTTTAAATAAAAATTCTATCGAGACTTTTTAATAAATTTATTTAATAAAAATTAAATTTTTTTTTGTTCCACTACTTTCATACTAAACCCTAAAACACGTATTTTCGGTTTTTTTAATTTTTGATTTAAAATTTGTATGGAATTTGAAAGTCAAAAATTTGAAATAAACGGAATTACGTATTTTGGGTTCAGTACGTATGTATGTAGCCCTTACAATACAAACATAAAATAAAAATTTGGAAACAAATTTCTTTAATTTGTAGTCTTAAACGTACGTATGAGTGATATAAGGATCAAATAAATATTGCTCATACGCATTGAGTTCATTTAGTAGTTTGATATCACAATGACACAATATTAAATTTCTTTAATTTTATCTAATAGAAAAAAGCATTAAAATTAAATTTTAATTAATTTCGGATATTTCCGAAAGTAAAATTTATACGTTATTCAACAAAAAAAGAGCAATTTCAAAACAATTAAAAGTGCACAATATTTATGAATTGCTTATAATAAAGAATCAGTTCACACTATAATTTGTATATAAATAATGTTTCTGGTTGAAGCAAAGTAATTCTTAAAGGAAATTGAATATAAAATGCAAAATAATAAACCATAAATTTACATGTTTAATTAATCTTTTTTGTGTGTTTTTTTTTTTGTTTATATCCGAAAAAACACACGCGTCTTTTGTGTTGTAGTCGATTTAATAAATTCCTTTTATTTAATATTTTTTCGAAATATTTTTCTTGTGTTTTTTTTATTTTGCTGAGTTATTAAAATGTTATTAATTTTTATATTTCTGTTAAAGCTTTAAATTTCCGTAAACACATTCCGCGCTCATTGAATGCCGTTTTATTACTGAATTCATTTAAGTCGCTTGATATAGTATTGCCAATATAAAAATTTGAATCAATGCCTCTGGTCTGGTTAAAATGACTGAATGACTGACTGACTGACTGACTGGTTGTTTGAATTGACTGGTTGTTTGGGTTTTTTGTTTCGTTTTCAGTGGCGTTGTTAGTGTTTTTGCTGGAATTTTGAGTTATAGGAGTAGTAAGCAGTGCTGCCAACACAATTTAAAAAAAAAATCGTCTTGAAAATAACCAGAAAAATCGTCATTTTGAAAATGAGAAATCGTCAACAAAAATCGTCATTTCCAAAATTTCTTTTTGTTTAAGGGGGAACATGACATTGGCCGTTTTTTGAAATAGACTTTTTTATAATTTTGTATTTTAGTAAATATTCTTAAGATGCTAAAAAAAATTCTTACGGGTTCACAAGTTATAGCCGGATTATTGAGAGCGCATTTTTAATTTTCGCGCTACCTACGTACGGCAGCTGGTATATACTTGTTTTACTTGCTACCTAAATGCGCCAGAGTGAAGGCATATGAAGCTTCAAAAGAAGCCCGAATTGCTAAACGATTGCAAGAAACTGTAAGAAACAGCACAAGACATGATAACGAAGGCATACAGAACGAAGCAGGCATGGCAGATTGAAGGTAACCTTTTTTCTTTGTTCACAAACTTTGAACGCGTTTATCTCGAAACCATGTTTTTCGTACTGGTTGCGGCACTAGCGGGTTCATTTTTGACGACATTTTTTTTTTTTTTTTGTTGTATTTTTTTAAACTTGATTCGCTATCGTATGACACGAGCTTTTTTTTAAATTTTTTTTCGATTTTTTATGAATTTTTAATGTCAATATTTTTTTTCGAAAAAACACATTTTTAAATTTGGAACATCACTAAAAATTGAAAAAAAAAATTTAAAAAAAGCTCGTGTCATACGATAACCACTTTTGTTAAGATAAAAAAAAGTAATTTTTTTTCCAGATCGGCCAAGTTTTGCGACTCCCAGCGCTGCAACCACGAGGCCCCGTTTTTTTCTCTGCCGCCAGTTTGGAGCTCTATAAAACCATGTTGAAGTGAAAAATAGATTTTTTTTAATTTTTTTTCTTGTAATTTGTTCAATTCTCTACAATAATAAAAAATTTGGAAAATAAATAAATAAAATTTTGGAAAAATGTTTGTTTTTGACCGAGTTATGAGTTTTTAAAAATAGGTCTGTTTTCTCTGCCGCGAATGTAATGTCCCCCCTTAATAAAAAAAGGAAAGTTTACTCAAAACTTCGTTGTATTCACTTTATTTGTAATTATTTGACAATTTGTATGTTCTTTATTAGTAGTTCCTTTACAAAAGCCTCCGCGAAATAGAATTTTAAAATCACCGAGCTATTTTAAAATGTCCAATATTCTATGACAAGATGTTAATTTTAAATTTTTTTTTGCAATATTTGGTTTCACAAAATTTGGGCATACGAAAAAAATGGCATTCATGACAAATATTGACTGATCAGGAATAAAAAAACGTGGAAAGTCACTCATTTATCAGTGTTTTTGAAGCTAAATTATTTGAATTATTAACACACACAAAAAGAATTGGTTGGAATTCGGTCAAAACCATTAAATTTTATTTGATAGGACGTTATTTTATTTGGAACTACAAATAATTGCTTTAGTAAAGCAAAACTACTGTACTGGAAATTAAATAAAGAGGGAAAAGGAACTAACTAAAAAACAATTCTCTTATTTAATTATTGGTATCTCCAAACAACTTTTCAAATAAAATTCGGTTAGTAATTGTGCATAATAGAAGTATCCATTTTTTTTACAGATAATACATAGGAATTTGTACTATCTATTATTTTTTTTTTTTTAAACTGTCTATAATCAGAAGTGGTTACTGCAAATACGGGGTTTCCATTCAAATATGCCTCTAAATTAGAGGTTCAGTAGCACCAACCGAATTGTGGATTGCATTGTTTATAGAAGCAACAATGGTAAACGAATTATGGACTATGTTTGTTTTCCTAACAAAATATTTAAATTCAAATTTAGCACTCAACATTTATAAGTGTTTGTGTTGTAGTGGGTAGAGAGTTTGCCTTGTACTCCGAACTTCCGAGTTCAAGTCTCGGAAAAGACAAACACAAAAAGTTTTGTTTTAATAAATAAAATATTCAAATGTCTAAACATATTAAATAAGGCAAAGAGAATTAAAAGCGATTGTTGTGCAATCAGTAGGACAGCTGACTATTAATCTAAAGGCCACGGTTCAATACCAGAAAAATCAAAAAAGTTTTTTAATTTCAATAAAATTTTGTGAAAGTTACTAATATTTATGTGGAATATAATATTGGGTTAGGCAACTTAATAAAAATTAATATTTATGGATTTTCCTTTCTAAAATATTTATATAAAAAATCACTTCAGTTTTCGTTATTTTTTAAATAAAATTAAAATAAATCTTTCAAAATGTTGCGTTTATATTTAGTTGATCATTAAATATAATAAATTAATACTTTTTGTTCGATTTGAGATCATGTTATAACACTTTCTTTAGATTTTTTTAAATAAAAAGAAACTTTACAAAATTTTGTTAGCCAATTTATAAAGAAAAAAATAAAAAATTGTATAAAAATGGAAAATTTTCCAAAATCGTCATTGCCAAAAAAAATTAATTTTGTAAAATCGTCAAAGTTGGCAGTGCTGGTAGTGAGTGAGTGATATTTAAGAGTAGTTTTTCATTTCAGCTCGTTATTATTTCTGTAGATACATTTCGATTTAACACTGTGAGTATTGAAATCAAAATTTTACTTTTGTTTACCTTTTTTTATTTTGTTGCCAAATGTATAAACAAACGGTTTCAATTTCAATTTTGTGGTTTGGGTGTATTCGGTTCATTATTCGCTTGCTATATCTTCAGTTTCTACCGCGTTTTTACTCTTTGTTAAAAAAAAAAATTTTATAGAAAAGAGTTTTATCTTTCATTATTTATGCGGTAAGAGTAATTTAAGTCGTGCTTATGTTTGTTTACAGCACTTTCAAACTATTTTTACAGTCGTTTTTGAAATTTGTGTGAATATGTTATGTTAGATGTACGAGTATTTAGGTTTATTAGCAGAGGTTAAACATTTGTCAATTCATTAATGTTTTAACAACTTGTTGCTTCTTAGAGGGTAGACGACCACGCACCGAATTTTTGTAAACAATGTTGTCAATTGCTTGATCAAATTTGTGTGTGTGTATTACTTCTATTACTTGGGTTTTCCGGTTGGTTAACATTTAACCTCCTAAAGATCCTAACATTATTGACAAAACAACGATTATTTTCGTAAAATGAACAAATTTTCGTTTATTTTACAAAATCTTTTGTTACTTTGATATTTTGTTCGTACACTCACAAGAACTTTTCCATAAAAGTTTATCAGTTATTTAAAAATATAATCGGTAAAGTTGTTTCAATATACATAAATATAACAGCAAAACTACTAAAGAAATATATTTTTTAACTTTCTGTCTGTTATTCAATAAATAAACAAAAAAAAAAACGGACTTTCGGTAATAGCTAAAATATTCAGTTAAAATTTTATATTTAAAACAAAAAGTTGTTATATTATATTAAGTATTGAAATAAACTAAACAATCTATTGTTTTTACCGATTTTGGCAATTCATTTTTCAACAGTTGAAAATAAACTAAAAAATACAATTGTTTTAAACGAAAAGTAAGTAGTCCTTTTTTAAACTGATTTTCAATTGATTTAATGTGTATGTTCAGTAGTCTTTACGGAAAAAAGTATTGCCACCTGATGTAGAGTTGGCGAGTTTATTGAAGCTTTTTGTTTCATAGCCCTGATTCATTATTTTACTTCGGTGGGGTTAAGTGCTATGGGAACACCGAAGGTGGGCGTAGCGATACATATAAGTGATAGAAAACTCATACATATTATTTTTCTAAATTGATGTTGTCGTTACCGGGAATCGAACCCGGGACCATCTACAGTCCAACGCGCTAAACATTACACCACAACGCCTACAAACAAACGATAACATTTTTCTGTTGTTATCGTTTAAATCAGATATTTAACTAATTTTATATCAAGAACAAATTTCATCCGTATTTGAACTAATTTTTCGATCTAATAATTTAAACCACAATTGTTGTTAAACTATTATTTTTGTGTCCCCGCTATCAATCTCACTTGTAGATGGCGTTATTTTCTCATATTTTTTTATTTTAAAATCATTAAATAGCCATATCTCCGAAACTAAGCGAGATAGAGCGTTACTCCGTAAAAGGAAACATTGTGTGGAAACATGTCTGAAACTAATGAAATTTAGTTTTTTTTTAAACGCAGTTTTGATGTACATGAGAAATATTTACAATAGAGTTTAAAAAGCTCTTTGGAAAAAGTCGCATAAAATCTGAACAATTACGACTGTCGAAAAAGGCTCATTTCCCTCCCTCTAAAGTCGATTTCAACAGGTGTCGGACATTTTTGAAGTAGCTCATATAATTTTTTTTTAAAACAAACTACATTTTTATAGGAAATTTTTTAATTTTTTAATTTAATGAATGACTAATAAACGTAATATAAAAAGACTTTTGTAAATATTTTCTTAGTCCATCAAGAAACGAATTTTATGGACAATAATATACTTTTTGTGTTCTTTTTTATTTTATTCAGAGGGCAGAAACTTTTCACAAAAAATTTCAAATCGAGAAAATATCAAATAAAGTTTAAGAAACCAATACAAAATGAGTTCAATAGACTGTTACTTTGGAATTATTTACAATTTGAATCTAAAATTAAATTATGACATTTTAGTGTTGAAGTACTATCGATTTATGTGAACATTCTTTCGATATCTTTAATGCTCTAGGCATAGATTACATAGATCTCAAACTCTTTGGCATTAGCTATCAGTACACGTAACTCATGAGAATGTGTTGGACATACGTGGTATACCTATACAAAAAATATTTGAATGTGTGCAAAAAAAATGAGTTTGTTGTTAAAAGAGGTAGAAATAGAGTTTGAAATCTATGTAATCTATAACTCTATGGGTACTGTCAATAAAGGTGGAAAGTTCCTGATTGCCATTCACTTGGGAGTGGCCAGGAATGATTCCTTTGTTACAGTGTCAATGCAGCTCACAACCTCCGGCCTTATGCCAGGTATTCCCCGGGCAATGGCTTTTGAACACCCGTTCGAAGCTAGCAAAAGTGAGAAGGCGACTAAGTAGCCTGATGGTTTTTAATAACGTCTCAGGTAAGTAGGAGAAACATTTCTCTGAAACTTAGTGTAATAGAGTGCCCTGAGTTTCTTGACTCCAAGTCAGCGTCTCAAGAAGTAGTAGGAAGAGGCGAATCATTCCCTTTGAAAAACTCAACATCACAGCCTGCCTGGAGGGCAGCCCCAGCAACAGGATCGGATGCGGAAGCCTAATCAGTTACTTCGTCTTAAACTTAAATGATTAACGAAACCGAAACAAACGAAACAGAACGACCTGATCCCCCGATGACGACTTTTAGCATGAAAACACGGACAAGATTTGGAACATGGAATGTTAGAACATTAGAGGCCCTATGTTCCTTATAGGAACGACGGGAATATATATATATATATGACTCTAAGTAACACTGTCCATAAGAAATAAACTGTATGTATTTGTTTTTCTCAGTGAAAGTCCGTGAAGTTGCCAAAGGTGTCCCGCAACTATTTTACTATAAAAATATTGTCAGTATTTTAATTAAAATAACTTCAATGACTTTCATCTCTATTGGTAATAAATCATTTAAAATGTACTTACAAAATTCTCATTAATTTTCCATTAATTTATTTTGTATTTCCTTAAAAAAAATTAACTATTTAAAAAATGTTGTAGTTCTATAATTAAATGTCTGCAACCAACGCAAAATTTTATATAAGAAAAAACTGGCTTACAACATTCATGCAACAAATAATAACAAGTTCATTAATAACCTGAGGCGCAATACTTGTAAATATTTATCAAGAGGAATATAACGCATGAAGTCTGCATGGTTCGAACTATGATAACTGAATTTATATGTTGGATTTGCATGTTGAGATGTAACCAAATGTAACTAAAGTTCTTTAGATACCCGATTAAAGAAAAATTAATATGATGCAATAAAGAAATGTATCAAATTTGATATAGCCTTATATCTAATTGAAATACAATTTGATCCGAAAAATGGTGGATCGTATTGTATATAAATGGATTACATTACATTGAGTTTGATATACTTTGATAAGATTCAATTCAGTGAAAATAAATTTGTTAAATTAAATATACGGGATAGATATTATGGCCCGATTACACTGCGCAACTCGAAAAATAAAACAAGAGTACCTATCATTGATTCTAAATATTTTAGCCACGCTAATTTTATGGGAGTACCCCGTTTTATCACTTATGGACCAGATTTTTCGCAAATTTGTACTAAAGTTTTTCATGTTTCAACGCAGTTTTTTATACATAAAATTTTAAAAATCAAATATTTTATCTTTATTTTTAATGGCAAATACAGAAAGACCTTCATTAAAATTCGGATATCAAATTGGGTTAATAGTCCAGTCAAATTATTGTTTCACCTCCGAATTCCAGGTAATAGGCTGGAAACTCGTATAAGGCTTTATTTTTGTGTTTTAAATACTGTCACAAAAGTCTCATAAAATCTCGTGTCTGCGTCGTGAGTTATTATATTAGGTCAAAGGTCATAAAAATCAGTTTTTGACGATTATCTTGCTTTCTATAGCTCCAATGATGTTAACATCTATTATAAAATTGTAGATCATGCAATTTGTAACAAATATTGTTACAAACATTTTTTCATGCGCTCAACCGTTTTCGAGATAGAGGGCAGAGACTACGGAGCGTTCACCCCTACCTGCAATTATTCGAGGTCAACCGTGAATCTCGGTTAATAATATCGTATATAAAGTGATTAAATTACTAAAATATCACTAACAATGAATAATTTATATTATTTATTAGATAATACAGTGGAGTACCGTTATAATGAACTCGTAGGGACCGGACAAATTTAGTTAGCTATAAGCGAAGTTCTCTATAAGCATGGTAAATATATTTAAAAAATAATAAATTCTCATGATGTTTTCTTAAATTCTCTTAATTTGAAAATGTTTGTTTGTAAGATATTCATAAGATATACAATGTACAGTGGAGTTCGCTTATAACAAAGTCCGGTTATAACGAAATTTTTTTTATAACGAAAGATTTTTCTGGTCCCAACGCATTTACTAACATATTTCATACAAAATAAAGTGAAGTTTTTATATAACAAAGTGAAGTTTTTATATAACGAACTAATTTTCTGGACCCTTTTACGAATTTCCATACAAATTTATTTGCTTATAACGAACACATATAAAACGAGTTTTTAGCCTATTACCTGGAATTCGGAGGTTGACCCCTTTTTTTGCCTTATTTGACTGGACTATTAATAAATGTGCAACATTAACAAATAAATCCATGTTTTTTTGTCAGTTATTACTGTATTTTACCCTTTTTGCACAATTTATCATCCCTTTTTGCAATCTATCAAAACATTTTTGTGTATAAGCAAAAAGAAAAATCTGAACAATTATTTCGTTTCAAAAAAGAAGAAAAAGAAAGTGCGGTTCATGAGAAAAACACAAACTATTGCCTAAAATTTTGACAGCATAGCGAAAAAGGACGACCTATATGTTCATCTTTTAGTATAATATGTAGGGTAGACCGGGGACCATTCGCCACTTTTTTGCTGGAAGCGCTGTCGTTACCAAACCAATAAATATTTTTTCGAAAAGATATTTTTAATCATAAGATTTATACATTCTGGCTTTCATATGAATGCATGGAATTCACATTATTCCTACACCCACAAGAATTTTTCCATAAAATTTCAACAGTTATTTAAAACTTTTATCGGTAAAGTTGTTTCAATGGAATGAATATACACTTAAATTATCAAAGAAATATATTTTTTAACTTTCTGTCTGTTATTCAATAAACAAAATAAACAAAAAAAAAAAAAACGGACTTTCGGTAATGGTTAAAATATTCAGTTGAAATTTTATATTTTGAACAAAAAGAAGAGTACACACTAAATTTTTTTTATATAAATAGAACATTTTTGGTCTTCCAAGTTTACTAACGTCATGATGCTTGAAAGAAAATTTTGAGTAGGATGTTATGGATTTCCAAACTTAAACTTCACATATACACAACTTGAAAAAAATTCTATTTTTCTTACATGTTTTGTTTAATCTCATATATTAATATAATTCTGCCAATCAAAGTATATATTGCCAGTTTTATAACGTATGGTATAATATATCGCAAATTATGGTATAACATATTACAATTAAATATGCCGTTTTACGAAAAATTACAATAGCAAGTAAAATGATATCGTAATATAGATTATGTCATAATTAACTAAATACAAATAATATTATTTTTACTCGGGTACTTAAAAACATATTTGTATTAATTTTTTTTTTGCTGCCATATTCTTGCCTTGTATGTAAATTACATAAAAAATATTAGTGGTCAATATTTATAAACTTGTTTAGTAACAACTTTGTACAAACAATAAGGGTATTCACAGTTAAATATTCAATTAATGTTAATAATAATTCGAATTTAAACAACTACCAATTTAACAAATTGAATGTATTTTTCTCTTTTCGAAGTACACTTTATTCATACATCAATCTGATTAAATCATTTTTAAACTTCCTCTGAATACACTTAATATTTTATGCTGACTTTTATTAAACAATGCAGAAAATGTTGTTTGTAACAACAGCAACAAGATATTGTACAAAAATTCTATTATTTAGGAAATAACTTCAAGTATGAGAACTAGTATTTATGTTCATTAATGTTGGCGTTGCCGTTATGAAAACTTTTCATTGATAATATGTTAAAATATTTTGCATTTTTTCAACTGATAAAATGTTAATAATATTAGCACTTATTACATCGGGCCTTTAAAGGAGTTAATTCAATCAAGTTTAAAAAAATCAACTGAATATTACTGGGAAATACATGAAATCCTGATGTTAATAAACCACAATAACAATAGTTTACTCCTTTAATAGTCAGATCCAGAGAGGTAGCGTTCAGTAAATGGCGTTCGAATAAGAACGCCGTTACTGATCTGCACCGCAAAAAGGCGAGAACCGAGTGTGCCAAGATACTTAGACGCGAAAAGGTTTTATACGAACAGCGTCTACGTGCGAAAGTTTTTTCTGCTTCTCGGGGCAGTAAGACCTTTTGGTCGTTTGTTAAAAGAGTAAGGGATAATGCTAGTTCTTCTATTCCAACTCTTTTAAAGGACGATCAATCATTCACTGACCCGGTTGATAAGGCCAACCTTTTCTCTGAACTTTTTGCAAGAAATTCTTTCTTGCCGGAAAGCGATCAACCACTGCCCGTTCTCGAAAGGGTATCCTATACTATGCCTTTGATTTTGTTTCAGGCCCGGGCAGTCAAAAGGGTTCTTGCGGATCGCAACGTAAATAAGTCACCGGGGCAGGATGGCATATCAGCACTGGTGCTGAAACAGTGCTCTTTAACGTCCATTGGCAAAACTTTTCTGCTCTTCGTACCGTGCGGGAATTTTCCCCTCATGCTGGAAGGTGGCCAATGTCCAGCCTATCCCTAAAAAGGGTGCGGCTAACAACCCTGAAAATTACCGCCCAATCGCAATTTGCTCTGCGCTCTCCAAAGTGATGGAGATGATGGTTAACCACCATCTTGTGAAATATTTAGAGACCAATTCACTTTTAAATGATCGACAGTATGGCTTCCGTAGTGGTCGATCTACGGGAGACCAGTTGGCGTTTCTATCGGAACGTTGGAGCCGGTCAATCTACCGCTTTGGTGAGAGTAAAGTGGTTGCTCTAGATATTTCTAAGGCGTTCGATCGTGTGTGGCACGGGGCACTCGTGACTAAGCTAGTTGCTTTTGGTGTCGGTAGTGTCTTCTATCGATTTATATCGAGTTTTCTCAGAGACCGCACTATACGTGTTGGTTTAGATGGGGTCTCATCAAACGAGTTTCAGCTAAATTCAGGGGTACCGCAAGGTTCTGTTCTTTCTCCTACCCTTTTTCTTATTTTTATTAATGACCTTCTTGGTCAGACCTTCAATCCTATCTACTCTTTTGCAGATGACAGCAACATTTGTCATTAATTTTCATTCGATCTCAGGCCAAGCTCTTTGGAGATAGAGGGCATGCGGCAGAACATGAATGACACACTCAATCAAGACCTTTCTACAATCTCCGAGTGGGGTCGCGCGAAAAAGGCCGATTTTAATTCCCGCAAGACCCAATGTTGTATGTTAACCCACAGACGGGCTGTGGAATTAACATTGTCATCTGTAACTATGGATGGTATAGGTATTGAGGAATCGGATACTCTTGATGTTCTGGGCATGAGAATACAGTGTGATGTCCGTTGGAATAAGCACGTATTTCAAGTGTCGAAAGAGGCATTCAAGTGTCTCGGTCCTCCGATCTCCTTACTATTTATACCAGCTATATCCGGCCAAAAATGGAATACAACTCTCATATATGGGCAGGGGCTTCACTGTCTATTCTGAAGCTTCTGGACCGTGTTCAGGGGAGGGCGGTAAAGCTTATCAATGACAGTAGTGTATCCAACTCTATTGATTCATTGGAGCATCGTGATAAGTGAACTTATACCACGAGCCCGAGTTTTTATTCGTAATACTCGCTTATCTAGTAGAGCACATCCGTTTGTAGTTGATTGTCCTGTGTTTCGCACAACGCATTACTGAGAAAATTCGTTTTTTAGTCGAACGATTCGTATGTGGAACAAACTTCCCGCAGAAGTCTTCCCTGTTACTTACAATTTAGAAAAATTTAAATCAAATATCCACAAACACTACTCCCTTTTTCCTCCCTCCCATACCCTATTTTCCTGATCAATACAATGCACTGCATGAGTAGGGGGCATCCCCTGAGTGTTGGTTAAAATTAAAAAAAAAAAGGACCTTCGGTTTTTTTTTTTTTTTTTATGATGTTTAATAAATATGTCAAAACTGTCATATATACGCTTTTAAAAAAGAATAAAAAAACAGGACTTCTTTTTTTTATAAATTTTTGTTTTCAGATTGATCAGTATGCCGTCTGAAATATATAAAAAATTCACACTGTTGTTACAATTTGTTCCTTAGACAAACGAGTTTTTCCAATATTACTACGTTACTTTTGGAACTCATACTTAGCTTTAATTTATACAATTTTGATATAATATTTATTAAAAATAAAAATTATGTTTTTTTTCGACCTTTAATTGTGCAATGAAAATGAAAATTATTCAAGTTCGAGGCCATACTCTATATTTTTTTATTAGAATACTGTCCTAACAAACAAGTTTTCAATTTATTTTTTGATCAGCGTTTATAATCTTTAACTTCGAGCTCATATATTAGTTCTCATGTAGTGAGTAAACTAGTTTATATGAATGTTTGATGTTTGGCATGGGATTGGTACCTCTTTCAAAACGTGTTCTAATGATGGGAATCTAGAAATTTCCCGAAATAGATCTATCAACACATTCCTGAAAGGTTCAAATAATAAATTTGAAAACAAAAACTCTATTGATTTTTTGTTAGGACAATATCCTAATAAATAAATATAGAGTATGGCGTCGAACTTGAGTTTTAATTTATATTAGACTTTTCCTAATTTATAATGAAAAATCTCAACTTCAAATGGACATTTCTCAATATCAAACGAAAAGTCTTAATTTCATAATGAAACTTCTTAATTTGATTTGGAATTTTCTCAATTTCAGTTGAGAATAGAGTTGTCCTAATAATGGAGGTGCGCATTTATGTGCACAGGACAAAACTTACGCTACTTTTTTCTATCTCGCTTAGTTTTTGAAATATTTTACTGTTATTCATATTAAAGGTCAGATGTGATCTGATGCTATCATCATTACCGTGCAAAATTATAGCTCTTGAAAATAAAAAAAAAAAAAATAAAAAATTAATCACGCTCCTAGACGAGGACAAGAAATTCTCATTGAGTTTGTGATTTAACATAACAAATATCTCTAGAAATTCTAATAACAAAGTCCCCTGAAGATTACCTTGGGCAGGAATGAAATCCGGATAGGGACAAGCCTACAGCAGATTGTTTTCACAATTTGTTAAATAAGTTTTGGGACTTTAGCACATTTAATTACCATAAATGCAAAAAAAAAACTGTTAAGTATCAATAGTGGGTTTCACGATTTTTTAAAAACTACACAGTAAAATAGTACAATCCAAATACCAGGCTGTAGAACAACTTATACTGAACTATAATAGGTTCTAATTTATGTTACACAGCGGATTATTTTTGTATGGAGTTTGTCCGATTTGCAATAAATTCTTTGCCTCCCAACAAGAAAGGGTTGCTTAAGAACCGGTTCTAGAACCGATTCCATGCAACCGGTGGTAAAAAAGTTGTTCTGGAATGGATTGAGAGATAAACAGTTACAAAAAGTGTTGCTGGTCAGTGTTAGATCGAAAAAAATTAGTTACTTTATAAAGATCACCATTGCAATATACTTGAAAAATGATCGCTAAAATTTGGCATGAAATCAGTGTTGATGTAAGTAAGTGTATACAATTGGCTATAACTTTGGTATTTATCCATGGAATTTCTTGAAATGTACCATATTTTGTTTGTAAAAATGCAACCCCTGCATAAAGAAAAAAGGACGCATTGAATTCACGGTAAATTTTAAAAATTTTGTTATTGAAAAATGCTTCTAAAATTTGATTATATTTGTTCTTTTTTGAAAAACTCACAATTAAAGTTTTAATTCATTTTAATCTTTTCACCATTTCGTACAATAAAATTAAAACCACAGATACAATTTGTATAACTCGGATGGATGAATAGTTGGTTAACTGAAAAGTATTGTTTACTGGTGATATTGAATTGTTTGAGTCGACTTGTAGTTTTTTAACATTATATTTGTCACACAATGAAGTGAAATTTTAAAGACTGTGTGGTAGGCCGGGTCGATTTGTGGGGAGGCAAAAAAATCGCCCAAAGCTCAGTGAAAATCGTATTCTAGGGATCAAAATAAGAAACTTTGCGGAATTAACCATACCTCTAAAACGAATTCTACTACCCCGAAACTGTTGACTTTTGTCCCGTAGGGTCAAGTTTTGAAAAATCCCACTTTGACCCATGTAGAGTGCCCCAATCGAGTCCAAATGTATGACCGACCCCCACTAACTTTGAAGGGCCGATCCACCCATGCTCGTGGCACACCCCCCTGGAACTCCCCTGGGGGGTTCCCCATACAAACATTTCAAAAAATCTCCATTTTTGGCACTTTATTTTATTATTTTTTATTTATTTTATTTATTTTTAATATTTTATTTATTTTTTCTCTTTAGAAATTTATTTAGTCAGAACATATGTAAATGAAAAAATTAATTTAACTTAGTAATAGAAAAGAAAAGATAAAAATTACTGTTTGAAGTCTTTTTTGCTTTCAAGTCTGGGCAATTTCGCACGGCTCTCTAACGTCGTCGCCATAACAGCCTCTACATTTTCCGGTATAACTCGTTTGGAAACGCTAGCTAGCAATTGAACGTGTCGTTCTGTTCCTTGTATGTGTGATGGAATTTTTGGATCATTAAACGGTGGATCATCTTGATTTAAATATTCTTTCAAAGTATCGTATGGAATGCTTCGAGTGAATGGTGGTTCAAATACGTCATTTATGTCATTCATATTGATCATTTCCGTGTAACTTGTGCAATAAAAGTTTATATCTGGTTTTTTATAAGCTCTAAGTCCCGTTGGGTCGTCAACATCGGTTCGATAGCGTAGAATTATCTTGATAGCACAGTCGCGCTTTTCTTTGCTATCATCAAACAACATTGATAACAAGATATTTTCCGAATGCGCATAATATGAATTATCTGTAATTACTTTATTGACAATTTTGCGTAAACGAGGTTCTAGAAATCTTGACCAACTAATGAATTTGAAAAATAATCTACTACCGTACACGACAGAGCTGTAATACTTAATATTGAAGTACATTGGCACATAACATGTAATTATAAATTCAACCAGTATTCTTAAATTTGCATCTGGATTTTCCGTTGTCACATATAATCGTAATAGTCTAGCGGCCTTGGTGAGCCACCGAGAATGTACAATTTTCCCTGGTTTGATGTTAGCCAGATCCACTGAAACCACGCCGCTAGAAATTGCATGGGCCATGTCGTATAAGTACTTGGAATCGGTGGAAAATTCAATTTTTTCTGGAGCAGGGGGCATATTTTTCAACTCAATTTTCTGAAAGCCGTCCACCACCTGAAAATATATAAAAATAAAGCAATTAAAAACGGTTGACAATTATAATAAATGAGTGATAGCAATAACTTACCGGAAGAGTTTCACAAGTTTCGATTTGACGGCTCAATTTTCCGGTTGCCGATCTTGGTCCAGTGCTGGTTGATTTATCCAAAGCTTCAAACAAATGCCGAAACGGAAGTTCGTTGAAGTGTAGAAGGCAAACGAACCAATGCAATGGTCTTTTTAACAGCAATTCGAATCGTCGTATAATTCCACCGTGTGGGCCAGTGTTTGTTGGCTCACCGTCAACGCATATGCCAATTAATTCATTCAGTGATATATTTTTATCGTTAAAAAAATCATTTAATTTGGTTGTTTTGTATTCAGCGGTTTCATGTTCCAGTCTTACGTAACCAATCAATTCAGAATTCGGTTCTCTCAAAATAACAAGATGAGGTTCTTTTACCATCCTAGTATGATACTTCTCATCAATTGCATCTCTCGTTAAAGTATCATCTTTTCTGCCATCGAATGAAAATGCTAACAAATTGGTATCATCTAACCGTTTGCGAAGCACTTCTTGTCTGCATTTCTCTTTTTCTCGGCGAACTTTCGATTTATCCATGATGAGAGGTTTGCCATGGGTATCTTTCATTTTAAAATCTTGGAAAAGAGCGGTTCCCATTGCTGATGCTACTCTATCAGGCACACCAAATCTGTCACATACCAAGGCAAAGTTAAAACAATCGTATCTCTGTGTGTATTGTGAACTTGTGCTTATATCCAAATCTTCTTGAACCGGTGGCGGTGCGTATGTTGAATCATCGGGATCTTGGTATGTTGGCATTGATGACATAGACGTTGCTCCTTGCTCTTCAATTTCCATCGCAAATCCATCCATTGTTAGTCTTCTCTGATTATGTTGATCGTGCATAAACTCTTTGAGGCGTTCGGGAACCAAACCGCATGCACATGGAGCTGCCTTCAAATCGCATTTACATGTTCCAATGAAAAAAATTGTTTCCAGAGATTTTACATACTCTGTAAATTCTTGGTGTTTGTTTCTATTCTTGATTTGCTCTTGATATTTGACAAGCAATCTATTCAATTTATTATATACACTTTTTTTCAGCATTATTTCCATACCAAGTTTTTTCCAAATTCCAATCAACTTATCTTGTACTTGAATAGTGAATGATTTATAGAGCAATTTTTTTTGTTCGCTCAAGTAAAAATAATATCTCAAAATATCCAGATGGGTTGGTAAATTAAGATCAGTCAAATCAGTAGACACACCAAAAACAGTAACATCATGCCTGGGTATATGACTCATTGGGTTTTCGATAGTTGTTGATGTTGTTATTGCTTCATCTTGCGGTGTAAAGGATGGTGGATTCATTGTAAACTTTTTGATTTGGAATGATTTTTTTTTTTTAAATATTTTTTTATCTGAAATTAGAACTTCACACTTTGAGTTCTTCACAACGACTTAATGCATTCACAAAAACTGTTGCGTTATATATGGTCTACGAGGTAATAAAAATGAAATGGTAATTTTAATTCTACCTGTAACCGATTTTGTTGTTAAAACTGCCCATTAAATACTTACATGTAAATTAAAAGTTAATCTGACCACAAAATCTGTTAAGCAAGTGCGCCTTTTATTACTTCTGGAAAATCCTTTATGATAATTTTATGCTCAATTCTACCTGTAACCGATTTTGTTGTCAAAACTGCCCATAAAATACTTACATGTAAATTAAACGTTAATCTGACCACAAATACTGTTAAGCAAGTGCGCCTTTTATTACTTCTGGAAAATCCTTTATGATAATTTTATGCTTTCTGTTAAGCAAGTGCGCCTTTTATTACTTCTGGAAAATCCTTTATGATAATTTTATGCTCAATTCTACCTGTAACCGATTTTGCTTAAGTAAGTTTACGACATGCAGCTGTGTCTTGTGGTGGCTTAAAAAACCCACACAACCTATTTTACGACCTGCAACAGAACGACACGTTCAATTGCTAGCTAGCGTTTCCAAACGAGTTATACCGGAAAATGTAGAGGCTGTTATGGCGACGACATAAGAGAGCCGTGCGAAATTGCCCAGACTTGAAAGCAAAAAAGACTTCAAACAGTAATTTTTTTTATTTCTTTTCTATTACTAAGTTAAATTATTTTTTTCATTTACATATGTTCTGACTAAATAAATTTCTAAAGAGAAAAAATAAATAAAATATTAAAAATAAATAAAATAAATAAAAAATAATAAAATAAAGTGCCAAAAATGGAGATTTTTTGAAATGTTTGTATGGGGAACCCCCCAGGGGAGTTCCAGGGGGGTGTGCCACGAGCATGGGTGGATCGGCCCTTCAAAGTTAGTGGGGGTCGGTCATACATTTGGACTCGATTGGGGCACTCTACATGGGTCAAAGTGGGATTTTTCAAAACTTGACCCTACGGGACAAAAGTCAACAGTTTCGGGGTAGTAGAATTCGTTTTAGAGGTATGGTTAATTCCGCAAAGTTTCTTATTTTGATCCCTAGAATACGATTTTCACTGAGCTTTGGGCGATTATTAAATCGACCCGCCCTACTGTGTGGGCTTAAAGTTAAGAAAAAAAAATTAAATCTTAAGTGAACTTGAATGACGTTTAATTCTGTTGTTTTGTTTTCATTGCACTTATTTACTGGCGGGGTTATTGTAAACTAAATAAAGTGTAATTAATTTCAAAATACAACAATACTACAGAAATAATAAAAAAAAAGATACATTCGTTGTACGTTTGCAATGAATGCGGTTAACATCTGATATCTTTCCAAAAAAGGTCGACTCGATTATTTTTTTTTTGTTGAAGAAGGCATCTTGATCAGTTTACAATTAACAAAATTGCTATATTGTTTTGTTTAGGTTGGTATCATGTTTGTTTTTTCAATTCTGAGGTATTTGTTGAAGATCGCATCATGACTGGACAAATATGTATAAACCCTACTTTAAATTCTAAAATTACACATTGTCATAGTTTTGTAATAATCTTCAATTTACTGTCCAATAAGGCAGACATATATTGGATTGTCTTTGCGTTTGTAACTCTTTAAAATATACAACTGTTGCCCCATAAAGTAAGCATAATTGTGATCCGTGCACTCATAGAAATAAACCTGTAAAAATAGCACAAAAAAAGCTATAGAAAAAACTGTTAAATTTAGCAGATTTTTTTACTAAATGTTAGTAATATAAGAATAGAAAAAATAAATCTGTTGAATTTACAAATAGTCATATTTAAGCTAAATTTTAGTTAATTGAAAGTAACGAAATAATCTTCTAAAATCAGCAAAAACATTTATTAAATACACTTAGAATACTATGTAGGTAAAGACCACTGCAATTGTAGTTGAAAACAAATGAAATTTCACTTAAAGAAAGGGCGACTTACATTACAGTAAATTCAACTAACATTGTCATTTGTTTTTTAATGTTCAAAAAATGACTAACAATTATAGTAAAAATGAACCACATGGTAGTAAAAAATAAACAAACATTTATTTTTTTTTTTTACTTTTTAAAATAACAAAAAACAAATGTAAAAAATGAATGTAAAATCATAAAACAGTAATTTGATGTGGTTTGTTTTTTTAAATGAACTACAAGGTTAGCAAAAATTAAATTTGTTCTACAAATGACTGACATTTACATTAAGAATAAAGAAACTGTATTACAACCCAAACAACTACATATTTTTAAAGCAGAAGTTCCCTGAGTGTACTAGTAGACATAAATATCATTAAAAATGTGAAATTTTTAAATTTATTTTTTGTTTTTAATGCGAAAAAAAGTCTGCCCTTATAAAAGCAGCAAACATTTCTGTTGATTTTAGCAAAATAAACTGTTATTTGAATTCTATTAAATTAGAGTAAAACTTTGATAATGTTACAGTTTGAGTCTACAAATATTTAATACAAGTTTTGATAACAGATTAAAATGCTACTTTCAATTAACCAAAATTCACATCGCATATAACTAAAATTTTGTAAAGTTAACAGATTTATTTTTGCTGTTTTTATCTTATTAATGTTTAGCAAAATTTAGCAGTTTTTTCTGCAAGGTAATTTGTACTAATTTTTAGTACCATTTTCTGCTATTTTTACAGGAATACTTCTATGAGTGTATAGCAAGCGCAATCGGTTTAGTGAAATTCGCCTGTTTGTTTAAATCATAATAACGACTCTAATAAAGGATGTTTTCTATACAGGTATAGAACTTTAAGTTGGCAACACTTTTTTAATTGGCGGCTATTTTGTCAGCTGTCAACTGATTTATATTTAGTTTGGTTTGTCATTTCAACATGAATAGACTGACGCCTGAACAACGCTTCCAAATTGTGCAAATTTATTTTGAAAATCATGGTTCTGTTCCAAATACGCGAATGTTGCAAATTTTGTTTACTTTTGGTTAAATGGATACGTCAATAAACAAAATTGCCGTATTTGGAGTGATGATATTCCTCAGGTGTATGTTGAGACACAGTTACATGCAGAAAAACAGACTGTTTGGTGTGGTTTATGGGCTGGTGGAATCATTGATCTGTACTTCTTTAAAAACAATGCTGGTCAGAACGTTACAGTCAATGGTGACTGCTATAGATCCATGATTAATGAACATCAATTCATCAATTGAACAACCATGATATGCAGGAGCTGTGGTTTCAACAAGACGGCGCAACATGCCCCACAGCTAGTGTCACAATTGATTTATTGAAGGAAACGTTTGATAACCGTATAATTTCACGTTTCGGACCCGTGAATTTGCCTCCAAGATCGTGCGATTTAACGCCGTTGGACTATTTTATATGGGGATATGTGAAGTCGCTAGTCTACGCCGCTAAGCCCGAAACGATTGACCACTTGGAGGACAACATTCGCCGCGTTATTGCCAATATACGGTCACAAATGTTGGAAAAAGTCATCGAAAATTCGACCTCCAGATTAGACTACGTTCGAGCCAGCCATGACGGTCATATGCCGGAAGTCATACTTAAATTATAATGCCAGAGGATTATCTTTCGAATAAAGTAAATTTCATGTCAATTTAAAAAATGTATCTTTGTTTTATTCCATTTTAAAGTTTCATACCTCTATAAAAACACCCTTTAGATGAGCGGGGTAGCTGATTGGTACTTAAAACGTTTGTCACTGTCCGCAATAGATTGCTATTGAAAATGAGAGTTGTGAAAGTTGTGGCAGAAGAGATAGAGATCTCTCTCTCTCTCTCTCTGCACAGAGAAGAAAGATTCGTGCTAGCAACTGTATTAGCTGCCAATGGTTACTGAATTTGATAGTTGTGACAATTATATTAGTATTTTTGTACTTAAAATCTTTAAAATTTATTCACCAAAAAATTTTTACTTTACTCTTTTAAAAATCGACATATATGGATCCAGACATGAACACACATGCTTCATACATCTCCACATGTATCCATACGTGATTCATATGTGTTTATAAACCATTCTTATATGTTTATATGAGGAATCATATGCAGTGGGGAGCACTTGTGAGTACATGTAAGTAATTCTTACACCTAAAGATTCAGGCCGAAAAATGTTTGACACTAGAACTAAATTATACTTTTCTAAAGGTACAAGGTACGCTAATCCAAATCTGGCCTTAGATTTACTCTCCGACATCAGGCGTTCGAGCTATATTAACGAGAAAAGTGTACTTTTTGATCAAAATGATCCGATTTTTGACCTTCCATAATACTTGGAACGTCACCTGAACAAACTACTATTACCATTTTTTTTCAGTTTTTCAATTTTTAAGATAACTTATTTCCTTACGACATTATTGTAAATTGAAATTGAGGTTGTAACAGCAATTTTAAAATCCCGCAATGCAAAATTTAAAAAAATTCAAATTTATTATCAAGTTCAACCGACGAGAATATCGTAAGGAAATAAGTTATCTTAAAAATTGAAAAACTGAAAAAAATGATAAGAGTAGTTTGTTCAGGTGACGTTCCAAGTATTATGAAAAATTTATTTCTAGGAAGGTCAAAAATCGGAGCCTTTTCATCAAAAAAATACACTTTTCTCGTTAATATAGCTCGAACGCCTGATGTCGGAGAGTGAATCTAAGGCCAGATTTGGATTCAGCGTACCTTGTACCTCTAGAAAAGTACAATTTAGTTCCCCACTGTAAATAGAACATTTTTGGTCTTCAAAGTTTAGTAACGTCATGATGCTTGTTAGGAAAAGACCCTAACCACGTGCTTGAAGACAAGAAAGGAGCAACATTGATGATTAATAGGTTTTTTGTTAAAGTTCTGCCTATTATGGAGGCTCTAGCTTTTCTAAAACTTCGGGTTCTGATGAGATCTTTAGCCAGATCGAAATACTAGTATCAATCTAGCTAATATGTTTGATTTGCTTTATTTTTGTAAATAAAAGCAGGTTGAAAGCTTGTTATAAATTGAAAATAACATAAAAATAATCTCGATGTACTAATATAACTGGAAAATTTAATTAAAGGATTCAAATTTTGTGGCTACTGCATGACCATTTGTTAACCTTCTGTACTTACACCAGGGTATACTACAACCCAACAGCAGTGTGAAATGTGTGTAACAAAAAATAGGTGTGAGGACGGAAGGTTTGTTAATGTCAAAGTAAAAATTGGGAAAAATGAGAAAAACCGCTAAATAGCGGGTTTAATCTAAATTGTCTTTACATTTCAACAGAAAGGAGTCAGATGGAATGCATTTTAAAAACGTTATATGTAAAAAACTGCTCTAAAATTTAAAGTAAAAACAGAACCATACATCGAAAAATAAAATTACGATATTTTAATCAGCGTGTCTAAAATATATGGAATTGATGGTCATTACCATATTAATTTTTAAAATGTATGATTTTGTCATCCTGTATAATTATAAATTGACAAAGGTTCCATTAAAAAAGTCAAAAATTTATTTTTTAAAATAATTATTTGGCAACTCTGTATAGCAATTTTTCATTTTTTTTATATTTACGATTGTAGCCAAGATGTTGAATTATTTAAAGAGTTTTAAATCTCGTAATTATCTTCATAAAGCCGTTTAAAATTACTGGGCTTGTAAACGGAACATTAGCAAAATGGACCTTATATCTACATACATGTGTTATGCTTTAGGAAAAATAAAAATTTAACTTTGTTGCTATACAAATTTTCGTTTAAAATATGTTACTTGGCCCTTGCCCTCATGATATTTTCTTCAGCCAAAATACGTTTAAATTTCTAATGTTTTTGTATGAAACAGCTAATGGGCCCCAAAAAAGTTCAAACCTGATTTTAAATTTGTTTAATCACATCATCATCATTCTTCTGCTATGGGTAGGACAAGACAATTTCTTGTAAAACACACGATTGCAAAAACAAACGGTCAATAACAGTAAAACATGAAAAATGTATTTCCAGGAAAATCAAAAATCGGAGCATTTTGATCAAAAAACACACTTTTCTTGTTAATATAGCTCGAAGGCCTGATGTCGGAGAGTTCAGCGTTCTAGTGTCAAACATTTTTCGGCCTGAATCTTTAGGTGTAAGAAGTACTTACATGTACTCACAAGTGCTCCCCATTGTATGCTCATATGTGTGCATTAACGAAAATTGAGGTAATATTTATATATATGATCCCATAGGAACTCTTCTGAACACATGGACAAGTCCCTTGAATCATTTCATATATAAGTTCATACATGTTCATAAATGGAAGCATATAACCGAGTAACCAAAACCATTATTTTCACATTGAATTTTTTTTCCTAGTATTATATTAATATTAGCCATTTTCATTAAAATTACTACTTTCTTTGCAACCTATTACTTAAATTAATCTTCTTAACAAATTTTAATGTAATTTTAAAATTCGCATAATATATTTTTTCCATAGATACATATGAAAAAAGATCGCGTGCATTATTATTTTTTTTCTAATATAATTGTAAATATAATTTCTGAGAAAAAAAGATTCATTTGTTGTATCTCAATTTTTAAACAAATTTTATGAATAACATTTCATTATTTATGTCTAATATATAATTAATATTAATATCCTATTTTACCGCTTTTAATAAAGTTTTTTTTTTTTTTTTTGGTTTTTTTACTACAATAAGAACCTGTTGAATCATCTTAAATTCGTTTAAAGATTAATGATCCCAACAATTGCTGTCAGTGAGTTTATACAGTGTATATGGATGGATATTAGGGATGCCAAACGGGAAATCCCGAATCCCGATATCCCGGGATTTTTCGGGATTAACAAATCCCGATTCCCGGGATTTTTTTTTTTTCAATCCCGGGATTTTGTTGTTTACTTTTGTTTATAAAATATAGCGCATCATTTTTTCTCCAACACTATTTTTTAATTTTTGTTTCATATTTTTTACAATGGAATACTCTTTTCGACATGTGTCAGCGGTTTTCCGAACTAGAAATACCTGTAAAAAAAGCTTTAATTGATTTGAAATCGCAGCCTTTCTATGATGAAGAATTTCTTTTGCTTAAACAAATAATTAACATATTAAATCCAATAAAAATTACACTAGAAGCTCTTTGTCGTAGAGATATGACTTTGTGTAAGGCAGATGCTGCTTTGGCATTCATGTTGAATGAGATTTCAACAATGGAATGTGATTTAAGTAACGATTTATATAGATCTCTTCGGAAGAGAATAGAAGAAAGAAGAACAGTATACTCTACTCTTTTAAACTTTCTACAAAATCCGAAAATTAAATCCGATTTCGATAACAATTTGGATATGATTCTGTTAAAAGCTGAATTAAAACTTTTAATATCGCGTTTTTCAAAAAATTGAAATGATTTGATATTACACGAAATTGATGACAGCATATCAGATGAAGACTTAGAAGAAGACCATGATATTTCCATTGTGCAAAAATTGAACGATGCTATCGAAAAATGTAAAAGCCTAATGAAATCAGTTCAGGGACATAATAATGATTTAGACACACAACTTGGCATAGAAATTGACCTGTTTGTTTCAGGAGGTGTAAGAGGTAAATATTTGCAAACTGCATACAGCTTTTTGCAAACCATTTTACCCACAAGTGTAGATTGCGAAAGATTCTTCTCAACGGCGGCGTATGTAGGCAACAAAATCCGTTCAAGATTGGCTGATGAAACCTTAGACGCTTTGATCTTCCTAAGAAGCTATTTAAAACAGTAAACAGTATTATTTAATTATATTTATTCTCCATTTGAAAAATCAATGGAAAAAACGTCATACAAAAAAACAAATTTAAATCAAATTTGCTACATTCTTTTGTTATTTGAAATCAAACAATCAAATGTGATTAATCAATTATAAATTGATATGAAATAGTCTTAAGTTTTGTTTTGTTATTTTTTTTTTTTAAATTACATAAAATGTAATCTTTTGTTATTGTACATCTATTCTTTTCAAATATACATAAAATATGTATTGTAAAAGAACTATATTAAATAAATATGAATTAAATGCATTTAATATATATAATTTTTTTTTATTTAAAGAAATAATATTAAAAAATAAATAAATCCCGAAATCCCGTTAAATCCCGGGATCCCGAAAAATCCCGAAATCTCGAAAATCCCGGGATCTCGGGATCGGGATTTCAAAATCCCGAATCCCGGGATTTTTAAATATCAATCCCGATTGGCATCCCTAATGGATATGTATTTGTTTTACAGTGGGGGATAAAAATGGTTGTACTAAATCAAATAAAAAATTATTAAAAAACATTAAAAAATAAAAAAAAAAATAGACTTTACTGACTTTTTTCTTAGTGTACAGTAACAAAAAAAAAATATAATAATTTAAAACTACTGGGTGGAAAACGGAACATTTGGTTCATAATGAGTTAAGTTTGTCCCATCAGGGAGCTTATCTACTAAAGAGAATTCAATATGAAAATTTCTGCAAATTTAGCCTCATGAAATTTGTATGCATACTCGGTGCCGTGAATTTCCGTCACGAAATATAATGTGACGTTTTGTTAATTAAAATAAAATGGAAATATAAAACATGTTGTTTTAACTGTTTAACTAACAAAAAACTTATGCAAAAATCATAACATTGTATGGGAGCCCCCCTAAGGAGGATCCCAGAGGGATAGGCCCAAAGGAAAAAAAATTCCACTCAAAAAAGTAATAGGTGTCGGTCTTATATATTAACGCCCTCCGAACCTTCCTAAAATTGGAAATATTGATTTAGTCACCAGTGGGTCGTTAGGGCAAATATAATGAATATTATGATGTGAGCAAGATTATTCAAGATCAAGATCATTTGTTTTTTGTTAAACAAAAAAACCGTGCAATGTTTATTTATTAATCAAAAAATGTCTTCATCCGCTAATTTAATGCAGACTTTATCTACTGACAGGTTCTTACATGTTTCATTTAGAGTCACCGAAAATTTTCAGAGGACCAATGTAGAAGGGTCAGAATATTGTGATTTTTTTTTTAAACAATTTAAATATTATATATCCGCCCTCTGCCACTCCCACTAATTTGCACTATATGCTAAGAATCTAATAAGAGAAATTTCAAAGAAAATAATTGATCTACGAATTTATATGAAACGTTAAAATTTAAAAGTTTTGTAAATTGAGTAGTTTATTCCAACCTCTTTTGCCCACCACTTTAAACTCAATGCTATTATTTTGTTTTTTATATTTCAATATTTTTTTTCGCATAAATATAACAGTTTGTAGATTTTTTATTTAAAACCAAAACTGCAAAGTCAGCCTAATGATTTTTATTTTATTTATATTTCTTTTGAATACCTGCTGATTTAGAAATAAATGGTTTTTGTTTAAAATTTCCTATTTTTGTATTTTTTTTTTTAGTGTTTGTACCAGTATTAAAGTGTGCAAATTACAATTTATTTGTTAAATTTTAACTTGATTAACCTATTAACTGTGTGTAAAACATGGATAAAGTGAAATCAAAATTTCAATAACTCCCAATTCGTTCCCAGTAATGGTAACATTACCGGTTGAACTGGCAACCCTGCCGAATATAAAAGCTTTAATATTTAAAGCTGTTGGCTAAACTTGTAAGAAAATACAAACATAACTCAAGTTGTTCGGGTAATCAATTAACATCACCGATTTTCTGTGGTTGGTTGATAAAGGGTGTTTTTATAGAGATATATAACTTTGAAATGGAATAAAACAAAGATGATTTTTTTAAATTGACATGAAATTTGCTTTATTCGAAAGATAATCCTCTGGCATTATAATTTAAATATGACTTCTTTCATATGACCGCCACTGCTGGCTCGAACGTAGTCTAATGGACAGGTCCAATTTTCGATGACTTCTTTCCAACATTTGTGGCCGTTTAAACCACAGCTCCTGCACATCATGATTGTTCAATTGATGAACAAAAAAGTCAGTAATCATGGCTCAAAAGCGGTCACCATTGACTGTAACGTCCTGACCACCAAAAGTGAGCTTCATCGCTAAACAAAATTCGCAAAATTTTTGCGCTATACGTATTTCGAATAGAACCATGATTTTCAAAATAAATTTGCACAATTTGCCAAACCAAACTAAACATAAATCACTTGACAGCTGAAAAAATGGCCGCAAGTTAAAAAAGTGTTGCTAACTTAAAATTCTATACCTGTAAAAAAAAACACCCTTTATATATACCTGATCAAGCCTTGAGTTTCTTGTGGGTGGTGGATTAGAATGAGGCTGAGGATGACCTAGTCGCTTAGGTCATCTTCAGCCTCATAATAATTTTAATATTAAAATATTTTTATATTAAAATTAAAGACATTAAATTACTTTTTTATATGAGAAATTTAAAATATTTTCGACACCCGTTGAAACTGACTTTAGAATCTTTAGAAAGTTTAGATGCCTCTTAATTCTTAAGGTTTTTTGAGTTGAGAGAAACGATGGACACACTCAAAATATTTCATGCATAGAAAAACGAAAGTTTATTGCGTTATATTAATTTTGTGCATTGTACGGACATTTTATGAATATTAATAAATTTTCGTTATTGCGATTGTAACTTTAAATTCATATATTAAGAAAATTCTTTAATATTACGAACAACATTTTGAAGATGAATCGGCACGAATTTTTTGTAAATAATACAAAACTTTCGCAAATTTATGTTTGGTCTCTCAATTATTTTTCTTGATCTCTCAATATTTTTAACTTTAACTTATTTCGTTAATAATAAGCATATTACCATAACGATTTTAACATAAATTGCACAAAGTTTTTGCATTAATCTCTTACACTCTCAATGATTGTAACAAAAAAACAGAAAAATCGTTTCCGATAAAAACTCGTGTTAAAACAAGAAGTGGTTTCTTACTATATTTTTTTTTATCTATTAATTGTTAATAAATTAAAAAAAAAAAATAATAATACCCCTATTTATGCGTGAATTGTACAATAAGGGGATGATTTGTACACAGAAAAAAAAAATATTTCCCAATTTTTTGCAATTAAATTGATTTGTTGGAATTTTAAAAGCTGTCAATTGTTAATTGAATCAATTGAATAATTTCTTAAATTCGAAACTTGCTTGATATTTTTTTATTTTATCGCTTAAACCTATTTGATAACAAAACAAGATAACACTAACATATTGTTGTTTTGTTGTTATGCATGTACCCTGTTGAAAATCGCCATATATGGATCCATATATGAGCACACATGATTCATACATTTCCACATGCTTCATATTTGTCCATAAATGATTCATATATGTTCATATGAGGTATCATATATGTTCATGTATGTGCATTAACGAAAATTGAGGTAATATTATATAATCATACAAGTCCATATGTTTCCATACGTTTCCATACATGGTCATTTGTGTACATTAACGAAAATTGAAGTAATATTTACATGAATGAGGAAAATAAAGGAATAAATGAATGAGGAAAATGAGGAAATTTTGAGGAAAATACATTTTCTGCCGAAGCAATTTTAAATGTTTTACAATTTTTGCGATCTTTGACCTAATAATAGTTATACTACTAGTATAGTAGACCCCCTCCTTGCTACTTATTTCGGACGGCGAAAATTACGGCCACTTGACGACATAATTTTGGAGCAAGGAAATTTTATGTTTTTTTTTTCAATTTCGTAATCTAGAACTAAATAACAGTGAAGCTGCAAAAAATTGGCTCCATAGACCCCCTCCTTGCCACTCATTTCGATTTTCAAAAATTTTTACTTTTGGCCTTAAATAAAAAATAATATTTTTTCCCACTTTCAGGACTTCCGACGGGAAAGTGAGACCAGATAGAGATTTATGGCCTTACACATTATTATTGTCCCAACCCTTCCTTACTAAATAACCTTTAGACATATTTGGTCTATATTTTACCTGGACAATAATAAGTGACAAAAACGCGTTTGCAAGTATACTTGCCTGTGGTCGTAAAAGGGTTAATGAGCTTAACCCTCAAAAACTCGAAATTAAGCGAAAACGCAACTAACTTACCTTCAATATATATATATTGATTAACTTAAAGGCTTTGCTAAAACTACTTAATATATTATTTCTAACAAATTAAAAAAAAAATTCGTCCATACGTTTTCAAGTTAAGACGATGTCCTTTACAGGTCTCCTTTTGGAGACCTGTTCTTATACCAAAATTAGAGTTTTAAAGTTTAAGCTTCAATCTTACTTTGTGTTTAGTAAAAATTGTTTTCTTTTCAAAATATTTATTTTTTGAAATTTTACGAAAATTTAACTTTAGCGCTTTCTCGCTTACAAACTGTGCCAAGCACACAAAATATTACTTCACAAAATATTTTGCAAATTTGGTTTTCTATCGAAATACCTTAAATCACTGATTTCGAGCACTTACGACCAATTTAAGATACCCCGCCTAATGGCGGACTTGCGGGTGAGAATTCTAATTTTAAAATCTAAGTGGTACACTCATAATAATCCACGCTTAAAAATATAAATATATTTTTCGTAAATTTTTTTTCGTAGAATGTACAAACATTTTGTTTATTTTACAAAACTTTTGTATAGAACAAACTATATAAATTTACAAATTTCGTGAAAAATACAAACATGATTTCGTAATATTTTTTTAGTACATTGTACAAAAATTTGTAATGTTACAAATATTACATATGGATGTTGATGTGGTTAGAGGTCGGATTTGCAATCAGAAGGTTGCGAGTTCAAATCCTGGCCAGGACAATTTTTTTTTTTTTTTTAGTTTTCATATTTTTTTTGTTTATTAATGTTTTTTAAATTTCTATGTTTTATTTTTTTATTTCATTATTACTATTTTTGTGTTTTGATATAAATGGATATTTTGTATTTTGTTTAATAAAGAGGATCCTAAAACAAGTTAAAGAGGACCCGAAAACACTACTTCCACTTTATTTGCCGGGTATAGTATGAAATTCAATAAAACAAATATTTAAAAATATAAAATATTTAATAATAAAATGCAATTAGTTTGAAATTGTTATTTAAGTTTATTATTATTATTATTTTATTATTTTTTTATTTTGTTTTTTAATATATTATTATATAAAAAATATTATATTATTTTATTTAGTTCAATAAACATAATAAAAATATTTCATTGCCATTTTACCTTTTTTATTAAATATTTGTAGCATATTTTTCTAGTTTTCATTAAAATTTCATAATATTTTCGACTTAAGTTCCTTTTTAGTTTGTTGTATTGCATCAGCTACTTTGGTGCAAATGGTAGAGGGGTCTACTTCAACACAGCAGGACGTCACTGAAATCGTGAGTTCGATTCTGGTGTGGCACCATTACATTTTTTTTTTTAATTTTAAAATAAACCCGTAAGGTATGCACCACATTTTTATTTAAAAAAAGTTTTTACAAAACTTTACGAAATGTGATTTGTATATTCTACAAATTTTTTCGTAATGTAAAAATAACCAAAACTTTCGTAAAATGAACAACGGTTTTCGTGTATTTTACCTATAGATTATTATGAGTGTATCAACAAATTTTAAGGACTTTACATTTTATGGAGTAAACAACATTTTCATAACCTCAAAAGAAATTGTACAAATTTTTGAGTTTTGCAAATTCTAAAGTATTTCACATGATTTCCTGCAAATAAGTTACCCCGAACCCAATTAAATATTATAAAAAAAATGTTCTCCCCGTTCTCCAAAATAATCGAGTTTTTTTTAAAATATGACAAAAACATTTTAGAGTGTATTTTCATAATTTTTAGTGGTGTAATATATATTTTAGATCTGTAATTTGATGTGACTTTAATTAAATCCAAGCAAAAACTGTAATTTTAATATTTTTAATTTGTTTTAAAACTAATACCGCATTAATATTTGCACCGTTAAAGATAAATGATTAACGCGGATGGATTTGACATGCTTAAAAATTGGCTCCAACAACAGGTTATTCAGGTCAACCAAACAATTTTTTTTTTTTTAAATTTTTCTCAAAGTGTCGAACATTTTTGAATTTCATCCTATACTTTCAGGAGAGAAATTTCTACACACATTATACAATCTGCTGTGATTTTGTAAATACTTTTTTTTAATTATTTAAACAGTGAACAGTTTAATAGAAAGTATGATCTAATCAAATTAAATTTGATTATTTTGAATACATTTTAACAACAAAAAAACTAACAAATGCGATTCTTTAAATATTTTACGAAATAATTATTTCATTATTTTAAAATTTCGGGATTTTCAAAATACTGCCAAGAAATATTTTTAATTTTAAGAATATTAAACCGGTTTCTAAAGAATTTATAATAAATGCACTATTTATTTTAACATAATTGTTAAAGGGAGACTGCATAAAATTTAAAATTAATTTATTAAAAAAGACAGTTTTTTTTTTTTTTTAAATAAAATAATTAGCCCACCTAAAATACTTCAATTAACAAGTATGCAAATAATTAAATATTGAAGGTAAATGTCAAGTGTAGGATTTGTTTTAATTTTTAAATTGCAAAATAATATTAAACACTCGTTGAAAAGTTGATTTTTAACAATGACATTGTTAATATTCATTTTTAAAATTTAAATAAGTTATAAATTGTATGGATCGATCGTACTAATGTTTTAATGTCTTATTTGGTAAGAAAATTTCAGGGAATAAAATAAATAAACAAAAGTGGCAGGGTAAATTGTTGATTTTTTGTTTTAATTCTCAAAATGGTAAAAGTGTGAAATTGCAATGTGTTAATAACACAGCGCTTCAAAATTGTCACCTAAAATCGAAAACAAGAGTGCCGACCATTGATCCTAAATATTTCGGCCACATTGGTTCGTTTGGCGTACCAAGTTTTTTCACTTATGGGCCAGTTTTTTTGCAAATCTGCATTAAAGTTTTGCAAGTTTATACATAAACTTTTAAAAATCAAATACTTTATTTTAGTTTTTTTACATAACATTCGGATATCAAATTTGGCTAATAAATGTACAGCATTAAAAAGTAAATCCGCGCTTTTCTCAGTTTTACTATATTTGACCAATTTTTGCACAATTTATCATCTCATTTTCGCAATCGATCAAAGCCTTTTTGTGCATAGGCAAAAAGACAAATCTGACCAAATATTTCTTATGAAAAAGAAAAAAAAAGAAAGTGCGATTCATGGGAAAAAGGTGAAATCTGCTTAAAGTTTATATGACAGCATAGCGAAATATGTAAACATTTTTTTTTCAATATTTTGTAGACATTCACAGCGAGAATTTTCTTGGACGAGTTTTAACCCTTTGTAGCCCATGAACTTAACTTTTTTGGTACGGGAAAGGTTAAGGTAAATAAAAAAAACGTGTTACTTAGAAATTAAAAAATATCCTTTATTTATTATTTATTTGACATTTTAGGGATTGTGACATTACTGTTACATAACATAAAAATATAATTTTGCATGTAAAAATGTAAAAATATGCATTGTATACAATAAGTAAAAAATATTATTCACTTACCTACAGGTTTTCATAAAAACAACCCAATTTCTCGCACTTTTTGTATTTTTTTATAAAATCTTAAATTTTCAAACTTGTCCCTATTCGTATTATGCAAATACGAATAGGGACAAACTGACGGAAGTGAAAAAATTACGCCATCTATGATATTTTTTTGGTACTAATTTGTGGTATGTCACAGTAGGGTGACACAAATTTGAGCGAGCTAAATAAATTCAGTATGTATTATTTCGGGATTTTGGGGTTTGTTACAGTAATGTTACATGAGGCTATAAAGGGTTAATGAAATTTTTCTATAAACTAATGAGGTTTTCTTCACAATGGGAATGAAAAATTTCTTAAAACGTTTCATTATTTTCATGAAACTGCTTTTAATGAAACTCTTTCACTAGGCGTATGAAATTTTTAATAAACAAAATGATTTTTTCCTAAAATCTTATGAAAAACTGCATTATATTAATGTAAAGTTTCAATGGACGAGTTCCAGTGACACTTCATAGATTTAATGCAAAAATTCATGGATGTCATGCAGACTCTCAGCGTTCATTGTAATGAAAATGTTGGTTAAAATAATTTTCGCAAAAATATAAACTTTTTTGGCTGAATTTTGGTACACATATTTCTTTAAGCTTTTTACATATTATACTAAAAGATGAACTCATGGGTCGTTCTGTTTCGCTATGCTGTCATATAAATTTTAGGCATATTTCGCGTTATTTCCATGAACTGCACGTCCTTTTTTTTATTTTTTACACGAAATAATTGCATTTATCTTTTTGCTTATGCACAAAAATGCTTTAAACGATTGCAAAATTGGATGATACGCGGATGCTGCACATTTATTAACCATATTCGATAGACGAGTATTAATAAAAGTTTTTTTATGTATTTACCACAACTCTCTGGGTTCTCTCCAATCTTAATAAAATTTGAATATGTGATAAAAAAAAAAAATAAATGACAAGTAATTTTTTTAGCGGGTAAAAAAATTACCCATGTTTAGGGTAAAAAAATTACCCCATTTCTCGATTTTTAAGCTTATTTCGAATTGTTTTAGAGAAATTTTAGACAAATTAAGTAGCAAATGAAAAAGCATTTGGAGACGCATTACCTGGTATACGAAAACCTTTATAGTATTTTTGTTATGCAAAAAACTGTGTTTCAAGTGCTATTAAAACTGGCGTTGTGTTAAAGAATTATAATTGAATTAAGCTAAAAAAAATGTGTATATTATTGTCGATTAAATTTAAACGAGGGGATGTCTGAGCTTTTTCCTACATTCGTTAGTGCTCGGCTTTTTTGCGATTTTTTCCGAAAATCTTTTTAACCATATTTTAAATATTTTAAATAAATGGTCACCCTAGCTTACTACATTGGCAATATTGATATACAAATTTTTGTTTTCTCGAGTACATCAAAACTGCTTTAAAAAAAATCTAAATTTCATTAGTTTCATTAGTTTCAAACATGTTTCCATATAAATATATTGTAATCTTTGCCTCACCTCTTAATAACCCTTAAACGTGAGATTGGGCAGCTAAAAAATACGTGTCCCCTATTTTGTTTTTCTTTATCACCTATCCAAGAGAGAACGCATTGGGAGACTCCCCTTGAAAGATGAAATATTTGATTTTTAAAATTTTATGTATAATGCAAATAAATTATTTATTTATAATAATATTATACAAGTATTTAAAATATTTTTTTTATGTATAATAAACTGCGTTAAAACTTGGAAAACTTTAATGCAAATATTCGAAAAATCTGGTCCTTGAATGAAAAAACTAGGTACGCCATCAAAATCGGCGAGGCCGAAATATTTAGGCTCAATGGTCGGCACTCTTGTTTTATTTTGCGAGTTGCGCAGTGTAATCAGGCGCGGGTCCAGGGAAAGGTTTTGTGGGGGGGAGGGTAACTTAGAGTATTTTTAATTAATTTTTGAATCTTTTTTACATTTTTGTATTGAAAAATATTATTTGGGGGGGGGTCCCATCCCCCCACCCATTGAAACCGCGCCTGGTGTAATAAATAATGTTAATTCATTCATTTTAATTATACTATTAAAAATGTGACAGTTATTGTATAATTAACAAGATTTGAAAGGGTTTTGAAAACAAATAAAATATGATGATTTCATTTCTTTTAATTTCTTTCAATTCAAAGCTAAAAAAACAAAAATATTTATTTGTTTTATAATTTTTAAATTATTTACACATATTTTTGAATACTTTTTTCTTTTTTTTATAAAAAACCGGTAATTTGAAATATTTTAATATTAAGTTCAAGGTGTTTTTTTTTTCAACTACCATCCGGTGTGGGAGATCGTCTTATTATTGTTTAATTGTTTTATATTTGCAGTTCACTTTACTAAACATATTTATTTTAATTCATTCACAGTTACAATGAACTTTTGAAAAATTTGAATGACACTTTTTGCATAATACCGGTAGCTAAATTTTAATTAACTTAATTGTCATATATGAGCGTATGGATTGATCTCAGGGTTCGGATTATATTTTTAATTGTTACCATTTTATTTATTTTATGTCAACTTACCAGCTCGAAATACTTCACCACAGCCATCGCAACGTGATGCAAACTGTGCATCATAGCAGTTGCCACAATAGATTTTATCGGCCTTAGCACCGAATTGTTTATCCACCAACGACAGATGACACTTGAAACATAAGAAGCAGGCTTCATGCCAATGTTTGTCTTTGTATGATAAATCCTGTAATGAAAATAAAATTGTGTTTTTCAATTATGCTGTGCAAAAAATTTTAGGTCTTCGAATCATTCCCGAATGAAACCAACGGAAAATGAAAATAGACTATCAGGGGACCAAAAACCCCAAAGGCTTTTAAAAAGTTAGCTCGTGTTGTTAATTTATAGCCTTTTAAAGTTGGGCTATTTTGAGGCAAATTTTCCGGTTATTTTTTTATATGCAGTCCAATGGAGCAATTCAATATAAAGGGTCCTTCATCTAACGTTTTTTTTCAACTAGTGCTTATTTCTTTAATGGTAACACTTAGCTCATGTCTGATTTGACAGATAATTAGTTTTATCCTTCCGCTGAACGAATATGGTTGTGTATACGCTTGAACAACGCTGGGAAAAATTGCGACATTACTTTGAAAATCATGGTAATGTTGCAGAATGTGTGCGAAAATTGCCATTTTTCTTCGAAAATGAGCAAGGAGTGTCCGTTACAGTCAATGGCGATCGCTATCGGGCCATGTTGAACGAATTTTTGTTCACAAAAATTGAAGAGGATGATATTGGCAACATTTGGTTTCAACAGGAGGGAACAGGAAGCCATTGGTGAAATACAGCTGCACACAATCGATAATGTGCTTAAAAATTGGACCGATCGTGTAGGCTACTGCATGGCCAGCCGAGGCAGCCATTTGAATGAAATTAGAGTAGTATTTGGAAGATGACAAAGCCAATTGTGACAATTTTTGTTGTTGTTTTTGTTTTTTCTTTGATATTTTAAATTTTGAATCTCGCTCCTAGACGAGGACAAGAAATTCTCATTGAGTTTGTGATTTAACATAACAAATATCTCTAGAAATTCTAATAACAAAGTCCCCTGAAGATTTCCTTGGGCAGGAATGAAATCCGGATAGGGACACGCCTACATCAGATTGCTTTTCACAATTTGTTAAATAAGTTTTGGGACTTTAGCACATTTAATTACTATAAATGAAATTATTTTCCATTATTAACCGAAAGGATTGTACTTTCAAATAAAAAAAGAAATTTGAGAAAATATTCAGTAGTTTTTTTTATAGCTTTTTCAAAAAAAAAAGTTATTTGGCGGACCCTTTATAAATTAAACATTTGGAATTAAATAAATTAAGTCAAATAATATTCAAATTTAGTAATTTATATGCTTTTTGTGGTTTTAAATTCACTTTAGCTAATTTTTTGGTACATTTTCTGTGCGTTTCATGTACTTTGGTACAATTTTCACCACACATTTATTGTGTTTCGATTAATTTATTTTTGATTTTTTTTTTAATTAAAAAAAAAAAATACAAGGAAATAAAAAAACTTTGTCGGAAATTATATGGAGAATAACAGGCTTTTTTTCAAATCAGATTAAAATTGCGCCCTCTATCGTCAGCCAGGTGGTGAAATTTTTGTAAAAAAATTTTAAAAATAAAAAAAGATAATAAAAAATGTGTGCAAAACTACAACTAAACTCGGGTTCGGATAAGCTGCAATTTTGGAACTAGTTGGAATTTCAATCTAAAAATGTAAATGATATTTTCATAGATAGTACTACACTCATAATAAAACGTTAATACAAAAGTGAATTCCGTAACTGTTGTGAACTAAAGAAAAAATTAAGAAGTTTATGTAAGTGCTCCATGTGATCAAATTTCATTACAACACTTATAAAACGTTCCAGTCACCGAAACCACCGAGCCCGGACGCAACATCTGGGATAGCCATATAACGAATTAAATCTTTGTAAGCGCCTAAACCAATAGTGTCAATAATCCTATTTTTATTACACAAAACTAGATAGAATCCATTCACAACGCAAATCCAAAGAATTGGAAAGATTTTTAAATTCAAATTATCTTTTGGCCCCTGGGACCATAATTTCTGCATTTAGAAATCGCCAAACAACTCTGCAAGAATACTTTGTTGTGAATAACGAGCAAACATCTTCCTTCAAGGACATTGACAAACTAATGGGCAAAATGGACTTTCGTTACAATGAGGATGAGTTGATTCACTTCATGAATCATTAAAAGATATTCTCCAAGAATAGTTTGTGACTTTAAGGTATTGACAATTCTTCTGGATACATTAAATACATGCTTTTTTCGGCGATTGGGACTCCAGATAAAAGGGCGTCTTTGTCTATGATTCCCTACAGCATCCAGCCGAGATATGACCTAGAACTACACTGTGGAACAAATTCAGGTTAACAAAAGTTAGGTCGATTCTGAGAGTGAGGGGTGAAAATAGAGGCTAAATTAGAAGACCCGTATCGCGGCGTTTGTTTATGTTAGTTCGAATTGTTTTTTAATCGACCTTCGAACTTTGCAGTCAAGTTCCGATTTTCAGCATATTGTTTATATGGCTTTTTGGCTATAACTCGTCGACTAATTGATATTTTTTCAATCTGTAAAAGCCAAATTATTGCTAGACACCTTTCCAACAATTAAAATTTTTTAAAAAATTGATTTAGAAAATTTTTGTTTAAAATATTTTCAAAAAGCATGAAAAAAATTTTTTTTTCCAACATTTTGCTTCACAAGCACCACAAAAATTTTCTAAATCAATTTTTTAAAAAAATTTAATTGTTGGACAGGTCTCTAGCAATAATTTGACTTTTACAGATTGAAAAAATATCAATTAGTCGACGAGTTATAGCCAAAAAACCATATAAACAATATGCTGAAAATCGGCATTTGAATGCAAAGTTCGAAGGTCGATTAAAAAACAATTCGAACTAACATAAACAAACGCCGCGATACGGGTCTTCTAATTTAGCCTCTAGTTTCACCCCTCACTCTCAGAATCGACCTAACTTTTGCTAACCTGAATTTGTTCCACAGTGCTATATAACGTAGTTTTTTTTTATATGAAATATACACTCAGGGAACTTCTGCTTTAAAAATATGTAGTTGTTTGGGTTGTAATACAGTTTCTTCATTTTTAATGCAAATGTTAGTCGTTTGTAGAACAAATTTAATTTGTTACTAACCTTGAGGTCATTTAAAAAAATAAACCACATCAAATGACTGTTTTATGTTTTTACATTCATTTTTTACAGTCGTTTTTTGTTATTTAAAAAAATAGAAAAAGTAAATGTTTGTTTAGTTTTTACTAACATATGTGGTTCATTTTTACTACAATTGTTAGTAATTTTTTGAACAGTAAAAACAAGTGACAAATATTAGTTGAATGTAATGAAATGTTAGTAGTCCTTTCTTCAAGTGAAATTTCATTTGTTTTTGACTACAATAATATCCTTAGTGTATAAATACAATTCAGACTTAAGTGTGAATGTTTTTAAATATAAATAGCATTTAAAAAGTCGTTTAGATATACATATTTCTAGCAAAATTTTTAAACATATGCTTCAAAAGTTAAAAAAAACCAATCCAAAATGACTAATTCAAAATTTTGACCCCTTCTGTGTGGATAACTTTAATAAAAAAAAAAAGATTTTTTTGTTATAATATCAAATTTAGTAGGTAAATACTACAAAATATCTTTTGCAAAGACAAATTAAGTTGTCTTTTAACATAAAGAACAACTTCAAGAGTCTAAATAAATTCAATACGAGCTAACTTTGCAAAACCCTTTTAAAGTTTTGATATAAATTATTTTCATTTTCCTTATACTTTCATTTTCCGTTGGACTCATTCGGGAAAAATTTTTTTTTGTTGCCATTGGCACATAATAGATTCGCTGGACATTTTTTAACAAAACCAGGCTTCATTAAGAAATTTTAGAACTTTATTTTTGCCTTAGGGTGCCCTCTTGTTGAAATATTGTCAACTAAAGTTGCAATTTATACAGCCTATAATTTCTAGACGGTTTAAGCTATTTTAAAAATAAAAATTTTTAATTTTCTGAACAAATCTTTATTCTAAAATATATGAAAAAATACTTTTTTTTAGTTAACCGATTTTTAAATTTTTTTTTAAAAAATATCGTGGTTTTTTACCATTTTTGTATAACTGCCATATGGCAACCCTGACGATATATTTTTTTTTATAAGTTTAGTAGCATTTTAGTAAAACCCATCCATTATTTATGGTTTGAGTGAAAACGGAATAAATTTTGGTATATTTTAGAATTACAAGGAGAGACAATTCATGAATTACGAGAGGAGAGTCAATTCATGAATTAGAATATGACAACGAAAATCTGAGTACACAGTTTAACTACACGTGGTCTCCTGTTTTACATGCATATCGACTTTCCCATGCTTGGCAACACTTACAGAAATAAACCTGTAAAAATAGCAAAAAAGCTACTAAAAATTATCTTGCAGAAAAAAACTGTTACATTTTTCAGTTTTTTTTTTGCTAAATACTAATAAAATATTTGATGTGAATTTTAGTTAATTGAAATTAGCAGTTTACTCTGTAAAATTAGCTTAAACTTTTAGTAAATAATTGTATACTCATAATAGCAAACAAAAACTGTAATATTAACAACATATTTGCTATATTTACCTCAAATTTAGTAGAATGCAAATAACTGTTTGTTTTGCTAAAATTAACAGAAATTGTTGAAAAAAACTTTACAAATTTCACATTTTTTTACTGATTTCAGAAGATTTTTTTTTTTTTTTTTTTTTTTTTTTAAAGAGAGGCAACACTCAGGAAATACTTCCTATATTTAGTGTGTTGCTTTCTTTGGAAAGGGATAGTATAGAGATGAAAGGTGGGGAAAGATGAAGGGCTTCAGACATGGCAACACTGTAATTGCGCGAGTTGCGATACGTATGAGGGATAGAAAAAACTCATACATATTTATTTGATGTTGCCGGCACCGGGGATCGAACCCGGGACCTTCTGTGTAAAAGTCCAACGCCCTAACCATTACACCACAACGCCATTTTTTAGCTTTTTTTTTATTTTTACAGGCTTAATTCAATGAGTGTACTTGCCATTACCAAATGTGTACTTATATAACCACTTATATGGTAATAGTTTTCTACACTGGGTTTATCTATAAAAAATGCTTTTGTGTTAAAATATTTTTTTATTTAAATTAGATTATGTCCTGATGCTGTGGACCTTTTTCTAATTGAAAATTATATTTTAAGGGCATTTGTTTCCTTCGAGAATATTAGTTTATAATAAATTTTTCCCACAAAAATTCGAAAACATTTTTAAGAATTTTTCTAAATAAAAACACTGTTAAACACTAAAAATGCATCTGAGATGCGACTTATCAATTGTGATAGACTTTAGGACGTAGATCACGAATGTGACAACCAAATTTTAATATTAGCTCCATTTTTCAAAATATTCGCGAGTTTAACTTTTAACAAAAATCTAGATTTTTCTTTAAAATTTATTATTTATTCATATACTTGAATAAACGACGAATTTTTATTAAGTTTTAATTTTATATTTTATATATACATATATATATATATATATATATATATATATATTTATTTTATATTTTATTTGGTTTTAAAGTATTTTTAAAGCATTAAAACACATATCAATCAATTGCGATTGGGTGAAGGATGTAGGATGTCCTTGCAATTAAAATTAAAACTTCACATATTTTTCTGTTTTGTGAATATTAAAAATCCTAAATCGAATTTGCAAAATTTTAACGCATGATATTAATTTATATTTTGCTTAATTAATTTCATTGAAAGAACCATCGCTTTCATATAATTTTTTTTTTTTTGAAAATTTAATCTGAAGTTCAAAATTTTTGACATTTATTTAGCACATTTAATTACTATAAATGTATTTAAAAAATTATTTTGCATGTATTTACAAAATATATTAAATTAAAGAGAATAGTTGATACTATTTGAATGTTGCAAAAAAGTTGCGTTATTATTTTCAAGTTTGTATTATTTTAAAAAAATTTTATGCAAAATTTAGATTTCCTAAAAAAAGTGTTTTTGCAAATATTTCTTTAAATAAAGCTAACCATATTCATTATCTACGTCCAAATGTATTTTAGAAATGAAAGGTCGCACCCCCGATGCATCAAATTTTTCTGATATTGTTGAACTGTGACGATTATTAGTTTCTTTGTGGAAAAAACGAAGATTTTGTATGCTTTTTTTGTACACAAAGAGAATTTATTGGACGAAATAAAATGAAAAGTTTAGTAAACTAATGAAGCTTTTCTTCACGAAATGAAACTTGTTTTCAAATGAGTGAGTTTTCATTAATTAAATGAAACTTTTACTAAATAAAATAATAGCTTCCATAAAATTAATAGTTTCAATGGACAACTTCATTGCTTTAATACAACAATTCATTATTATTATGCATAGAATTCTCTCAGTGTAGAAAAGATTCAGCAATATATATGTGCAGTCTTACCTCACCATTAAATTTTGAAATAAATATAAATTAATAAAATTATCTTTACGTTAAAACTATATTAGATTCCAAAAACAGACTAAAAATCTAAATTTAAAGCTTAACAACTTTTAAACTGGTAGCAATACATCGCAGAAATTTTTGTCGTTTTCTTCTACACTTTGGCTTTATGCAACTGTTATGCAACATATTGTTTATGAAATTTTTAATTAGATTTGTGAAACATTTTATAAAAAGCAATGACACTTCCTCATCTTTTTTATTAAAACGGTTTTTTAAAATACAAAGTCTAATGACAATTTTTTATAATTTCAAAACTTGATAACATTTTCTTTCATTTGATATCTCAACTTTATTTGTAATTTTTTTTTGTTTCTGTATAATTAGTATTTAAATTTGTAAAAATATTTTCGTTTACACCCTTTATTTTCTACAAATAAATATTTTCTAAACATACAAATTGCAATAAAAACCTAAAGTCTATATTCACAAAGTTTATGAAACTTTATTATAAACTAATAAAGGTTTATGAAACTTTTGTCATACATTTTTATGAAACTTTTCATCATATTTATGAAAACTTCATAAATATGATGCATAATTGATGACAAACGATTTATAAAACAATATCATCAATATGATGCAACTTTTTTGCCTGAGTGTACAGTGAAAACCGGTTAAGACGAAATCCGAGAGACCAAGAAAATTAGTACGTTATGAGCTTTGTATTAACCGTCCACAAAATATGAAACATTTTTATAAACTTTTAACAAAATTATGAAATTCTTTTATTTGAACTCATAAATAGATATTTCTGGATACATTTGTAACAAAATGTCTGGATATTCGGTTTAAAATTTAATCAAATTCAAAGAAATTTTAGAAAATTGGCAACATGTTTGGAAGTTTGTAATCAAAATGGAATATTATATGGGGAACTTCAAAAATTTACGACACTTTGAGGTAAAATATTTTCAAAATTTTTTTTGAAAGACTTGAATAACCACCTTTTTTGTATATGTTAACCGATGTTTAAGCATGCTAAATCCATTCGCGTTAATCGTTTATCTTTAACGGCGCGAAAATTATGGCGGTTTTAAGCTTCAAGCAAATTAAAAATAATAAAATTACTATGTTTGCTTAGATTGAATAAAAGCGACATCAATTTATAAATCTCATTGCGTTTACGACATTTTAAAATATATATTACACCACCAAAAATCATAAAAATACACTCAAAAATTGTTTTTGTCATATATTAGGACTTAGAAAGAAAATCGCGATTATTTTGAAAAACTCGACTTTTATTGGTTTAATGAATTTAGTTGGGTTTAGGGTTTCTTATTTGCAGAAAATCATATTAAATACTTTTACATTCAAAAAATTGTAAATTTTATATAATTGACATACATATATAATTTACAATTTGAGGTTATGAAAATTTTGGTTGCTCTATAAAATTTAAATTCATGAGAATTTTTTGATGCCTTTCCGATTTTAGTATTAAGCTTATTAAAATCTTTTATTTGAAGTACATTTTGGAAGAATATGGGCTTTAGTTAAATAATGTGTTTGAAAAAAACTGCAGCTGTAGCCGCTATGAATGAAAAAAATTTAACTCTCTTGCACTTTCTCAATTAAGTCCGTCATAATTTTTTTTTTTTTTTTTAAAAGAGGTAACACTCAGGAAATTCTTCCTATTAAATAATGTGTTGCTTTCTTTGGAAAGGGGTTAGTAGAGAGGTGAAAGGTGGGGAAAGATAAAGGGCTTCAAACATGACAATACTGTAATTGTTGCTCGCCACCTGATGGAGAGTTGGCGAACTTGAAGCTTTTTAATTCATAGCCCTGATTCATTATTTTACTTCGGTGGTTTTAAGTGCTATGGGAACACCGAAGGCATAAAACTTTGCGTTTAAAATTTAAAATTTTTAAAATGCCTTTTTGACTAGGAGATGTGTTTAGAAAGTTAATTATAATTGTGAATGTCAGACGAAAAAACATACATTTTAAAAAAATTTACGCCAATTCCTTATAGGTTTGTGATGTTTGTCTGCCGTTATTGGTGCGCTGAGATCAACGTGGTATACCTCAAGATATATAAAATTACACCATTTTTCAAATACTGTTCTCCAAACTCAATTTCATTAAACGGCGCAAAAACGCTTTGGAAAAAACTGCGAAAGTTTAAAAATTGGATAATTTTGGTTTCTCTTGTAAACCACCATGCAACTTTTAACCAAGCAGCGGCATGGAAATTACTTTTTCAGTGAATGTAGCTACCAAGTCTAGTGATTCCATTTTGTGTTGGTTTGGATCTGAAAGTTAAAATCCATGAGCAAAAAACAATAATAGTAATAAAAAAAATCTCTTGTAAGTTTGAATTAATTTTTTTTGATTTTTCGACTTTTAAATGCCCATCATTTCTCTTGATGAAGGCGTTTCAACAGGAAACTCTACACTTCAAACAATCCCTGCCCATCGTTCTTCTCAATTCATAAAACGTTGACAAATAAGAGGAATCTTATGTCGGTTGCAACAGGTGTCGAAAATTTTTGAAGTATGTCATATAAATTTTTGTTTGTGGGACTGTCCGAAACAGCTCGTCTTAACCCAGGGTTCGTCTTAATCGAGTTCGTAGTAACAGATGTTTTTTTATATTCACTTTTACCAAAACGGTTAGTTTGTATTAAACGAGGGTTTGTGTCAACCGTGTGCGTCTTAAACGACTTTTACTGTACTTGAATATTTTGCATTGTGTGTGTTAAAAATACACAAATTTTAAATACGAGTATTATATAAAAAATCAACAAATTTTGCACCACTTTTTTTATGCAAAAAGTGTTTAAAAATGATGATACCGAAAAGTTAAATTTTCCAAACAAAGTATAATTACTATCTAGAATTGGTCGAAAAATATATCTTGTTTTCGCATAAAAGCTCTAGACTTTAGACTCAGCTAAAATATTTTTTAAACTTTAAAATTTTGACTCACACTTACTCAAGCTCACTAGAGAAAAATTCCACTCACGCACAATCACTCACGAACATTATTCCTCTACTCACACACATTCACGCTCACGTGAGCAAATTTAGATCTTACTCAAACTCACGGGTGATCATGCGTGATTCACGTGAATCACACAAATTCACGAAATACTATTTTACCAAAAAAAAAAAAAAAAATGCAATAATTAAGGTAAATTGTGAATGTTTAACTAAAAATGGATCTGAATATGTAATTTTGAAATTTATTCTCTATTTTAAAAATTATTAAATCGGCGAAAAAATTAAAGAAAATATTTGTTAAAAGCAAAAACAATTTTGTTCTGTAAAATTCTACTTCATGCAATCACACTCATGCAAAAATTTTACTCACGCACTCACGAAGAATTTTTTACCTTTTTTATCGTGAGTGAGTATGTACTCACGATCACTAGAGTACATTTAGGTTTAGGAATCACGCAAAATTCTGCTTACGTGCCCATTTAAACTTTAAAAACTGCCACACTACTCGATGCACTCCAAATTTGAATAAAACAAAAAAAATTTCTTGGTGAACAATTTTTTAAAAAAAAATTGTTATATAAATTTTTTAAATTAGTTCACACAAGAAAATTATCTATAGACGAAAAATGCCCAAAAAGTTGCCCTACTAGCTGTTGTATTTGGATTTGGAATATTTCTCTTAGTTTTTTACCTATAGCCCAAATACGTGTAGTGCCACATGAGGATACATTCCCGTACATACATATTATGTATGCTTTGTTTTTTGATTGTAAAAAAAAAAAACGGTAAAAATTTTCTTTAAAATGATGACACACAAAAGCAATAATATAAAACTTTTTGGACATACAAACTCAGAGGAGGGTGGAGTAATGTGGGAAATTAAGATATTTTGAAAAAAACTCAGAAATTAAGGTTCTAACCGCTCCCTGAAGTATATCCCTTAAAAGAAGCTGAATACTTTCTCGGTACATTTTTGAAGAATTGTCCGCTTCTCACTTTACCCTACATTACAATATTCAAAATTTTTATAATTTATTGATTTCGTTTAAGCATTTAATTTGTATTAAACAAAATAATATATGGGAATAATTTAATGGCAATTTTAATTTTAACGCAATAAATGTTTAATGATTTTTTTTTAAACGATTACATCTATGATTCACATTAATATTTTTTGGCAAATAAATTACATCTGTCTTAAAACATGAATTCTATCATCGTATTTTTTTTTTTAAACAAAATTACGACAAAATATGAAAATTGCGAACATATGCAATTTATAAGATGCATATAACCACTCGCTAAATATGAGCGATATACAATTAGAATTGTTTTTCGAAATACAAAAATGTGTGAAGACGAACGATTTGAAATAAGAACACAAAATATTTAATCATATTTTGCAGCTATTTGTAGATGCAGTTCATTACCCAGTGTAGAAAAGCATTTCCATATAAGTGGTTTTATAAGTACATATTTGGTAATGACAAGTATGTACTTACATACAATTGTCATTGCAAATGTCATTACTTTTATATGGGGATGTCGCGCAAAATAATGGCATATCAAAAATATGTGATTACCTATATGCTTACTAGTGTGGACAACCGATCGAAAATAAGTTACATCTCAAATACATAATCAGATCTCATTTGTTATTGATCGATATTTATTCTTATTCAAGTTTATCTCAAAATTGGGGTATCCAGTAATATCCGATTAGATCCTTCAAATGTACTGCTGGATCAAATAAGAAAAAAATTTATCTCAAAATTGAAGGATAAAATAACATCTAAATTAAGATACTGATAGATTCCAAAATATTCCATGGGATTAATTTAGATCCAAAAAGATAAGTAATTTTTGGTGGATCGAAAGACATTTTTAGATTAAATTTGATTTACTTTAATCCCATGACATATATTTTGTTTTTAATAAAATTTTAAAAAAATTTAAAGAAAAATAATTTAGACATCTGCACAAATATAATTATGTATGGAGTTATATATAAAAATATATAATTGTGTCTTGTACGCATAAAAAATATTAATGATGTATAATCATATCTCAAACTAAATTGTTAATTTTGTGTCATATATGGAATCTTACAAATTTATATTTTACATCATTTAATGTCATATATGAATTGGATTATACATATGTCACCATATATAAACATATGTTATGTCACACACAAAAATATTTTTTATAAGAAAGTATATATTGTTATATCTTAAATTATATAGCTTATCACTATATTTGAGTACATACTGTGTTATATAAGAGAATGTATTATTATATATGACAATAAATCTATCATATATTATTATGTATATATAAAAATATATTGTTATATATTTTACCATGCATGGCACCACATATGATCAGTAGGGCTCGGAAGTACATGTTTGTTGTCGTTAGCTGAAGAAAAATGTTAACCAAATATCTTTGCGAATCAACAAATTTGCAACAATATGGCATTGATTTGTTGATGCATATCTTAACTCTGTGCTTAGATTAACGCACTATCCTACTCAATGGAAACATGCAAAGACAGTAATGGTTCCAAAACCCAATAAATCGGAAAACTGTATCAGTTCTTATAGACCTATTAGTCTACTTCCAATTCTATCCAAACTGTTTGAGCGCCTATTTCAGAAAAGACTGTGTCCCTTTCTGGAATCTATGAATGTAATTTCTGAACATTAATTCAGATTTCGCCATGAGCACGGTACTCCTGAACAATGTCATAGGGTTGTTAAAACTATTAGGGGTGCCTTGGAAAACAAGAATTTTGTTCTTCTGTACTTTTGGATGTCAAACAAGCATTTGATAGAGTATGGCATACAGGACTATTATTGAAATTAAAAAATATTTCCAGCTCCATTTTAAATATTGTTTAAATCTTATTTGCTCGGACGTAGTTTTTATGTTAATATTAACGAAGACAATTCTGAAATCGTATCTATAAAGTCAGGTGTTCCACAGGGAAGCGTATTAGGTCCTGTTTTATATACCATATTTACTTCAGATATGCCTACTAACAAAGACGTGATTATTGCCATCTACGCAGACGACACAGCAATATTAGCATCCAAAGAAACTGCTTCTGAAGCATCTATGGTTGTACAAAGGCAGCTTAACCAAATTCAAGAGTGGTTAAATAAATGGAATATAAAGGTTAATGCAGACAAATCTACACATGTAACTTACACCCTCAAAGAAGGCAATTGTCCACCAGTAACCCTGAATGGAGAAACTATTCCTTCAGCTGAATGTGTTAACTATTTGGGCTTAAATATAGATAGACGATTGACATGGAAAAACCACATAAAATTAAAAAGAAATCAACTCGATATCAAAACTAAAAAATGTATTGGTTATTGGGTCCTAAATCTCAGCTAAGTTTGAGGAACAGAGTTATTTTATATAAAGCCATCCTGAAACCCATATGGACTTATGGGATCCAGTTATGGGGCACTGCTGCATATTCAAACATAGATATTTTACAAAAATATCAATCCAAAACTTTAAGACTTATCACAGACCCCCCGTGGTTTGTAAGAAATGATATCATACACAATGATCTTGATGTACCTATAATTAAAGACATCATCATCATTAAATTACATCACTAATTACCTCAATAGATTAAGCAATCACCCAAAATATTTTGGCAATAACTTAACTAGACGATACGGATGAAACGAGAAGATTAAAAAAAACTGCATATTTTGGATCTCCCTTTTTCATAATAGGTTTATATCAAACAAATTTTTCTTTTTAATGTTTTATTTACACCATTCTATAATTTAATTAAAAATGTTTTATAAAACATTAATTTATTTTAAAATGTAGTAAACATATATTTTTGCTAAGTTCAATGGAACTTAGTGACTCTGTCATTAGTTAAATTTTAAAAAATTTGCTTAATATTTTTATTGTAAACAGATTGCAAATAAATAAAGATTAAAAAAAAAAATATATCTTTACATATTTTGGAATTTGGGCAATTTTTTGCTGCATATTTTAAGGAATTTTTTTGATGTTTTACTAAAATCACATTTTACACAATTTATAAATTTTATAAATAAAATAGTTTTCAAACTTATACATAAATTTTTACATTATAATTTTACTCGGGCAAAAATAATGAGTCTACAAATAGATTTTTTTATTGAAATGATTTTTTTGTAACTGGATTCGAACATAGGAATCCAGGTTGTCAGTCGAGCGCTCTACTAAATCTACTAAAACTTAGTTAAAAATGACCTTGCAAAAGAAACTGCTAAATTTAGCAGATTTTTTTTGCTATATATTAATAAAATAAAAACAGCAAAAATTAATCTGTTAACTTTACAAAATTTTAGTTATAATCGATGTGAATTTTAGTTAATTGAAAATAGCGTTTTGCTCTGTAAAATTACCAATAAAAATTTACTAAATATTTGTAAACTCATAAAAGCAAACAAAAACTTTAATATTAACAACATTTTTGATATATTTATATCAAATTTAGTAGAATACAAATAAAAGTTTATTTTGCTAAAACCAACAGAAATTTCTGCTTAAAAATTGTAGATTTTATAAGGCCAAACTTTTATTCGCGTTAAAAAAAAAAAAAACTAAAAATAAACTTTCAAAATTTCACATTTTTTTAATGATTTTTTTTGTCTACTAATATTTAGTAAATGTTTTTCATGATTTTAGCAGATTATTTCGTTACTGTCAATTAACTAAAATTCACCTCAAATATAACTAAATATTTGTAAATTCAACAGATTTATTATTGCTATTCTTATATTACTAATATTTAGTAAAAAATCTGCTAATTCTAGCAGTTTTTTCTGCAAGCTAATTTTTAACGAATTTTTTGTAGCTTTTGTGCTATTTTTTTAGGTTTATTTCTATGAGTGTAAGTCATTATTTTTTGTGTAAAAGTAATGCAGAGAGTAAGAAGGTGGTAGTGAGAAAAGTAATGACGAGTCATTACCGTTTCAACACTGGGTAATTGAGTACATCTAAATGTGCAAGAAACTTCCACTCAAAATTGTCTATCAAAAATTAAAAAAATAGTTTTTATACGAAATTAAAAAAAAAAAAGTAAAATGAGAATTAAATATGCGAAATATAAATATGATGCAAGTTTGAATACAGAAGAGTATTATTGAGAGAATGGTAATTGTTTTTTTTATGGATATTACTCACCTTGGAATCGATACCGATGATCTTATTGCACTCTTCGCAAGTGTTGGCGAATACATTCTCGTAACACTTGATGCAATAGGGATGATCATCACGTATTACATAACGCTGGCCGGTAAGGCTTTCATCACATTGCCAGCAACAGAAATGGCCAGAATGCCAATCCTTATCCATGGCCTTAGTATATTCACCACTGAAAATTAACTGTAAAAATAAAACAATTGTAATCCATGTTTTTTTTTTTTTTTTTTTCCTAAATTTCTTTGATGTTTATATAATATATTTTTTGTGTGTAAACCAGAGTTGTATTTTTGAGCAGAGTTGTATTTGTGGTGGAGTTTGGTAGTAGTAGTAGGTAGTGGTGGAAATAAAAGTAGTAGTTTGAGTAGAGATTTTAATATTATCCAAAATTTGTGTGTTTTGTAGATTTGTGAGTTGTGGGTAAATGTAATTTTGTTTTGAATTTATGAATTTCATAAAAGCACTAATTAATTTAAAATAATGTGTTAGGATTATTTATTCAAAATTGATAGTATATTTTCTTTAAAATTTATATTTTTTTTGTAAATTTAAGATTATGTTTTTTTCTATAAATTTTGTGGGTGTGGCTAAGTGTAACTTTGTTTAAAATTTATTTTTAAATTAGCACTACTGTAGAATTCAAAATTATATGTATTGAATTACTTTTTTCAGATTTGTTTGCCAAAACTATTTTTTTTTTTTTTTTTCATTAATTAATAATATTTTTGGGTATATTTTGTGTAGACAAAAGATTTTAAATTTTCACTTTCTGAATTTTGTACATTTTTAGGATATTTTGGTGTGGTAGTGGTTTGTGTTGGAATTAGTAGTAAAAATTTGTTTTAGATTTTTATTGATTTCAATTTTGTACCTTTTGTTTAGTTAAAGGAGTTACGTGTCGTTTGTAAAATTCATTTTGAGTATTTTGAAAAGAATATTGTATTGAATAAAATTTTGTATTTGTGAATTGTAGAATAAAATTTTTTGGAAAAAGAGTAAAATATAAAAACAAATTTGAATGAACATAATGAACTTTCAATTTTAAAAATTAATTTTAAAGCAAAAACAAAATTCCCAAAAACCAAATTTTAAAAAAAATAGCACATTTTTTGAAATTTCATATTTTTTGAAAATAGTTTATATATTTTTTTTTTTCATATTTTAGATTTTAGATTTTGTATTTAAATAGTTTAAATTTTTATGTCACTATTTAGACCTGATAACTTATCTCAAATTAACCAAAGTTTAGGGCTTAACCATAGTTATGAATGTTAAATTCATATGGAAATATCAGTGGTGAAGTTAAACTCTGGTTGTTTATAGAAAAGCAACTGGCTCTCAATATTTCTTCAAAATTTTTCTTTCATTTTTTTCTTTCTTCGAAAATTTCTTTCAATGAATTTTTTTTATAAAACGACACGTACCCCTTTTCTTCACTGGTTTGTTCGATTTCGGTTATTTGAACTTCAGATTCGCGACGTTTTGAAGTTTTCTTAACTTTCTTTGATTTCTTAACTTCTACGCTTTGCATAATTTCAACATCCGCCATTTTTTTTTTTATTTTTTTTTTCAAAATAACTAAAACCGTAATATGTGTATGAAAAAAGCCTTTTAGTATCCGTTTAACGTTTAAATACCGCCCGCGTTTGACCGACTAAACTTTTTTACTTGGAATTTTCTATTTTGGCCAACGTTTTTTTTTTGTTTTTTGGTAATCGCTGTCTGCCTTGTGCTCTTTTTTTTGGGAATCTTTTAAATTTGACTCATTTTTTCTTTTTCCTTATACGCAACGCTTTTCACTTTCTCGTAATAAAATCTCAACTGTCTGACCGTATGTTAATTTCAATTTTAAATGGCTTTTACACAAGAAAAATATCTCAATCTTATTAAAATTGAAATACAAATACAGAACACGCAGCAACGGTTTTTTTTTTGTTCTTAAATTAAAAAGACAATTTTCAAAAATGGAGAGAGAGAGAGTATGAAATGCACTTCTAGGTACTCATTTAGTAGCAAAGGTACACATTATTTTGTATTAGTGTTGCCAGATGGATAGGACTTTTGTGAAATATATTGTACATAAATGGCGCCCAACTGAGTTTTTCTTTAATATACATTTTTAGGTTTAAACGGAATTTATCCATAAATTTTCTTAAAAAATATGGGTCATTCTTAGTGATCGGGTGACCCCTGATTACCACATAGTGTAGTTTTACGTACAGAGTTGTATCATGGTTTAAAATAAGGTTGAATAAATCTGCTTTCAAAAATATTGACACTGATTTTTTAATAAACTGTTTAACAAATGCTATTTCAAGTTCAACAGTGGTTACTAAAAAGAAAATACCCTTAAAGTACGAAATAACGCCTTGGATTAACGGAAATTTACAAGCTCTTATCGAGTACAAAAATAATCTTCTGAAAATAAGAAGAAAAAATCGAAATAAAAGTAATATTGAATTTTGCATAAAGAGAATTAGTAAAACGATAAAAATATCCATTAAAAAATGCATGATTAACTATTATCATGATAATTTGTGTAAAATACAAGAAGAACCCAGAAAGTGTTGGCAGTTTTTGAATCGAACTTTGGGAAGAAGCTCAAAATCAAAAATAAACTTAAGCAACGATGTAGGTGAAGTTATTGAAAAAGATGATGATAAAGCAGATGCTTTTAACCAATATTTTTTTGACTCTGTTAAAAACTTAAAGGCGCAAATTGAATGTGGTTTAAACGATGATTGTGACAATCTTCGAAGTTTAAGGTGTACTCGCAAACATTTTTACTTTACTAATACTACTGAAAATGAGATTTATAATTTAATTTCACAATTGGAGCTTAATAAAAGTCCTGGAAGTGATGGTTTGACATCAAAATGTATTTTTGAATGTAAAGACATAGTAGCGCCATTATTAGCTAAAATTTTCAACTCTACAATTTCATGTTCATTTTATCCTGATATATTAAAGGTCCATAAAGTTATACCGATTCCTAAAGAAATACATTCGAATACAGTTGATAAATTCAGACCTGTAGCGGTTTTATCTGTTATAGACAAAATTTTTGAAAAAATTTTACATTTGCAACTATCAACGTTTCTGGAGGAGGAGAATTTAATATATCCAAATCAATATGGTTTTAGGAAAGGATGTGGTACTGATGAGGCTGTAATAAATGTGGTGAATTATGTCTGTGATGGGTTAGATAAAGGTTTCTCTACTATTGGAGGTATATTTTACGATTTTACAAAAGCGTTTGACTTGGTAGATCACTCAATAATGGTAAAAAAACTTAAATTTTATGGTGTAAGAGGTAAAGAATTAGCACTTTTTAAAAGCTATTTAGACAGCCGAAAGCAATATGTTCAGATAAACGACAGTAAAAGTGCAATTCGTAATGTGGAGTGTGGAGTCCCTCAGGGGAGTGTCTTAGGTCCCCTTTTATTTAATATATATCTTAATGATATCAATAACCTCGGACTTACTGGGAAAATTTTTATATATGCCGATGATTTGTGTATTCTTTATCCGTATAAGGAAGAGTTAATGTTCAAAATATTTGCTGAACGTGATGCGGCTTTAATTTCAGAGTTTGCCAGATTAAATAAATTGGTAATAAATCCCAACAAGACCAAACTCTTAAGATTTAGACCTCAACCAAATCGAAATCGAAACAGGAGTACAATTTTTGTGGATGGAAATGAAATTGTAGAAGTTGACTCCATAAAGTATTTGGGAGTTATTCTTCAAAATAATTTGTCATGGCACCAACATATTCAACATGTGCGTTCTAAAACATCATCTGCGCTTGGAATCTTATGTAAACTTAGATACAAACTGGATGAGAAAACTAAATATATAATTTTCCAAGCTTTAGTTCAGAGTCATCTCAACTATCTAACGCTTATTTATGGCTATAGAGGAAATTCTGATCTAAAATCATTACAAATCATTCAAAATAAATCATTAAAAGCTGTTTTTAATCTCCCACATTTGTTTCCCACAGTATCACTATATAAGGATGTTGCTCAAAAAGTTTTAACAATATATGGACTGTTTAAATTACAGTTGTTGCTTTACATTTATAAAGTCGTGCATAACGTTGGTCATCATACAATCAGCTTTATAACGAATCAAAATGCTTTTAATACAAGGAACAATTCTAACCTAAGAACTGCTAGATGTAGGCTAGAAGTGACCAAGCAAAGAATAGAATATATCGGTAGTATGGAATACAATAATTTACCTCAACGTTTAAAAGATTGTGTATCAATTTCTTCATTTAAAAATAGACTAAAAGAATATTTACTACAAAATATTGAAATGCTTTTGATATAAATAATAACATTATATAAAACTTTGTTAAATTTATAAACATATCTATACTTTTTTTTTTTTTTTATTATAAATTTAACTATAAAATTAGTTAAATGGATCTCATTGCCAACTTTGTCTCAACAATGCCCTAGAGGCGCTGAGACTCTATTATTTTAAGAATTAAATTTTGTAAAAATGAATTTAAATAAATAAAAAAAAAAAAAAAAAAAAAAAAAAAAATCGCCAATATGGAGGCTCGAGTTGTGATACTGCTTTCAAAAACGCTTAAAAACATTATGGAGTGACGAAATCGGCGGCTTAAAAATTTGGAAAGGTAAAATATGGCGGATAGTTTAAAAAAGTTTTGGAACTAGCATTAAAATTGTCAATCAATAGTTTTTGGACTCGTTGTCTCTGACATTTAAAAATTTTAAATTTGAAAAGTGATCCCACTGATATAAATTTGTGCGTAGTATTAATAAATTCCTTCATTAATAAAATTAATTTTTTCTCAAAAGAGTCCCCAAAAAAATGTTTTATTGAACCAATGAAACATGTTTCATTAAATCAATTTTAATGAATGGTTTCATTGATCCAATGAAAATTTCATAAAGTATATGAATTTGTTTCAGTAGTTCTATAAAAGTTTCATGTGTTTAATGAATTAAATTCATAGTTTGTATGAAATATTTTCATTAATTTTTATTACAATACACTTTTTAAAGAAGTTGAGATTTTAGCCAAAAACAAGTTTTTCTTTAAATTAAAAAAAGTAAATAAATAAAAAAAAAAAATTGGTGATCTTTTACAAAAGCACTTATGTCGAAGTAAGAAATTTTTTTAAGAATTTTGTAGCCATTTCACATCATCACTTTATACACTAAATGATTTCAGACCGTTTTAATTAAATTTTTTTGGTTTTGGCAAATTCTGTTTAACAAAAAAATTTATGTAATTTTGCACTTGACACTCTACCCACTGTAAAAATCTTAGATCGGTCTTTGTAATCATTAGCAAACAAAAAAAAAAAACTATGCAAGATTTTTACGGTGGTTAGATTCTTGCAAAAAATGGATTTTAATTATAAATCTTTTTTTGAGCAAGTTCGATTTGTAATGTGGGGAGATTAACTTGAGCGATTTTTTTTAAAATCCATAATGTACTATTTATTTAGTAAAAAAATCACAAAATTATACTAACAAATTTTTTGTTTGCATATTACAAGTTAAATTTTGTATGAAAAAAAAATCGACAAATTTTCTTTGATTTTGAAATTATGAAATAATTATAAAAAATGTAATGAAAAAATTTACAATATTAATGAATTTTTGTTTTAAAATAATGACAAAATTATAAAAAATGTAATGAAAAAATTTATAATATTAATGAATTTTCATTCAGTTAATGAAATTATTTCAATGAAATCGATTCATAAATACTACGAAGGAAAATTCTATCAGTGAGGTTTCGTTGTATTTTATTAAAATTAATGTTTTGGGAGTAGCTGAATTTAAATCTGAAATCAGATTTTCTAAATTCAGAAAACGAAACTAATCAAATATTTTCTCGGGAAATTTTGGGGGTCGCTGAATACGTATCTGAGCTCAGATTATAATAATTCAAATACGTGTTTTCGAATATTTAAAATCCTACAACTTTCAAAGAAATTAATTAATACGAAACAGATTATTTTTCAAAAAATCATGTGCCATATTAGAGCCGCCATTTGGAATTATTAAAATCTGATTTCAAATTCGTATTTGGCAACCCGTCTTTCCGTGACTTTCTAAAAAAAAATTTAATAAGAATCCGATGACCTTTTAAAAAAAGAATTATCCGCCATTTTGAGTAGTCAATATCAGATTCATAATTAGTTACCCCCGAAACTTTCCCTTAACAACAAAACCGATCACTTTTGAAAAAATCATTTAGCTAGCTCAAAAGCTGAAAAACCTATTAAATGACAAATTTTAAATCAAATTTTGAAACTTTTTGGAATCACCCACCATATTGGATTTGCCATTTTGAATTCTTCTCCAGACTCAAATTCTGCGACACCAAAATGCCCGAGTACAAATTTTCAAGCCGGTTCTGTTACTCCGTAACATGTTTTAAAGCGTATTTTCTAAACCATCATAACTCCATATTGCGCCCTCTTCTTTCGAAAGTTGTGATATTCACCTAAATTTTAACCCATCATACAACTCTGTTGGTCAACCTACACCTTGGACAGCTGGGTGTCTCCCATTCATAAAGTATGAGCAATTTCAAAATTTTTCAACACCTGTTATAACTGACTTTCAATTCCTCTTATTTCTCAAGGTTTATTTTTAATTTAGAGAAACGATGGATAGATTTAGGCAGACTATTTTTAAAAACTGTGTGATAGAAGGGGAAAGTTTCGCCACTGGCGCTAATATGACATCCCCGATTTTAGCTGCATTTAAAAGTGTTATTAACATGTGTCTTTCCGTAAATTGTGCAGTTTTCATGTCATTTTACAATTGTACTTAACAAGTGGTCGTGGATGGACATCTTTTTTTTTTTATTTTTTGGGTTGCAAAAAAAAAAAAAAAATAGAGAGTTAGTACCCAGCAAAAAATTTTCAAAAAGGTAAGCGGGTTTGTAATCAAGCATTTTGGGCAGAACGCATTCCTTACTAGATTACCTACTCGATTCTTTTAACAGGGCGTGAGACTAAAATAATTGATTCTTTTGAATTGATTATTTTTTTTACTGAAGAACCATTTACTTTATATTTTTAAGAACTACATACATTTTTTAATAAAGAAATAGTTCCATTGTAAAACTACGAAGTACTTACACAAAAAAAAGAAAAATAAATAAATAGTTCCCTAGAAAAAATAAGAAGTACTTACATTTAAAAAAAAGAAGTAGTTCCATAAGTAAATTCAACTTTTACTCACACGTGATTCTCCTAGGTCACTCAAATATAACGATCAAAACTCACACGGAAATAATATCCTAAAAAGTGAAACATCGAATTGTTATGATAACATGGGATTGTTATAATTTTGGAGCTATAAACCACGAAAATATAAATAAAAAAGAACAATTCAAAATTGAAAAACAAAAATATGACTCACGCACAATCATCCTCGAAATTTTTTTTTTACACTCACTCACGATAACGTCAGTAATTTCAACTTCCACTCACAACTGCTAATGTGCGCTTCCCTAATTTATACCTAACCACAGTTTAACAAAATTTGGGCAACATGCAATTTCTGTTTTTAGTATTATTTTCCTGCAAATAAAAATTTGTTTGAAAAAATATATGAGATAAATTCTTTAAAATTGTATAACTTCTTTTTTCAAAATTAGGAACTACTTCCAATAACGTCCTTTTATTAAGAAAAAGTATATGATTACTTCTTGAGTACAAAAAGTTATACATATAAGTTAATAACATTGTAATTTTCTTTTAAGTAAATAATTACTTTGTTATTGAGTTCATGCTTTCTGGTTTAAATTTAAAGAATTAATTAGAATACTACTTGCTTTTTTGACTCTATCGTTGGAATGAGTTTGGTACTGCAGTTACAAAATTTGGCAATGAGATATGTAAGCAAGTGTGGGCATCACCTTCTTTTTGGAATGTGTAATTTTTTCCTGGGTATATTTGGGATAACTTTTTCATTTCGTGTATTACAAAAATGCAATTTTAGATGTAGAAGCGTTGATTTTAATTTAAAATATTGACATGATTTTTTTTAAATTTATTTCTAAAAAGTGAAAGGAAAAATTAAATTATGCGAGTGGGCTGATCATGGGGCACATATGTTAGACCACTAAGTGGAGAGTAGTTTTGTCGGCAAAAATTGGTATCACTTTAAAATACGTATACGTAATATAAATTAGTTACATGGTTATATGTTTTGCATGGGTCAGACGTAATTTTGTTTCTACAAATGCGATGAAAAGAAACTTTTTTGAAATTTGTTTGCTAAAATTACAACTAGTACACAGTGGACATCCATGAGTTTTGGCCAACACTAGAATACAGAGAATAGATGTCTAGATAGTATATTTTAGGAGGTTTAGGCAGCCGCAGATCATTTACTTCAAAATTTAAATATAATAAACTTTAATTTATTGTTTTTGAACTATACGGGATCCCTAAAAACCAATCTGAAATCAAAACTTAGCAATTCAAAATGGCGGATCCTATATGGCTACCAAAAATTTAAAAGCAAAACGTGCTGACATTAAAATTCTAAATGGATCGTTCTTACGACTACTGCTTACTCCTGATGTTTCCCTTCTCTAACTAAGTTCAGACATATCTTGGTAGTTCCGTTAAGAACGACTTTACCGACCTAACATTAAATTCTGGAACGATAAATGTCGAATCTAACCATGTTTTGTTCTTTCCTCTTTCCTCTTTCCTCAAGCCTTTTTCTATTTCTTTGAGAAGCTTGAAATCTATTTTTTATGATGAACCAAACTTCTAATTGATATTCTCAAAATATCCACATTATTAGCAGCGCTAATTGAATGACCAAATTTAACTTATTTAAAATATATATTATTTGCATTTGGAATTTTCTAATTTTCATTTCTGATTATTTCCCAATTGTTGGTAATTTGCGCCATTTTGATTTCTGATTTTTTAATATTTGTTGATTGTAAAGACACTTGGACAATAAAAAAATACAAATAAAAATATTTATGATAAATTGATGTTCAAAATCTGAGACGAATGGTGAAAGTGAGAACATGAATCGCTATGATTATTTATTAAATTAACACATAATATAAAAAAATTTAATGAAACACATTTAAAGCAATACAACAAGTATAATTAAAATAAAAATAAATACTATGTAACACAAATCTTATTTTTGTCTACAAATAATACACTCAGGGAACTTCTGCTTTAAAAATATGTAGTTGGTTTGGTTATAATACAGTTTCTTTATTTTTAATGTAAATGTCCGTCATTTGTAGAACAAATTAAATTTTTACTAACCTTGTAGTTCATTTAAAAAACAAACCACATCAAATGACTGTTTTATGATTTTACATTAATTTTTTACAGTTGTTTTTTGTTGATTAACAAAATAAATGTTTGTTTATTTTTTACTAACATGTGGTTTATTTTTACTACAATTGTTAGTCATTTTTTGAACATTAAAAAACAAATGACAAATATTAGTTGAATTTACTGAAATGTAAGTTGTCCTTTCTTTAAGTGAAATTTCATTTGTTTTTAACTACATTTACAGTGGTCTTTACCTACATAGTATTCTAAGTGTACTTTTCCCTGATTTTATTTACTAAAATTTATGTAGTTTTTGATTGCTAAATTCAATTGAAAACTAAATGTGAGATTACATCTAGTTTTCATTTGAATGTGTAAAAGCCGATTGCATGCCAATAAGAATATTGAAATTAAGTGTCTTCACGTGAAATTTATTGAGCTCAAATAATTTTGACAATTGCTTGCCATAATTTTATTGCATGTAAAGATGCGGCTTTATGCTACAAGTTTTTAATAGAACTATGTGCTAAAATAATACCATAAGAGTTCTCGAATAATGTTTGTAAATTTATATAAATAAAGATTTTTCTAATAAACCTTTGATCAAGGACAAAAAGGTAAATTCTGAAAAACTACGCAAAATTGCTAAATACTATAAAGTCCAGCGACAAAATGTATAAAATATGATTAGATAAATCATATTTTTAGTAATTAAATGTGCTAAAGTCCCAAAACTTATTTAACAAATTGTGAAAAGCAATCTGATGTAGGCGTGTCCCTATCCAGATTTCATTCCTGCCTAGGGAAATCTTCAGGGGACTTTGTTATTAGAATTTCTAGAGATATTTGTTATGTTAAATCACAAACTCAATGAGAATTTCTTGTCCTCGTCTAGGAGAGAGATTCAAAATTAAAAATATCAAAGAAAAAAACAAAAACAAATTAACATTAATCCGGATAGGGACACGCCTACATCAGATTGCTTTTCACAATTTGTTAAATAAGTTTTGGGACTTTAGCACATTTAATTACTATAAATGCAATTAATGTTTATCCCGATGAAAATAAATTTAAATAACAAATATTTTATTAATATATACAAAACAAAAGTTTTTTGTATTGCATTTTACCATTTTCATAAAGGAAATATTAATTTTTTCCTTAAAATTTCCTTACTACAAGTTAACTAAAAATTTATTTTAATTTGTTTTTTTTTTTTTGCATTTTGGGACAATATATCGGTAATATTTTGTCTAATAGTAATAGTCTAATAGTAATTTTAACCCAACAAATGTCAAAGATCCCAATAACTCCTATATTTTTTAAGTGTTAGCGGGTTTTTCTAAAATTTAGCTAGTCTTTTATCACTTTTCTATCAAAAAAAATTAAGCTATTGCTTGCTATTTTTTGGGCCAGATTCACCCACTTTTCTTGAACAAAAGTTGGCAACAGTGTTTGCAACCCAAAACTAAATTTACATTGCTCTTTTCTACTCATGTGTTTTACCTTTTTGAAAAAATTTGGATTTTATACCTATTGTAACATACAAAGTTCTTATGAAATTTAACCTTCAGCCGATTATCAACCGCTGCCGACACTTTTTCACTCCTAGCCGTGACTGACCATATTTTGGCGGCTGCGGGCGATTAAGCCGCCGACTCGTTTTACCTCTAGCAGCCGATGACTACGTTTTGCCACGGCTTTCATATATACTACTTTTTGAATGCAACACTGTTGCATTCAAATAGTAGTATAAATACGAAGTTGTACTAAAATTGTATGTAGAGTTTTATAAGATTATGCTCTAAACTTACAAATTAAAAAATCGGCCATATATTATGTAAATATTATGCATAATTTGCTTAAACAAGATTAGATGTGAAATGCTAATAGACTTTAAGTGTAAAAAATACTCTTTTTTCGTCTATTCCTATATTTCTTTCATTTTGAAAAACATCTGGCATCACTAAATAGTTTGTAGTACTTTTCATTAATTCTAGAAAATATTCTCTTGCAGAATTTTAACAGCATTTAAGTCAAGTGTATTTGTATATTTGGCCGAGAGCAAAATACAAACTTTCTACCCAACATATGCAAGATTTCCTTTATTTTCTTTTTAAAATTTTTCAGTGTTTTTGGTGAAAACTACTATAATCGTATAGAAAAATGATCGCACTTTTTGACTTTATATTTTTGTGGTTTAAAATGCAAAAAGACGAACTGATTTGTGTTTTTTGTTTATTTTGTTTAATATGGAAACATATTGTTTTGCTCTTAACAGAATTCTATTTTGATCGTATCCATTAAATGCGAGTGGGAATTTGAATTAACGTACAATTTCGTCTATTTGCTGTTTGATTTTGGTTTCGCCTGCCATCTGTTTGCGAGCGACCGTTATTCGATTTTTAACATGTTTTTTTAGCCAACGTCAAATCTTTTCTATTCTGTATTTGGAAATGAGAGCAATGTAAAAAATATTGTTGTTTTTATACAAAAAAAAAAAAAAATGTTTTGAAATCCAGTGTTACACTCACAATATTTTGTCGTTACAATCAAAGGAATATTTATTTACTTTAAAACTACTAAACATATAGTTAAAAACCGGTCTACTCACTTTTCTTTAAAATCAAATGTTTTTTCATTTATTTTTAACTATTAAAAATTACCTTAAAATCCGTAAAAATAAAGATTTTCTTTTATTTTTACTATTAGCAATAAAATAAAAAAATCCGCAAAAATTATATTTTATTTTAACTACCGCAAAAATGAACTCTCAAATTATTAAAAACAACAGTTTTTCTTTTATTTTTACTATGATTAACATTTTGGTTCAAATATAGAATTTTTTGTAAAAAGACATTTTTAAATGAAAATAATAACTGATAGTTTTTTAATAATTGGTAGAATAAGTTATTTCTTTGTAGTTTAAATGTATATTCCTTTAAAAACAAAGTTTACGGATTACTTTTTAAATAAACTACAATCCGTTACTGTTAAAATATTGTGAGCGTAGTATTTTAAATTTGCACAAATGTATTTTATAATTTATTTGAAATCGTATAAGTTCAATAGCCAAAATAGTTAAATAAAAAAAAATATATATATATAAATTTTACACTTAAAATAATTCATCTCTGTATTTTTACAGAAATATTCAAAATATTCGCCTTATGAGTGAAAACATGTCAGCTCAATCACCATTCCGATCGAGCATCTTTGAATTCAATAAAATTCAACATAGCTGTCGTATTCGAGAAGAAAGTGACGAAACATAAATTTCAAGTTACGGAGCCTTTCGGTTTCCGAAATATGACGTCATAAATATTGCATAAAAACGTTAAAAATTGACGAAAGTATCCTTACATAAAAATTTGTCAAATGCATATTAATTAAAAATTAATTGCGACTGTCTATATGACGTTAATATAACACTGTACTAAAAACAACGATGTTTATTTAATTTTTGAGTTTACATTCTTACTATTTTATTGCAAATTAAAAATTTAAAAATCCCGCTACGCCAGGGCCTAAAAAATTTATTGATGTGTAAAGCGAATGGCTCCACCTTGGCTCCGATTTGGCTTTAAAAAAAGATCGATAATGATATGGCCATGGTTATCTTAAAAATTCAAAAACTGAATAAAAGGGTAAGAGTAGTTTGCCGTTACAAGTAAATGGTGATTTTTTAGCAACTTTCTTTTTGGCAACACTGTTTTTGGCAGCTCGGCTGTTTTTGTGTAACATGTTACTGTTAAACATGTTCAGTTTGGTCTATAATTTAATCATGGATCGACTTACAAACGAACAACGCTTGCAGATTATTGTATTTTATTATCAAAATCCATACTCGGTTATTTAAGTGCATCGTGCGCTTCTTCCAATTTATGGTCAGTTTGGGCGACCTACTGAGGCGGCTATTCGGAATCTTGTGACTAAATTAAGCAACAAATTTACATTATTGGACATTAAACCACCAACACGCATAAGTAGAGTGCGGACAGAGGAACATATCGCAGCTGTATCCGCCAGTGTTGTTGATAACCGTGAATTATCGATTCGGTGCCGTTCGCAGCAATTGGGCCCCTGGTGCAACAATTGCAGCCACACGACCTACCACAAGGGCTAACTTTTGGTGAATGGGCGCGGACAAAGTTGGATGAAGATCCATTTTTTTATAGAAAAATTGTGTTCAGCGACGAAGCTTATTTCTGGTTGAATGGATACGTGAACAAGCAAAATTGCCGTATTTGGTGTGAAGAGCAGTCAGAAGCAAAATATAAGACACCGGCCGATATGTTGGAGAGAGTACGTCAAAATTGAACCATTTAGGGCGTAGTCGCGGTCAACATTTACATGAAGTCATCTTTAAACATTGAATTATATAGATCGTTCTATCAACTCAAAATAATATTTCATACATTTCTCTAAATTTTATGTGTTTTTTTTTAAATCTAATCCGAAAGCTCTTAATGAAAAATATATTTCCTGGAAGGTGAAAAATCGGAGCATTTTGATCAAAAACGACACTTTTCCTGTTAATATAGCTCGAACGCATGATGTCGAAGAGTGATTCTGAGATCAGATTTAGATTCAGCGTACCTTATATCTTTAGAAAGGTATACTTTAGTTCTAGTGTCAAATATTTTTCGGCCTGAATCTTTAGGTGTAAACAGTACTTACAAGTACTCATGAGTGCTCCCCACTGTATGTATGTTAATTGTTTATTTGGGGTCTAGTCTTTTTAATTTATTTGTCTTACAAACATTACTCCGGCTTATACAATTTAATTAATCTTGGACACATCAAATAAGAAAGCACTATATTGAATTTGTTTTGACTAGTTTTGATGTATTTGAAAGTATTTAATGCAGCAACACGATTTTTTTCAGATATTAGTAATTTCGCATCAGCACGCTGTGGTGTAATGGTTAGCGCGTTGGACTATTACACAGATGGTCCCGGGTTCAATTCCCGGTGACGACAACATCAATAATATATATGAATTTTTTATCACTTATATATATCGCTGCGCCCACCTTCGGTGTTCCCATATCACTTAACCCCACCGAAGTAAAATAATAATCATAATCAGGGCTATGAACCAAAGAGCTTCAATAAGTTCGTCAACTCTCCATCAGGTGGTGAGCAACAACTGTTCTAAGACTTATCTACTCGCGCAATTACAGTGTTGACATGTTTGAAGCCCTTCATCTTTCACCACCTTTCATCTCTCCACTATCCCCTTTCCAAAGAAAGCAAAATAATTTCCTGAGTGGTTGGGCTTCTCTTTTTTAAAAACAAAAAAATAAAAACTTACACTTTGATGTTTTTTTTTCTATTTTCAGATTGTTAATTACCTCATAATGCATTATTTTCAGACATTTTTTAACCCGTATTGCTATTAAATTTTTTTATTAGCTTTGAGTCGTTTACGAAACCTACTGCCTAAACTTAAGTCTATGTCCGAAGTTTCTCACAATATTTCACTAGTATTATTTTAGTTATGGATAAATTCATAGAATTTTCAAATTTGGTTTGTTATTAAACAACAATTGCAATATTTTAATTTGGATTTCAAATCGGTGCGAACAGTTTTGCTTGCAATTTGATTGTTCAGACAATCGTAAAGATCAGATATTATAAAATTACTGCCAACATTTCGCAAATTTGCAAAAGTTTCAAAAGTATTGTCACCCATTGTATATATCGATGTAACAAATGAATATAACGTATACAACTTTTAAAATGCTACCTATTTATGAAACTATCCCACCTGGTAGTCTGGTGTATGGGCCCCATGATCAGACGCTCACATAGTTTAATTTTTTTTTACACTTTTTAAAAATTCATTTTAAAAAAATTGTGTTTATATTCTAAATTAATAACAACGACTTGATATCTTACTAGGGCTTTTTTAGCACACGAAATGAAAAAGTTATCCGAAATATCCCAAATATACTAAATCTCTTTTATATTTTTTTGCAACTTCAAAAATACAAAAAAAAAAAAATGCCTATAAACGACAACTTGTGAATTACATGTTAACAATTTGGAGGTACTAATGGTGATCAATAACTGTATAAATTATGAAAAGGAAAATTTGAATAACACTTTGAAACGGCGCAAAAACAAACCCCTGTGGAAAAAACTGAGAAAGATTCAAAACCGGAAAATTTTGGTTTCACTTGTAAACCACCATACAACCATTTCACCAAGCAGCGATATGGAAATTACTTTTTTTACTGAAAATGTCTCCCAAGTCTAATTACTTCACTTTTCATTTGTTTGAATTTGAAAGTTAAAACTTATGAGCAAACAAACAAAACTATTGAATAAACTCTCGTACACACAGGGAAAAGATCAGTTGGAATTCGTTCGATATTACATTATTTAAGTTGTTAAACAAATATTTTAGCTGTGTGTGCATACAAATGTTAATCAGGACCAGTTATTTTGTCTAGTGCAAGTTTAAAAATGTGCTTAATAAACTAATTTTCTTAGTGACAGACAATTGGTTGATTTCCCTAATTATACAATTTTAAATATGGTTAGAAAAACTACTAGTCTGTGTAACCATAGAAAAAAATCTTCAGTAAACAGAGCTATTTAATTGTAATCATAACCCTTGCTCCCAATTGCCGTAACTATCGTACCTTGTTCCGAACAAAATAATTGTTATTTGCTACTTGTGTCAAATCAATTATTTAAAAATAACAAAACGAAAATTTAAACAAAAAAAATTTAGTAAAACTTATAAGTACAAAAATTTTAAATGCTTGGAGAATATGGAATAAAATTAAACAAACACCATGGAATAGTAGCAGAAATCAAGGAGATGCTAATGTGGTAAGCTTAAATGTTGTTTACATATAAACGAAAATTATTGTATTGTTGTATTTTCTTTCAGGATTTGAAACATATTTGTAAGACGGAGGATAGAATATACTTTAAATATGGGGTAAAATTGGAGAAAGCTAACATGTTAACAGCACTTACTTAGCAGCGGCATTGCTCTATCTAGCGAAGTTGCGAAAACATGATTTATAATTTTTAAGTCTAGACCGGTATCCAGGGTTTCCCGGTCTTCGGTCTACCCGACTAGACCGAAAGACCGGGTGGAACGAAAATCCGGGAATTGCAAAAAACCTGGCTATACCGAAAACCACGTAGACCGGTCTACTTGTAAAATCCGGTCAGCGCTATTAAAACAGAAAACTTTTTGCATTAAAAAAATGTGATTTTTAATCACAAAAGTAAATTTTAAAAAAATGTACCTTTTTCAAAAACAAAGTACTATTAAAATGAAATTGTATCTTGTTTAAAAAAAGTACATTTATTTTAAAAAATTACCATTTTTAAAAATATACTCGATCAAAAAAGTGGCCTTTTTCAAAAAAATTAAATTTAGTTAAAAAAAAGTCCGTTTTTTTTTCAAAAAACCGTAACTTTTCCAAAAAATAGTACCTTTTTCACAAAAAACAAATCTTTTACAAAATGAAATCTTTTACAAAGACGTTCCTTTTTGAAAAAACAGCCTTCATTCAAAAAAAACATTTTTTTCAACAAAAGTACCTTTTTCTAAAAAAAACCTTTATCAAAAAAAACTAGTACCCTTTGAAAAAAGCTTTTCAAAAAATTATCTTTTTCAAAATAGTATCTTTTTCAAAAAAATTACCCTTACAAAAAAGTACCCTTTTAAAAGTAATACAAAAAAGTCCCTTTTTCAAATAAATTACCTATTTTCGAAAATAAATTATCAAAAGCACCTTAAGGAAAAGTATCTGTTTTCAAAAAAAGAACATTTTTTTCAAAAAAGTAAGTTTTTCAAAAAAGTAAATTTATCCAAAAAAAATATCTTTTCAAAAAAATTAGCTTTTATCAAAATACTTGCTTTTTCAATAAAAAAGTACATTTTTAAAAGATACTTTTTTGACAAAAGTAACTTTTTGTAAAAAAGATGCCTTTTAAAAAAAGACATTTTTTTAAAATGGTCCTTTTTTGAAAAATAAATTTTATTTATAAAGAATATTTTTTATTAAAAAAGGTTGTTGTTTTAAAAAAGATACTTTTTTGGTGAGATGTACTTGCTTTGAAAACGTACTTTTTTGGATAAGGGTACTTTTTTGAAAAATTTACTTGTTTTGGAAAAAGGTGCTCCTTTTATAAAGGTATTTGTTTTGAAAAAAAGGTTCTATTTTGGAAAAGGGACTTTTTTGAAAAAGGGTACGTTTTAAAAAACTTTTTTTAGAAAAATACTTTTGTTTGTAAAAAGGTACTTTTATGAAAAGGGTAGTTTCTTTAAAGGCTAGTTTTTTTGAAGAAATGTACTTTATCAGAAAAATATACTTCTTTTTAAAAGGAGTAGTTTTTTTGTGAAAATGGATTTTTTTGGAAAAGGGTAGTTTTCCAAAAGTTACTTTTTTGAGAAAGGATATTTTTTGTGAAAAAGATATTTTATTGAAAAAGGGTAGATTTTTGAAAAAGGTACTTTTTGAAAAATAAAAATACTATTTGAAAACAACATACTTTTCTTTTTTGATAAAGAGTACTTGTTTGTGAAAAAGGCATTTTTTTGAGAAAAGGTACTTTTGCGATTATAAAGGGTATGTTTTTATGCAAGAAGTACTTTGTTTTAATATCGCTGACCGGGTTTTATTAGTAGACCGGTCTATTCTTTATTTCTATATTATTTATATTGACTGTAATATTTATTTTAATAAATAAAAATAAAAACATTGGATACGGTGTATTACTTAATTAAATTCGGTTAAGTAGATAATAAGTTCAATTGTGACAACAAGTACATTTTTTTTTAATTCCGTAGGTATAATTGAATAGTCAGTACTCATAGCCAAATTTTAATGACTTTAATTGAATTTCTAAGTTAAAAATATATTAGTAAATGTAACTATCAAAACTCGGTTGGCAAAAAATTCGGTTGCAGCAATTGGTTCTCTTTTCTGTGTGTAAGTTTCAAGTAAGTTTTTATTTTTCGTCTTTCAAATGGCCATCAATACTTTAGGTGAAGACTTTATATGACCTAGATTTTTAGTATAGTCTACCTAACCCTGTCCATTGAGTCTCTCAATTCAAAAAACCTTTAGAAATTAATGGTGTCTAAAGTCAGTTTCAACATACATATGTCGAAAATTTTTGATATTACTCATATTTATTTAATAACAAAAATAAAAACTGTTTAAAAAGCAGAAGTCTTCAGCAATTTCTTTAGTTGCTTCAAAATGTTTGTAGTAATAAATATTCTGTTATGTTTACCACCAGGTTAGGTATTTTTACAGCATTTGCTGGTTGATTTTTAACAGATAAAAACAAACAACTACATTTTTAATAATTTTAAATTTAATTAACTTCGTTACCACTTTTTTAACGGCATTTACCATTTTTTAAACTGTCATTTTCAGTAGATTCTACCAACAAACTTTTTTGATTGTATATTTGAAACTGATTAAACCACAGCGACATTAAATTATACCAAACCTGTGATAAGTTCTGATTTAACCAGTCACGGGATAGGTTCTTTGGACCAATTGGTCACTCATTCCCCGTTAAGAAATAACACTATGAGAAAAGAAAAATGCATTTTAACATTACCGACACATTTTTTAATACAAAAAAGTTTGTAATAAAGTTTTCTATCAAAATAATTGCCTTAATATGTTCACCACTTTTTGTCGGCATTGCACAATTTAGGGTTAATTGCCGCCACAGTTGCCGTTCGAATATTTTAAAATATATAGTTACCAAAAATTCAATTAAAATACAGACGTAAATTACAAATAAATTTCATTAATTTGTAACAAATTTTATGTAGTCTGGCCAAAATCCAAAAATAAACAAAATTCCAAAATTTGTGTTTAATATTTCAAAACAGCATGACGACGCTTACCTTAGAAATCGAATTGTTTAAAATTAACAAACAATTTATTTACACAAAATGTATTGACTAAAACATTAATAATTTATTAATATCATTTAATAAAAATCGTAAGATTCATTTAAGCTGTAGCGAACTGTAGCGGTTAAAGACGAACATTTTATAAATTAAGTCAATTTACAACTGTCATTAATTGTTAATAATAATATAATTACAAGTTATTATTTGTATTGGTTAATTTTTTTTTTTTTTGCAGAATGTTTTGCTGACCAAAATAAAAAAAAAATAAAAAAAAAGATAAATAACGTGAGCTCTAAATAAAATATATTGAAAAAGAAATTGCAACGATTTGTAAAAATATTAATTTTTTTTTTATAATTTTTATGGTTATGAAGGCGTCTATAGAATTTTTTGAAAAGAAATTATCATCACATTTTGTGTGAAAATGTTGATGTATTTTGAGTTTCTCAAATACTACAGTTTTCAAAACATAAATAGCATGACCGACGAAAAAATTTTATATATAGTCATATCTAACTTGATATAATTATATATAATTACATATGTTTCCATATATAACGATATGATACGAGAACACCAGTGCATGCTCGTACAGCTCGTACTGCAGAAAATATTGCTGCTGTTCGCGATAGTGTGGCTGAAGAGCCGTCCACCTCAACTCGTCGTCGTGCCCAACAATTGCACCTCTCACGCTCGTCGTTGATGAACATTATGCATAAAGACTTGCATTTACACGCTTACAAGGTGCAATTGGCTCAAGAACTAAAGCCTCTTGACCATTCCAAACGTCGTGAATGGGCAGAATGGTGGCAAGAAATGGCAACAGTGGATGATCAATTTTCGAAGAAAATCATCTTCAGTGATGAGGCACATTTTCACCTCAGTGGATTCGTCAATAAACAGAATTGCCGCATTTGGGCGAATGAGAATCCAAGAGTGATTGTCGAAAAACCAATGCACCCACAAAGAGTGACTGTTTGGTGCGGTTTATGGGCTGGCGGCATCATCGGGCCGTATTTTTTCCAAAATGAGGCCGGTCAGGCAGTTACTGTGAATGGTGTTCGCTATCGTGAGATGATAACGAACTTTTTATGGCCCGAATTGGAAGATATGGATGTGGACGATATGTGGTTTCAGCAGGACGGTGCCACTTGCCACACAGCTAACGAAACAATGGCTCTTTTGCGCAACAAATTTAATGGCCGTGTTATCTCTCGTAATGGCGATGTCAATTGGCCGCCAAGATCATGTGATTTGACACCGTTGGACTTTTTTCTTTGGGGTTATTTGAAAGAAAAGGTGTACGTCGATAAGCCAGCAACAATTCAATATCTAAAGGATGAGATAATTCGGCACATTAACGGCATAGAACCTCCATTATGCCTCAGCGTCATCGAAAATTTGGACCATCGGATGGAGGTGTGCCGCCGTGGTCGCGGCGCCCATTTGGCCGATATTTTGTTCCATACATAATTGAGTAATACCAATATATCATAATAAAATAAAATTACAATAATTTCCTAAATAGTTTGTGTTTTATTCAAAATCAACATCGGCCCTTGAAATTTAACCACCCTTTATATAAGATGATCTTTTTCGTTGTACTTGATATAGCTAAATATGAGATCATAAAATATATATAAGTACACTCAATGAAAATATTTCCATCATATTGAACAAACTGTATCATAAATCGTTTATTCATAATACAAATTTATGTAAAATTTTTCATAAATTTTCATAATTTCATAATTTTTTTCTTCCCCAGCAAAACCATACATTACCAAATCATGGGTAAAGTAATGTATCGCCATAGGGCTTCACGCATTACATTACACCTTACTTCACTGATGAATTTTACAGGCGATGAACCTAAAAGTAATGGGTGGACTCATTACCTTGTAGGGGGTAAAGTAACTGGTTACTTATATGGTTACATGGTGGGAAAAAGTAAAGTGTCTATAAATAGATTTTCATAAAAAAAATGCATACAAAATTTTTTAAACAGAATTTTTTTTTTTAATTAAATAAATAATTTTTTTTTTTTATTAAATAAATTACGTGGTCATGCTGGGATTAGAACCTGTGGTCTGTGGTATTTAACAATTAGTTAGGCGAGAACTCTACCAACTGAGCTATCTATACATATAATATTTTATTGCTTAAAATGTAAAAGAGTTGTTGTGCTTCGTGTTTTCGTTCGTGATATCAAAAATATACATCTTACCCTCATGCTTACAAAAAATCACAAAGTTGTGTATAAATAGATTTTCAAAAATATATATTAATAATTACTTTACGTTTGTAATTCATGCATTATGTAATTGATGATCGGTAAGTCATTATTTTATGTTTTGAAGTAATGTAAAATCTAATGAGTTATCATTACAAGGTAATCCATGAGTGTTCAATTATAGGTAACTCATTACTTCTTGTGGGAAAATAATGATACAGGTCAGAAGTACACATTACAAGGTAATGTATTACTTTATCGCACCCATTACCAACGTTTTGCTGGGTCTTATAGCTGAAATTTAAAATTTCCATGTGAAAATTAGAATTCATCAATAGAAATCAAGAATTTTTATTTGAAATTAAGAAAATGTAATTTGTAATTTTAGGTTTTCTATTTAAAATTCAGAAACTCGAAAGTAGTTAATTTTTCAATTATTTCAGTTCAATTCAGTTCATTTTTATCATTATTTTAAATATAAATTAGTGATTACGGAACATTTTTGAAAAATCTATTTTTAGATTTATTCTAGTAAGCACAAATTTAACTACTTATTTTTGATTTTTTGTAAGTTGGAAAGCAATGACATTTTGTGATTTTATCGATCAAGAATAACTAACATGTCAAGAGAGCTCAGATGGTAGAGCGGTTGGCTGATAACCTGGAATCCCATGTTCGAATCCCGTGTTGGCACATTTTAATAAAAACACAATTTTTCAATAAAAAATTTCTTTTTTTTTATCAAATTTAGTTTTTTTGAAAATTTATTTTTAGATTCATTATTTTTGTGCATACTAAAATCAGATTTGGATTCTGCGTGCCTTATACCTTTAGAAAATTATACTTTAGTTTTAGTGTCTAATATTTTTCGGCCTGAATAGTTACGTGCAAAAAGTACTTATATGTGCTCACGAGTGCTCCCCACAGTATATACACTAGGGTGACATCAGATTTTTTATTTCAAAGGGCTATTTTAATTTCTTTTCGGTAAGCCCAGCATATATATATATATATATATATATATATATACCATCAAAACTTTGGTAATGGATGCAATAAAGTAATGCATTACCTTGTAATGTGTACTCCTTACCTGTATCATTATTTTCCAACAAGAAGTAATGAGTTACCGATAATTGAACTCTCATGGATTACCTTGTAATGATACCTCATTACATTACTCCAAAACATAAAATAATCACTTACCGATCATGAATTACATAATGCATGAATTATAAACGTAAAGTAATTATTAATATATATTTTTGAAAATCTATTAATAGACACATTACTTTGTGATTTTTTGTAAGCATGAGGGTAAGGTGTATGTTTCTGATATCGCGAACGAAAACACGAAGCACAACAACTCATTTACATTTTAAGCAATAAAATATTATATCGTATCGATAGCTCAGTTGGTAGAGTTCTCGCCTAACTAATTGTGAAATACGAGAGATCCCAGGTTCGAATCCCAGCATGACCAAGTAATTTATTTAATAAAAAAAAAATAAAAAGTTATTTATTTAATTAAAAAAATATCTGTAAAAAATTTTTTTATGCATTTTTTTTATGAAAATCTTTTTATAGACACATTACTTTTTCCCACCTTGTAACCATATAAGTAACCAATTACTTTACCCCCTACAAGGCAATGAGTCAACCCATTACTTTTAGGCTCATCGCCTGTAAAATTCATCAATGAAGTAAGGTGTAATATAATGCGTGAAGCCCTATGGCGATACATTACTTTACACATGATTTGGTAATGTGTGGTTTTGCTGGGTATTGCAATTCATATATTTAAATAAAAGTATCTATTAATTTCCACCAAACAATGCAGAATACTTACACAAATTTATTTCATGTAAATAGTAAGTTTTGCATATATCTGAACTTTGACCTCGATACGCTTCCCGAAAGCGTAGCCCGATTTGTCTAAAATTTTTAGCACTGACATTTTAGACCTAATGTCCCAAATTTCCGACCCACACCCCTCAAAATTCATACAACAATTTTTTTTCCATACAAACGGTTTACACCCTAATGTACACCTTAAAAATGTTCATGTATCCATTAAAACAATAAAATTTAATGTATAATTTTTTGTTTTTTTTGTTTAAAATTAATTTTAGCAAAGAATTGTTTGTTTTTCAACAATTATAAAAAAAAATTAAAATTTCTACAATACACATATGAAAATTTGAAATTTAAGAAAAATTTCTCTATTTTCAAATTGCTTTTATTTGTTTCTTGTGCACACGACACACCATTCTGACATATACTTAATGTTGCCCCCAAAACAAGCTAAATAAGATCAGTTGGATATGTAGAAGAGAATTGCCAAGAAAAACTATGAACACGTTAATACTCGTACTTGGATTTGTTTTTCATTCCATTTCAGCTCATCAAAATCAATTTTCTTAGAATTTTCTAAAACATTTTTTTTTGGCATTTTAATTATTTTTGATGTGTTTTTGTATGGTCAAACAAAATTAACCCATCAACAGGTTAAGGTTAACAGAAACATTTTGACAAGTGAAAAATACAAACAAATACAGTGGAATATGAATTTGCGACATAAGTCTTATAGTTGCGATAAATTTCGGACAGTGTGTATTGATTTCAAAATATTAGCTGAAGTTAAAAAAAAAATCGATTTATTATAGGAAATGTAAGTAATTCGGCCCAAAATTCGACAAAACGATATTTTTGGATATTAAAATATTTTTTCAATTTGAAAAAACCATCTTTCTAAAATCATCGACCCGAATTACACCAGTCCCAAAGAGACCGAAAAATGAGATTCGACAATCTTAATCATAACATTAAATAATATTATTTTATGTTTTAAGTAGGTATTTCCAATTTTTTTTGAATGCTACCGTTTAAAGGTTAATTGAATTAATTTTTGCATAGTTAATTGAAATCAATTAAAGCAAATTGTTTTATTTCTATTTAATTAATTTTATTAATTTATTGCATTCTATTAATTTTAAATAAAATATTATTCTCTGTTGCAATTTGCTACAAACTGTTCAAAAATATTCTTAACCCTCTAATTTATATAATGTGATGGAAAACTAAATTTACAATTTTTTTTTTGCATATAAACTTTTTGGTAAGAAACTTACGTACAACTTATATTTTTTAAAATTTGTAGAAAATATTGCAATTTATAAAACGGTTTCGACTTATCTTACACTCAGGGAACTTTTGCTGTAGATATTTGTAATTGTTTGAATTTGTAATACAGTATCTTTATTTTTAAATAAAAAAAACAGTAATTTGTAGAAGAAATTTAATTTTTGACTACATGTGTAGTTCATTTAAAAAAACAAACCACATTTAATAACTGTATTACGAGTTTACTTTCATTTTATACATTAGTTTCTTTTTATTTAGAAATATAAAACAAATAAATGGTTTTCACAGTTTTAATAGGTTTTTGTTTTTATATACATCGATATTATTTTTATGTCATTTTTTATTTATAACGAGCTTTCAACCCCCGTATATTAACAAAAATAAAGCAAATCAAATTAGCTAGGTTGATACTAGTATTGCGATCTGGCTAAAGATCTCTTCAGAACCGGAAGTGTTAGAAAAGCTAGGGCCTAAAGAATAGGCAACTCTTTAACAAAAACCTATTAATCATCAATGTTGCGCCATTCTTGTCTACAAATGTTTATCTTTTACTACATTTGTGGTTCATTGTTACCACAACTTTGGTTCATTTTTTGAACAGTAAAAAACAAATGACAATGTTAGTTGAATTTACTGGAATGCAAGTCGTCCTGTTTTCAAGTGAAATTTTATTTGTTTTTAACTACATTTGCAGTGATCTTTACCTACATAATATTATTATGATAATCAATAAGTTTTACTGAAATAATACCAAAAGCTTTTAGTGTTAAAATTAAAAAAAGGAACACTTTTTCGAATCAATTTTTTTTTATTATTTCTTAAAATAATTATAAAAAATAATTACTTATTTTTATCATTATAAGTATTTATTTTTTGTACTTAGCAAATAAGTACTTATTTTTTGTATTAAAATAATGTGAGAATTAACTAGTTTTTAGTAAGTGATTATTATGTGTATTAAAGTAATGCAGAGAGTAAGCTGATGTCATTTCTGGTAGTCCAATAATGATATGTCATTACCGTTTATAAACTGGAATCAACTTTAATATCCCAGCAAAACCAAATCATGGGTAAAGTAATGTATCGCCATAGGGCTTCACGCATTACATTACACCTAACTTCACTGATGAATTTTACAGGCGATGAGCCTGAAAGTAATGTGTGGACTCATTACCTTGTAGCGGGTAAAGTAACTGGTTACTTATATGATTACATGGTGGGAAAAAGTAATGTGTCTATAAATAGATTTTCCCAAAAAAAATGCATAAACAAATTTTTTTACAGATATTTTTTTTTTAATTAAATAAATAACTTTTTTTTTTAAATAAATTACTCTTTTTATTATTTATTATATTACTAATTATTATATATATATATATATGCTAAAACTGCATGTTTATAAAAAATTTATATCTTGAACAATTTCATAGCGATTTAAGTGGACACACACTTTTTAAAATACGATTTTTAAAGCCTGTATGAAACCTGCTTTTTTCCAACAGCTTTACCAGAGTTTTTCTATCAAATGTTTTAAAAATAAAAAAAGTAAAGTTTTTGGTAGAAAAACCCTACACTGAGAGAATAATCTGCATGATATCAATGCATTTCCGCATTAGATCTATGAATTGTCACTGGAACTCGTCCATTGAAACTGTTTTTCACAAAATTCAATGAAAAAAATCATATTATTTATTAAAAATTCCATGAGCCTAATGAAAAAGTTTCATTAAATATGAAGCTTTTTCATGCAGTTTAAGAAATTTTTCATTCACATTGTGAAGAAAACTTCATTTGTTTAGTGAAAAAATTTCATTAAAACTTGTCCAAGGAATTCTCTCTTTGTGTAGTAAAGTTGCAGCAAAAAAGCAGGTGGCATAACTAACTTTTGCAATTAGGAGCTGGCAAAGTTAAAAATTTTAATAAACGTTAAAATTTCAGATTTGATTGAATATTTCGAGCTCTTCCGCCAAAAAGACGGAAGCGAAACGATTTTCGATTTTTGGTTTTTAATGAAAATCTTTATTTTTCGATCATTTGCATCATTCTCAAAATTTCATAACTCTAGTACTATTACGAATTTCAACAAAAACAAAAAAGACGTATGCAAAAATTCCTGTAGGATAAACTGCAGTTTGTTTATATATTTTGTGACATAAAAGTGCTACATTCGTTGGAAAGATAATTCTACACAGTTCAACAAAGTCAAATTTTTGATTTTTTCGGAAAATGAAATGTTATTAGAATTTTGGTGATTCAGTCGTAACATTTTTATGGTTAAAGAGTGTTTTTTTTCCCTTTACTAAAGTGAAATAATTTCTATCAATGTTAACTAATAGGGAAGTTATCCTGTCCTGGCTGAATCACGAAAATTCTAAGATTTTATTTTCCGAAAAAAATGTTGCCTTTTTTTAAATGTATAACTAAAAAATATTGGCTAATTTTTGCACAGACCAGGAAAATAAGAGCTCAAAAGATATATTTTTTGCTACCTAAAAATCAAAAATCTCATTTTGTGGAACTGTGTAGAAAAACTGGTTAAAAATAACACCAATGTTTCTGCAGGAAAGATCTACCAAATTTATCTATCTTTCCAACGAATGCAGCAAGGTTAAAATAGAGTGAAAATTTTCTCAGTTATATTGAAAATGTGTTTTTTTATTAAAAATCACACATCACGTTTGCGTTTACGAATCGATGCCGTTTTGTTCTATATTTTATGATTCGGATATAAAATATATGCATTTGCATGAAATTCCTTGCCCTAGTTATTAGGCATCAAAAAGTTGTAGAATGGCAAATAACTTCTGTATGACTTTGATGCTTTGTTGGGTAGAATATTGGATAGATTTTCAATACAATACACAGTTTGTACTTGAAAAATCCAATCACCAACCAAATCAATTTCATATTTTCGCTTATTGTTAAATTCAAGGTTGCTGAAGACGATCACAGAAGTAGTGTAAACAATAAATGGAATTAATAGAATTTTTTAAAAATATGTGAACATATTAGACTGGTTCTTAAAAAACGATTTTTCGATTTTTGCTGCTCCTACGGGAACACATTTTTTCTGGTTTATATTGACATGCATCAAGGCAAACTTTTTTATTTATTTATTTTTTCAAATCAGAAAATAATGGTTTAACATTTTTCTATAAAGCTTATATTCCATTGAGTAAATACTTCCATTCTAGTTGAAAACAAAAACAAGTTCTATAAAATTATTTATAAAATATATGTATTTATAATAAATTTTAGTAAAAAGAGGGTACAATTTTGCTATTTTGGGCTGTTATGACCCCAGATACAAATGGGTTAAATATGGTCATAGAAAAAAATATTTTTTCAGAGCTTTTATAGTCTAAGGAATAATATAAAATCAAATATAAGCAGGCAAGGAATTTCATGCAAATGCATGTTTTTTCTCGATGCTCTAAAGTGGATATCGACTAAATAAATATTTATTCGAATCATCAAATTTTGAACAAAGTGGCATCGATTTGTAGTTGCATATTTTTGCATATTCTTGCAAAAGTGTATGTTTTTGCATATTTTTACTTTTAATACATATTTTGTGATTTTTTAATGCGTATTTTGCTCTTTTTAATGAACATTTGTTTTAATTATTTTAAGAATTTATTCTAATTTGTTCAAAAATGTTGATTGCATTTTTATATTTTGATTTATGCAAAATCATTTTTACATTTTAAAATCTTGCTGAACCAAAGAAAAACGCTAGATTGTGTTCCTATCGAAAATATAGATACCAAATTTCAATTCATTAAATATTTTTTTCTATATTTTTTAAGTTTTTAAACTTTGATTTTTGTAGAAAGCGTTCTTTTAAGTGCGTATTTTTCTTGTTTTTAATGCATATTTACCTTTTCATTATTTTATTTTTTTAGTTGCATGAAATTCCTTGCCCTAGTTATTAGTTATTTGCCAGTAATACAGGTTATTCAAAAATTATTTAAACTTTCTTTTTTACAAAAAATAAAATTTCCTTAAAATCTGCTATTTTTAAAAAGTTATTTTAAAAGCACACGAAAATTGGAAATGGAAATATATATAACAACTTAAGGCTTCATTAGTTGTTACTTTCTGTTGCCGTTCTGTGCCGTTCTGTTCTGTAGGTAATATTTTGTAATTACTTTTGCTGTGAGAGGAATCAGCTGTTTTAAAAAGTAAAAGAAACTCAAAACAAAAACATTCAAATCAGGGATGATAAATGCGATTTTAAAATAGTACCAATAGTACTTTTTTGGCATCACAAGTATAAAAAAAATTTAAATATAAATTAACAAACAAGTCTTTTTACCCTCCAAAATGAACAATTACAAATGAAACAACAAAAATATATTAAAAAAAATGTGTTAAGAGGTGAAAACAAAATTTTGGGGTGAAAAACTTTTTTGGATGTAAAAAAATCAATTGTGTCGTGAAAAACATTTTTGAGGTAACAAAACTATTTTTGAGATGAAAAAGAAAGTTTTTGCGGAGAAAAAAGAATTTGCGGTGAATTTTAAATATTATTCACCTCTTAGCGTCTGGTGGAAAAATATGGCGTTATATTTTATACACCAGACACTGCAATGAATTCTAATAATATACAGTGCATTATACACCAATTTGTATGGAAAATTTAGAGGTACTTTCACATTGTCACTCATTACTTTTGAAGCGCAGGACCGATTTTGCTCATTTTCAATACCAAACTTTTCGGAAAAATGTACATAAAGCTATGTAAAAACGAGCAGTGCGTACTAAGAAAATAAGCCGATATTGATTTAAAAAAAATTTTAAATTTTGAGATTTTTTCTTAAAATCACCAAATTTTTAATATTTTTTGAATGTGCTATTAATATCTTGCTGTATTGAATTACATTTCTCACAGTTTTTTGCGAATTTAATCCTTGTAATTGGTAGCAAACAAATTGTTCGTGAATTCGTTTGATTTTAAAAACACGCAGCTAATGGTCAATTTCCCATTTTTATAACATTTTTATTATTTACTTTTTTGAAAATCAAAATTAGTTAATAATAATTATAACCCTTAGTAATTGAATTCAATAATTAGTTTAATCGAATAATAAAACTCTAATACAATCGTCTGTAATCAGTCGCACTCAGTGAAATCATGTGATTGAATTCACAGCGTTTGGTTCCGAATTAATTCATTGTTCACATGAGACAGCAAATTGAATTAATAATTATTGAATTTTAAAGGGACCAAGAAATTCATACATAGAAAAATGTGTAAATCGTACTAAATGAGTCATAGGAGTATCATGGTACATCTGAGGTTCAAATAGTACCATGAAAAGTACTATAGTACCAACTTTACCATCCCTGATTCAAATATTGAGAAAAAGATTTCACAACAAACCAATACATACGCACTTTAGGCTGTCACTTAACGTTGAATTCTATTTTCAATAGATTTGTCCGGAACAGAACAGAACGAAAAAGTGAAAACTAACTACACATACAGACTTTCAATTGAACAGAAACAAAACAGCTGATTCGGAACAGAACAGAACGTACAAACTAAAGGCTTCATTAGTTGTTACTTTCTGTTGCCGTTCTGTGCCGTTCTGTTCTGTAGGTAATATTTTGTAATTACTTTTGCTGTGAGAGGAATCAGCTGTTTTAAAAAGTAAAAGAAACTCAAAACAAAAACATTCAAATCAGGGATGATAAATGCGATTTTAAAATAGTACCAATAGTACTTTTTTGGCATCACAAGTATAAAAAAAATTTAAATATAAATTAACAAACAAGTCTTTGTACGCTCCAAAATGAACAATTACAAATGAAACAACAAAAATATATTAAAAAGAAAATGTGTTAAGAGGTGAAAACAAAATTTTGGGGTGAAAAACTTTTTTGGATGTAAAAAAATCAATTGTGTCGTGAAAAACATTTTTGAGGTAACAAAACTATTTTTGAGGTGAAAAAGAAAGTTTTTGCGGATAAAAAAGAATTTGCGGTGAATTTTAAATATTATTCACCTCTTAGCGTCTGGTGGAAAAATATGGCGTTATATTTTATACACCAGACACTGCAATGAATTCTAATAATATACAATGCATTATACACCAATTTGTATGGAAAATTTAGAGGTACTTTCACATTGTCACTCATTACTTTTGAAGCGCTGGACCGATTTTGCTCATTTTCAATACCAAACTTTTCGGAAAAATGTACATAAAGCTATGTAAAAACGAGCAGTGCGTACTAAGAAAATAAGCCGATATTGATTTAAAAAAAATTTTAAATTTTGAGATTTTTTCTTAAAATCACCAAATTTTTAATATTTTTTGAATGTGCTATTAATATCTTGCTGTATTGAATTACATTTCTCACAGTTTTTTGCGAATTTAATCCTTGTAATTGGTAGCAAACAAATTTGTTCGTGAATTCGTTTGATTTTAAAAACACGCAGCTAATAGTCAATTTCCCATTTTTATAACATTTTTATTATTTCCTTTTTTGAAAATCAAAATTAGTTAATAATAATTATAACCCTTAGTAATTGAATTCAATAATTAGTTTAATCGATTAATAAAACTCTAATACAATCATCTGTAATCAGTCGCACTCAGTGAAATCATGTGATTGAATTCACAGCGTTTGGTTCCGAATTAATTCATTGTTCACATGAGACAGCAAATCGAATTAATAATTATTGAATTTTAAAGGGACCAAGAAATTCATACATAGAAAAATGTGTAAATCGTACTAAATGAGTCATAGGAGTATCATGGTACATCTGAGGTTCAAATAGTACCATGAAAAGTACTATAGTACCAACTTCACCATCCCTGATTCAAATATTGAGAAAAAGATTTCACAACAAACCAATACATACGCACTTTAGGCTGTCACTTAACGTTGAATTCTATTTTCAATAGATTTGTCCGGAACAGAACAGAACGAAAAAGTGAAAACTAACTACACATACAGACTTTCAATTGAACAGAAACAAAACAGCTGATTCGGAACAGAACAGAACGTACAAACTAATTCTGCCTTAATTCTGCCTTTACAGTTTCACCCTTTCACTACCCTTGTACACTATAATGTACACATTTTTAAAAAAATATAAACAATTTTGTATTGAAACAAAGCTTTATATTTTTCTTTAAATATGTTCATTAGGATATTAGGCATTGAGAAAAAATCCTTATCAGGATATTATAGTTGCGATTTCTGTTTCCCCGAAAACTAAACTAGCAAAGCTAGAATCTGGAAATTTCATTTCTTCAATAACAAAAAAAGTAAACAAAAATGCAATAAAAGAGTAGTCTAGTCAAAAACGACTATTTGTAAGGTACAAAGTGGTCTTTGTAAGCTATTTCGGATGCCTATGCACATTTAGATTGTATTGATATGTTCACAAAAGTTGTTCAGATTTACAATGGCTACAATTTTGTCATATATTGTTAGTGAAAAATTATGAGTCCCTGTTAGATATGCTGAAAAAAGCAAAAAAAAAAAAAAATTATTTTCTCCTACATTTTTTCAAAAAATTACAGGAAAAAATGATTTTCTGCACAAAAAATGTTTATAAAATTTGTTCAGTAGACTCTTCACTACATTATTGCCAAATATAGTTAAGCAATATTGGGGATTTTTGAATTTTATTCATCGTCTTCTTAGACAGTGTGCAATTAATACTATAATTAATATGCACATATTTTCAATTGTTTGAGATAGGCGTGGTAGAGAAGATTAAGCAATATCATCAAGTCTGAAATAGCTGTTGCACTGATTTTCAAAATCTTTTGAGGTCCATAAAAAAAAATTGGTAGTCAAACTGGCCAAACCGAGTACAGGATTTTACTAACCTTTGGTAGTACAATCGAGCATTTTTCCAAAAGTCTTCATTTGTTGCACTGTGTAATTGACAAGCCTGTTATAAACTATGCAACGAAAAATTTTTTTTTTAATATTTTGCAATATTTTTAAACAAATTTTTTCAAAACTTTAACTTTGAGGTTTGTGAAATACTCAAAAATTTTATAGTTTTTTGTTTAGTACCAAATTAATAACCATTATCGCTGTCATCAAAAAATTATATTCAAAATGTAACACAAAAATATTTTTTTTATTTTTCAAATTTAAAAGAAATAATAAAAAAAACTTTTATATTGTTCATTTTGACCAAAATTACGAAACTTTGACCCATTTGCGCGACCTTATAAATTTAGCCGATTAGGCTCAAATTTTAACCAGAGACATTATAGATGACATAGAACAAATTTGCTCGTAGGAGCAGCAAAAATCGTTTTTAAAGAACCAGTCTAGAACATATTTTTTTCTAAAACAAAAACTTGATTATATCAAATTAACATAAACATGTTCTAAAATATTTTAAAAATAAATACTCGCAACAATAAACACCTAAGAAAACGTAAAGGATAAAATCGTTATTTTAGCCACAAAAAACCTTGACTTGATAAACATTTTGGTCAGTTTTTAAATATTTTTGGCATTAAAAAATGTATAAATTCTACAAAAAAAAATGATGTACCTACTCATGAAATATGATTACGATGGATATAAATATACGAAGAAAACAAATTAGTTTTGGCAAATTTTTTTTTTCAAAATGTTTGATTTTAAATAATGTACTTTACATATAGTCACCTAAAATATTAAAGGCCATAATTACACTTTACAGTTTTTTACAGGAGAGACAAAAAGATTATAAATAAAAAACTACTTTAAGTTTAGTATCCAAATTTTAGAATTATGCTTAAGGAACAAAGGCGGATTTGTTTCTGAGAAAAAAATCTCATAGAAAAATAGCAGTTTTTAAGTAATGCAGATAGGGCCTTTTGTAATCGATTTTTCTGAAACCAAAGAGCCGTAACTCCAATACAAAAATTTCTGCAAAAAATAAAACAAACGTTTAAGATAAAAAATACTGCTTGTCAACAGTAATTACAAAAGTTTTTAGTCAACCTATGTATTTTTATATATTTATTGTGAGAATTTTTAAAACAAAACGCATTTTTGAGTTTGAATTTTAACGTCTTTTTCAGACAATTGCAATTAATACTATAATTAATATTCAATTTTATTTAATTTTAATTGTGAAAGGCGTGGTAGAGAAGAATGAGTGTATTTTCTAAAAATCATAACTGCATTGTAAATTTTCAATTTTTCTGAATCAGACTGCGCAGTTTCTGGTATTGAACCTTCGTCAGTGACCCTGTTTTTTTGAATAATGTAATATTTGTTATGTTTTTATTTGTTCGATTGCGTCTATATGAAATTTTCTGTGCAATCACTGACCGTGGTATAGATAAACTGATTTCTAATGCCACATGCACTCGTACTACACGTTAGACAGAGCGCTTTAGCGCACTGAGCTATCGTCAGGTCGAGTTTTGTTGTGATTAAAACTAGTTTTATTCAATACACGGTGTTTTTGTTCTTGCATACATAATCTCAGAAGTACAACTCCAACACAACACAACACAACAGTTCTATTTTTAGAAACTTACCTCACTCTAATGTCCACTGTTTTCCCATATGTTGTAAGTGATGCCATATCTATGATATATTCTTTGTATATTCGATATATGGCTCTTACGTAGTTAGGGAAGAATTGCCAGAGAGCAAAGTTTGATTTTTGTTTGAGTTTGAATTTTAACGTCTTTTTCAGACAATTGCAATTAATACTATAATTAATATGCAATTTTATTTAATTTTAATTGTGAAAGGCGTGGTAGAGAATAATGAGTGTATTTTCTAAAAATCATAACTATATTGTAAATTTTCAATTTTTCTGAATCAGACTGCTCAGTTTCTGGTATTGAACCTTCGTCAGTGACCCTGTTTTTTTTTTATTAAAACATTTTCGATAAAAAATTTAAAAAAATAATTTACTTATTTCGAGAAGATAAAATAAAAGTACACATAAAAAACAGTAGGCACCAACAATGGAATCATTTTTATATTCAAATTTATTTCCAACAAATTTTTTGTTTGAAATGCTTGTAAATTGCAGTTTTTCATATAGGGTCCGCCAAATAACTTTTTTTTTTTGAAAATGCTATAAAAAAAAACTACTGAATATTTTCTCAAATTTCTTTTTTTATTTGAAAGTACAATCCTTCCGGTTAATAATGGAAAATAATTTCATTCAAATGGCTGCCTCGGCTGGCCATGCAGTAGCCCACACGATCGGTCCAATTTTTAAGCACATTATCGATTGTGTGCAGCTGTGTTTCACCAATGGCTTCCTGTTCCGTCCTGTTGAAACCAAATGTTGCCAATATCCTCTTCTTCAATTTTTGTGAACAAAAATTCGTTCAACATGGCCCGATAACGATCGCCATTGACTGTAATGGCCACCTCTTGCTCATTTTCGAAGAAAAATGTCAATTTTCGCACACATTCTGCAACATTACCATGATTTTCATGATTGTTCAAGCGTATACACAACCATATTCGTTGAGCGGAAGGATAAAACTAATTATCTATCAAATCAGACATGAGCTAAGTGTTACCATTCACGAAACAAGCACTAGTTGAAAAAAAAAAACGTTAGATGGCAGACCTTTTATAAAAATTCAAAATTACAAAAAAAAAAAAACAATAACTGTTTGGATTTACAAATCATCATTGTTGGTGCCATTTTAAAAAACTTTTTTTTTTTTGTATTTACAAAAATGTTCTATGACACTTGTTTAATATTTCAAACAAAATTTTGGAATTTATTTCTGTGTAAATTGGTTAAACAAACAACAGCCCAGCAAAAAATTTTCAAAAAGGTAATCGGTTTTGTAATCAGGAATTTTGGTTAGAATACCTTCCCAACCTGATTTAACAGGGCGTGAGACTGAAAAGAATTGATTCTTTAGATTTGATTATATTTTTCTTTACAAGAACCAGTTACCTTATTTTTTTCAGAACTACTTCGTTTGTTAAAAAAGAAGGAGTTCTTTTATTAAAATTGTAAGTATTTTTTTTTAAGAAGCACTTCTTTTATTACAAAACTAAGTATTTTTGGCTAAAATATTAATGAGCATTTTTTTAATTATAATAATTTCTCATTTCTTATTGGGTAACTAGTTCTAATAAGAGTTTTTATAACAAAATGGTAATTGGTTACAAATTGAACTAAAATTATCACAAATATAAGTTACAAATAGTTTGTTAGTTCGTAAAAGAACTAATTATATTTAAAAAACCATTATGTGTTCGCTTTCTTACTTTAAGAATTGGTTACACAACTGTTTCCTTTTTTACTGACTCATTGCAATGTTTTTGGTAATGCAGTTCAGAAATTTGGCAAGTAGAAATGTAAGCGATTATATGGCAATGCCTTGTTTTGGTAATGTGTTTTTTTTTCCTGGGAGTGTAAATCATTGAATAAAAGTCAAAAACTGCACTACACGACTTCTTGCTTAATGAATATATTGAAATTGCAGTTACGGCCTTTTGATTTTCGTTAATAAAATCGGTGTTTTTAGACGTGAACGTGTAGAATTTTGTGGGAAGGTATATTTTGGTTAACTACTTCGTAATCAATCAAAAAATCAATGTCGAACTTTTTGTTAGTTACGGCCTTTTGGACTTTAGGTGACGATATATTCTTTTGTCCAATGCCTACACATTTCAAATAAAATCAAAAAAATTTTCACTAAAATCTAGAACATGTAGTGATAAATATTCTTTAATATGCATTATGAATAAATAACTTTTTGGCGGTATTAATTTAAGAAAAAATGCATTTTATTGTAGAAACAAAAAGTATTTGCATTTAGCATCATTTCTAAAAATAATTTATAAAAGTTTGCAAAAAAGATTAAAAAAAAATGTTCACACATAAATTTTAAAAAATATAATTTAGAAAAGTGTGTCGTTAATACTTATAGAGATTTATAAAAAAATATTCTTTTTTTTATAAAGTTTATGATCATTTGTTACTAAAAATTCTGGTTTTTATTAAATATCTGGTCAGTTTTCAATACTTTTTGTTTTCAAAAAACAATATAAGACAAAAATAAATTATACTTGATTTTCTTTTTAAAGGTCAAGTTTATTTTTTTTTATATTTTTGTTTATTTTTTTATTTAGTGGATTAACATAATATCAATATGATTTCTGTTGTTTTTATTTATTTATGTATGAACATTTTAAAATAATAAAAAATACAACTTAATTATATTTTCATAAATCACTTCTCTAACGATATCGTACATAGTGGGACAGATTGATTTTTATTTTTTTCATATAATTCTGAAATTTTTTTCTGGCTAATTCAATTGCTAAACTTTAAACATTTGTAGTGAAACTAGAGGCCCTCTATACTACTCTTAGGTACTCAATTCGTTCTCTTGTTTTTTCGACACCAGCTCTGCCGAACTCAGTAACCAACCAAAGAATAAAAAAACGGGATTTTAAATAGAAATTTAGGTTGTGTTGACAAAAATTAAGTTTGAAGGTAAAAAAACTGTGTTTGAAAGTGTTGAAATTGGGTTTGATGCTGAGTTGGCAGATAATTTCTTTCAAAAAATCCTAAACCACAGAGTATAAATGCTAAAATCTGCTATATCGTTAGAAAAAAAAAAATATGCTAAAAATCTGCTTAACTAAAAAATCAAAAAGTCTTGTAATATTTATTATGCTCAAAATAAAGGGTGTGTTTTATAGAGGTATATAACTTTGAAATAAAATAAAACAAAGATGAATTTTTAAAATTTACATGAAATTTACCTAATTTGAAAGATAATCTTCTGGCATTATAATTTAAATGTGACTTCCTGGCATATGACCGCCACGGCTGGCTCTTACGTAGTCTAATCTGGAGGTCCAATTTTCGATGACTTTTTCCAACATTTGTGGCTTTATATTGGCAATAACGCAGCGAATGCTGTCCTCCAAGTGGTCAATCGTTTTGGGCTTATCGGCGTAGACTAGCGACTTCACATATCCCCACAGAAAATAGTCCAGCGGCGTTAAATCGCACGATCTTGGAGGCCAATTCACGGATCCAAAACGTAAAACTATGCTAACCGCAACGTTCATGGTTGTTCAATTGATAAACGAAAAAGTCCGTAATCATGGCTCTATAGCGGTCACCATTGACTGTAACGTTCTGACCAGCATCGTTTTTAAAGAAGTACGGACCAATGACAAAAATTCGATTATGAAAATCAGAACACAACCATGATTTTCAAAATAAATTTGCACAATTTGGAAGCGTTGTTCAGGCGTCAGTCTATTCATGTTGAAATGCCAAACTAAACATAAATCACTTGACAGCTAACAAAATGGTCGCCAGTTAAAAAGTGTTGCCAACTTAAAGTTCTATAACTGTGTACAAAACACTCTTTATATTACCACACAAATAATGTGCTAAAAATTCTTCTGAGTCAAAATATTAATATTTTTGATGTAAAGGCTGCGTTTCTTACTACATTTTCGTGTTAAATAAACTTTTTTTTCAGTTTTTTTTTAACTTGTAAACGTTTAATAGCATCAAAAAGTTTTAAAAATATTTGTTTTAAATTCTATAAAAACAAAATTTTGATTGGAATAAAAATAGACTGAAAACATACTAAAAACGCATTTGCCATATTTATTTAATTGAAATTTGGATTCTTATTGGTTTTATGTTATAAATAAAACATGTTATAATTTTTACCGAAACTGGCAACCCGACGAAAAAAGTTTATATATAGTCTGATATAGCTTGATATAGTGGTATCTTATTATATATTTGGCCATAAGTAACGATATATACTTACATCTCATACTTATTTTTACCAACATTTCTAATATGGAGCTATATATATTCATATATCGTTATATCTTATGTTATATAAAAGTGGATAATTTTTATCACATCATACATATATAATTGATATAGCTATATATCAAATCATATATACTTCCATGTTTATTTATGTACAAGTACATATTAAACAGTACAACCAAACAAATTCTATAATTTTTATATTATAATAATATATGGTATCACATATATATATATTAGGCCGGGTCGATTTGTATGGAGGCAAAAAAATCGCTCAACGTTCAAGGAAAATCAAATTCTAGGGATCAAAATAAGAAACTTTGCCGAAGGAACCATACCTCTAAAATTCTGATGTCCCGACTTTTGACCCGTAGGTTAAAATTTCGAAAAATCCCACTTTGACCCATTTAGAGTGCCCCAATCGAATCCAACCCAATCGAATATAATTTATACATTAATCTGATAGAGCGTCTTCCGGAGAAGAAATAGAGACCCTAATCTTGGAAAGACTCCTCCTACTTTCTGAAATATCTCTATCCTGAGATTTGCACATTTTGCTATAAAAACACGACTAAAAAGGCCCTCTTTCAACTTAAATTTTAACCCCTTAACGGTCACCTAGAATGATGTTTTATGCATTAATCTGCTAGCGTGTCTCCCGGAGAAGAAGTAGCTCCCATAATCTTGGAAAGATTCCTCCTACTTTCTGAAATATCAAAGTGGGATTTTTCAAAATTTTACCCTACGGGTCAAAAGTCGGGACTTCAGAATTCGTTTTAGAGGTATGGTTCCTTCGGCAAAGTTTCTTATTTTGATCCCTAGAATACGATTTTCCTTGAACGTTGAGCGATTTTTAAATCGACCCGCCCTAATATATATATATATATATATATATATATATATATATGTATGCACATCGCATACTCTAGGGACATTTATTCGTTCCCCCGCATAGTTTAGGGACATTTGCTTACTTTAGGGACTGTCCGCAAAGTTTTCGCGCCTTTTCATACATCTAGCGTATAAGATGACAGTTGGTTCGATACACCACATATTTCGGGGACAATTTTGGCCGTGTCCCTAAAGTATATATAAATATATGTTAAAATTAAAAATAAAAATTCTATCACTTTTGTATATGGTAGAAATACACAAAAAAAAAAAACTATCACTTTTAAATATAATTATCAGAGAAGACAAAAAAAAAACAAAATTCAATGTTTTTAAAGCTAAAGAAATTTGTAAAACAGAAAAAGTAAAAACTTAGAAAAGCTACACTTACAAAAAGTTCAAAGTAAGTAGAATAAATTATATTTTATAATTAAAAAAAGACAATCAGAAAATCTCAAATCCAAATGTAAAAAGCTTTAGAACAAAAAAGAACCGAATCGGATTTGGCCGATAAAATCGTAATATGCTATATATAATTATCTCCAGAAATAAATTTTTTTCTTTCAATATAATTTATCGTCAATCGAATAAGGATTGTTAAAAAAAACCAAGTATCGACTCCAATTTGGTTGAATTTATGAAAAACTTTCTAAAAATTTTTAAAAATACAAGTTTGATATAATTTTTATTAAAAATAAAAATTATGTTTTTTTAATACAAATTATATCAAACTTGTATAAAAGACAAAGTACTGTCTAGTTTACTTCCTATGTGTTGTTTATAAACTAAACAAAATATAAAAAGGAGAGAAAAACAAAAAACGTGTATTGAATATCCACCAGAGGTAGACCTTGCACATAACAAAAAAGTTTTTATTTTTTTTTTTTGATCACTGGTGATAATCTTTAACTTCGAGCTCATATATTAGTTCTCATGTAGTGAGTAAACTAGTTTATATGAATGTTTGATGTTTGGCATGGGATTGTTACCGCTTTCAAAACTTGTTCTGGTGATGGGAACCTAGAAAATTCCCGAAATAGATCTATCAGCACATTCTTGAAAGGGTCAAATAATAAATTTGATAACAAAAAACTCTATAGATTATGTGTTAGGACAATATCCTAATAAAGAAATATAGAGAATGGCCTCGAGCTTGAATAATTTTCATTTTCATTCAATTTTTAAAAAATTTTAAATAAAATGACGTTATAATTATAAACACTTAATGACTTAATAATCAAACCAAAAACTACAACATACAATAACAACTTTATATTTTGTATCAATCGAAAGCGAAGACAGAGGCGAGTTCATCTTCCGAAGACACTTAAGCGATCGGTTTAGTTGTTTAAGAAATAATTGAAAAAGAAAATGACGTAATAGCTATGACACTCAGTGTATAAGTCAAAATTAAATTATGAATAATTTTATAATTCATTGATTTATTTTTCATTTTTTTTTATTGTTTGGAATGTGAAACGAAATTTTACCATGGATTTCCAAAAAATTTTATGAAGTTATATCAAATTGCGTCAAATTATATATAACTTGATCAAATTACATAGACCCATTTTTCAGATCAAATTATATCAAATGAGATCCCATGGGATCTCATGAGATAAGGTTAGATTAGATTAGATCAGAAGGCACTATGCACCGCGACCAATGTAGGTCTTTTGTGCTGCCTAAGGTTACCTACAGATTCAAGCTACCTATAAAGCCAATTATCCTATTAGGCAAAATGTTCGCGATGTCGGAAGGCGAAATGAAGCGATCACCTAGAAACCTAAGTCTCCTATCACAAAGCCTGGGACATTCGCAGAGAACATGCTCCGAGGTCTCAGACACCAACTCGCAAAACCTACACAAATCCGTGTCCGATTGACCCTTCTTATGCAGATGGTATCTGAGATTACAGTGTCCAGTTAAGTACGACGCCAGGGTCCTCAAACCCCCCCTTTCAAGCGACAAGAGTCGCCTCGACCCCCTACTGGAAAAAGAGATCAATCTTTTAGCCTGGCGCTGACCAGGAGAGTTTTCCCAGTAACCAGAGATAAGGTTATGTATGCCATGTTTCGGATCACCTGATACATGATGTGATATTGAATTGTACATATGACTATATATACCTATTTTTTTATCGGTAAGCGCAACTTGTTTATTTTTCAAAAATATGGTAACCTCCCAAGAAAAAGCTTTCAACAAAATATAGCAACTCGACACATTTTTGCAGAAAATGTTGCTATTCGACTTATTTTAAAGAGAAAATGTTGGTTACTCAGTTGGGCAGAGCTCGTCTTCATCGAGTAAGTTAATAATTGATTTTTGTTCTACAGCGATAAAATAGAAAATTCAACAAAAAAAAATTTGGTAAAAATTTAGTATTTCATCAAGTCAAGACGTAAAGTAGTGGACAATTGCAGCTATCACCTGCTTTCCAAATCTTTGTCTTAGACCACCCACTTTAGAAAAAATGCCTCTTAAAATTTCACTGCTTTTAGCATTTTTTTTTTGATTTTGTTAAAAACTAAAAACGAGAATAAAAACGGTAGTAAGTAATATACATCCTATAGAGTATACGTATGTAAAATTTAAATATACACAGAACAAATTATCAACCTAAAATATCTAATTAAAGATTTTATTTGAATTTAATTTGTTTCTAAGCAAATATTTAATTGAATCAATTAATATTTTAATTGACTTTTAAATATATAAATACATATTTTATTTTAGACGCAATTATCATTATTATTTTTTCATACACTGTATGCATAAATAAAAAATTTTCAGTATAAAATACCAAAAACATTTGAAGTTAACAAACAATACAAGCACACACACAAACAGACTCAGCATTGCAAAAAACACACATACCAACGTATAGATCACACACTTTTTTTGTGAGTATCATATTTTTTTTTTTGTAGAAGTTATTTATAACTTTTTTTCCTTCTTAATTTTAATAAAAGGTTTAATTGATAGTATCATTGCCGTGATGGGTGCAAAATCAATTAAAATATTAATTGATTCAATAAATTTTTAATTGAAACTCGTTTTTAGTTTTTTCTGTGTAATCAAAGGGTTTGAGGTAAAAAAACTACTGCTTTTAAATGTTCTCTCATGAAATGGACGATAAGTTTTTCTATATATTTTTGAGTCACATACCAAACAAAAAAAATATTTAAAAGTAAAATATATATATGTAATTTATAGCCCGCAGTTAAAACAATTCTACATATTTTTGCACTAATAAAATGTTTTCTATAAAAATCGTTTTGAATCTTTAATATTGAGCTCATAAATCTATAAATCAATAGGTTTACATTGTTGGTAAATAATTTAAATTATTGCCGTTAAACTATTAAAATGAATTGATACATAATTTTTTTAAAATTAAAAATGATTCATACATTTTTAATTATGCATATAAATTAAAGGTAAATTTGTCAAATTTTTAAAACCAACGTATGGTAGAGCCAAAACAAATAAAAATTAATAGGAAAATTTTTTTGAAAAATTTTCTTAATTATTTTTCTCATTTAAATAAGAAACAAAAAAAAAAACATTTCCAAAAATATCAAACGCATCAAACCATAAAAATATAAGAAGAAAAAAAAATCGCAGAGATTTAGTCATAAATCCTTTGCACACGACCGAAAATATCTTTAAAATGATTATACCAAAAAACATACGAATGATTTAAACAAAAAAAATCATTAAATACTCGTATAAAAAAAAAAAAATTATGAAAATAACCAAATTGCTGTCATTGTATACATTTAAATAGATTTGTCATAAATTAATCTAGAAACTTGTAAAATTTATTTATTAATTTCTATATGAGTATAAATAAAATATAATTATTTTTAAACCTTAGTCAATATTAGGTAATAAATCAACAAAATAATAATATATCTGAATGATTTTTTTTTGTCTCTCTAAAATACATATATCTATATAGTAGACCGACCGACCGACTCACGAAAAAATGTTTCTTTTTTCCACCCTTCAAAATGTACTTTGATATGTTTTATGATGATTCCCAGAATATTTCATGTTAAGTATTGAGATCCAGTGAGCTGGACCATTTTCAAAAAAGGTATTTTTCTTACAAGGGAGGAGAATACAAAATTAAGAGACCCGTGTTTTTTTTTTTATCTGCCCAATCTCATTTTAAGACGTTACTAAGTGGTTTCAAAAATTTCGCCATTTTCCGCTTTTTTCCGCTTATTTCGTTCTATTTAAAGTAACTTTAGACAAAATTTGGTATCAAAAGAAAAGATTTTTGAAGACACATTCACTGGTGAACAAATCATGTCTAAAGACTTTCAAGTATTTTTGTTATAAAAAAAATGTGTTTTCAGTAACATCCCTGCGGAAAATTAAGTGTCGATTGATCCAAAGTGACAATTCTGTGATATATGTTTGGGGGCACGTCACGAAACTGGTGAAACCAAAATTGAGGTGTACAAAAAAGTATTAATTTGTATTAAATGACTAATTACGGGACTATAGTAATGGTGACACAACATTGACAATTTGGTACCAGATATATTATGTAACTGGAGAATTACATCAAAGTGTACTGAAGCAACTAGTTCCGTTGTAGTTGAAGTTGTTAATGGTCTTTGAACTGGTTTAAAACTGTTAGCAGTGGATGAAAACATGGCAATTAGTGCCAAAAGCTAGAGTCCCTTGACTGCTACAAATCGGACATAACACTGAAAGAATTTTATCTGTACCGACTTTGTGACAGTATAAATGAAGACGTAATACTGCACTTGTGCAAAAGAACTGAATACGGAACTGCTTAGATGGTGACCAAGGTTGTCAGATATGGCGATTTCTAGCCAAACTTGGCGATTTTAAAACTCGTTTGGCGAGTTTAATTTTTGAAATGGCGACGGGCGGTTTGTATGGCAATTTTTCGAGTGATTGGCGATTTTACGCATAAAACATCGCTACCAAAAAACTAGAAATATATCACCAGAATATGATTTCTTGTACAACTTATTCAAAACTTGAAACATTTTACAAGAAAATAAATTAAAATGCAAAATTATTCGCATATTGGTTTCGAAATATCTTGTCAAGATATTTTGACAATATCTTGTCAAGACTTTTTGTCTAGTGTTTATATACTTTTCCAAATTTAAACTGTGATAATAAATTTAATGTTTTGTTGTGTATAGAAAAAATAAACTTATTTTGGAATTGATTTTTGTTGTGCCTTTTTGAAGGTTTTTATGGTACTATGATACACTGTTTTGGGTAAGTTCAGTGACTGGTTCCGGACGGGCAATTTAGCAACCCGTACGTGACACACGGTGAATAACAAGTGACAGGTTACTTCCTAATTTCATTTCTCATGCTCGGCGACATGTTCACCTTAGACCAGTACAGTGGTACTATACTATTGGGGTAGTTTAACCCCTTTAACAGAACACATTGCGCTGAATATGGGACTAGTTTTCCATCAAAAATGTTTCTCCAGTTCTACGATACGTACGTTAAGGTTTACGTCACGTGATAATTACTTTCCCACAGTTCCTGTTGCATATTACATTAATCCTAAAATTATCCTACTTAAACATTACCTACTTTTAACTTGTCCCGTAGCCTATTCATTTCAGTCGGTAAGGTGATAGGTTACCTTCGTCAAGTTATTAGCCACGTAACAAGGTGCTGCAAAGGTATCAATTGCCACTACCTATGACATGCCCATGTTAAAAGTACCGTTTTTTTCATATAACAGAACCGAAACTAGGACAGGTTAATACACACAAAGTTCTGCTCACGTAACCATACCAGTGACTGGACCATACCAGTGACAGTACTGGTTTTTACAAGACGTTCGCCGCTGCATGAATGAGTGACTACATGTATTTTGTTATTGTTTTTTCGTTCGTGTGAAGAAAAACGTCATCTAAAAACAGGGTATAAATCTGGCATTTTATTAAGGAATGTTAGTTGCAGTAAGCTAAAAACAATGCATAGTAAGACCTTTTAAATTTAATCGAGGGGGTCTGAGCTTTTTCAGATATTTGAAATCGTTCGGTTTTTATACGACTTTTTTCGAGCCTTTTTCCCCTATATTTCAAATAATTGAAAAATATGGCAACTCTTGTTCCACTATATATGCAATATGGGTATCAAAATTTTTGCTTTCTGAAGTACGTTAGCCATGGGCTAAAAATAAACCTAGTTTCCGTAAACTAAAGACATGTTTCCTACAAAAACAAATGAATTTTTAATTCCACTTTTTGACTCTTAACCCATTAAAGACTGACCTCCGATTCCTTTGTCCAATATCAATGAAACTTCACACATACAATATTTTAGGTGTTTGCATTGATATGGTATTTACAAATATTTTTCCATACCTGGGACTTACCCATTAATCACTGATATTAAATAATTTCTCTATGTATTTTGAATAAAATAATTTTTAAATGATCTTCCACATAAATCTCTTAATTTTTTCTTGAATAGAATCTATATTTCAAATAAGCGTATTTCATAAAACTGTAAAATGCGCATTTTAATGCCAATGTTACAAAATCATACCTGCAGCACAAGAAAGTTTTCCGATTTTTCACTTCCAAGAAAGTTTTTCCGATTTTTCACTTCCCCAATTTCTCAGAGCCATTTTCTAAAAGTTTTTCCGACTGGTAAATTTGCAGACTTTTGAAGCGCTAACAACCCCCTTGAAAGGGGTTTAAATTTTACCCAAAATTATATAGTTATATACTTTTTCTAGTTATATACTTTCTCTACCTGTCTCTTAAACTCAATTTGCGATACCTCTTACCAGGATTTAACCAGATTTTTTCAACGATGTCCGTCTTTTTGGGTATTTAAATACCCATTAATCTTTAATGAGTTAAGCGTAAGATTGGACAGCCAATAAAAAATACGTGTCTCTTTTTTTTTTTGCTCCTCTACAACATATCTAAAGTTCCTTAAAATCTGCGAGATCGGGTCGGGATAACTCCCTTGTTAGTTTTTCAAAGAATTTTATATTTTAATTAAAGACAACGTATACAATATTAGTATCATATGAAAAGTTTGTTTAGGCGCGTCCAACGATATATAGAACAGGTTAACGTATTTCCAGACATAATTTTTTTCAGGGATATTCTGAAGAAAAAAGGGATTTTTCAAGTTTTTTGTACGTTGATATTTGTTAATTTAAATGTCAAATTGACATATTTTAATCCTTAGTCGATTTAAGTAAATATTTGTTTCAGCTTTTTTGGAATTCACTCTAGTTCGCGTTTTACCAAAAATGGATTATGGTGGGAAAACTATGCTTTAAGCATATCAATGTCGAAATCAAAACTTTTTTCTGGCATTTACATCATCTATGTGTGGAAATAATTTGGAATTTTGTAAATTTAGTGCCTTTTCCCCCGGTGCTCTGATGCAAATGTATCCGTTTTCTTGTTGCTGTAAGGCTGAAAATGTAGGTTAGGAGAAAAAAAAATTCAATACGCGTTTTTTAGGGGCATACATTTTTGGCGCGAATTAAAAAAAAATGAATGCAGTGTTTTTTGTTTTTATATACAACAAGCTAGAATTGTTCCAACAAATTTATAAAATTTTAAATTCTCGAAAAAAATTATGCCGCATATTGGAATTTTTTCTTTTAAGCCGAATTTTCATCCTTACATCAACTACGCTCAAAAAAATGTCTATAAAGTCAGCAAAATTTTTGCTGGAAGGATCCTTGCAGAAAAATTGTAAATATCAGCAACAAATTAGTAAATTCAACAAAAATTTTGCTAAATTTAGCAACTTTTTTAGCTGATATTAGCATTTTTTGTACAAGGATCCTCCCAGCAAAAATGTTGTTTAACTTACTGACTGTTTTTAGAGCGAAAAAAACAGTTGCGTTGCAGATTAGACTAATTCAAAATTTTTGTTAAAATTTGGTTTAGATAACAGTGGCAATTGCATTTAATTTGCAAAATTTAAAATTATTTATATTTATCTATGATGCACTTGACTAAAGAAAAATTTGAATACCGATATTGAACTGATTAGAATATAGTGCTCACACCCTATTGAAGTTTTGCTAAAACGCAAACTAGTGCTAATTTCGAGCTAATTTCGTGCCAATTTTGCTAAAACGCGAAAAAAAACTGAAAAACGTATTTACTTAAATCGACTAAAGACTAAAATATGTCAATTTGACATATAAATCACAAAAATCTCCGTACAAAACATTAAAAATAGTAGTTTTTTTACAGATTATCCCTGAAGAAAAAATATGTCTGGATATGCTTTGACATTTTTTATATACCGTTGGACGCGCCTTAAAAACCCTTTCATATGATGCTAATATTGTATACGTTGTATTTAGTTAACGTACAAAATTTTTTGAAAAACTAAAAAGCGAACTTTTTTAAAAACGGTCCAGCTCATGGAATATCATTGCTAGACACGAAATATTTTGGGAATTATCATAATACAAACCAAGGTACATTTTGAGGGTCATTTAATGACGGGTTTGAAACTTTATGAAATGTGAAATTGTTTATATGTATTAGTTAATTCTGTCTCTTCTGATTAAAACAATACATTGTGAATGCTGTGATTGACAAAACTCTACTTACCCACACTCATCGCTATGTCGACCATGGCTCAACTCATTAAGAGGTGATGCTACGAGTCATAGCCTGATGTATGGCTGTGGGTTTGAAACTCACTACAACACAAAGTAAAAAGTTTTTCCTATAGAGCAATTTAACAATATAAAATACTTTGTTCAATTGGCACATAAATTAAACACTAACGAGTCCTTGGAGGGGACGAAAATGCAACAGTCTGGCATATCCATTGTTTCCGTTAAAGTTGTCAATAAAAATATTTCCTCTTCCTGCAAAAATCTAACACTTTTTTTCTCCGTCTACGGTGAGTCGGTTTAATGTATAGCAAACTAAATGTGTGGCATAAAAAAAATGTATTAAATAATTTAAAATTTATAGTTATTTGTTTGAAACATGAAATATTTTTATTTAACAAAAAAATATTTGTTGGCAGTTGAACAATTTAACGAGCCATAGAACTAAAAACCATTTATAATAGTTTGTTTTAAATATTTATTTTTAATTGCAAATAATTATAATATTATGTAAGTTAAAAGACCATTAAAATATTTATATAGATTTTTTGTGGTTATTTCCCCGTAAAAAAAAAACACAATTGTTTAATTTATAAGTAGATGATGATCTGAAAAAGTTTTTTTCAGTCTCGTTATTTTTTCATCTTTGTATGAATACAAATTATACGTTCATATACATATGACACACTTTGTATGTTCAATGTCAGATTTAATTTAAAATTTGCAAAAACTTAAATTTGTTCTTTTCAAAAATTTCTTTATACACAATATGTTTTTTTTAAATTTTAATGTATTTTTTTATTTTGTTTGATGTGATTGATGTGTATTTTGCAAAAAATGAAAAATTATTTTTTTATTATTATTTGGCATAAAGTCATTGAATAGTGACAGTTAACATATGAAAATATAATTTCAATTTGAATACAGCCATAGTTTTGAAAAAAAAGAAAAAAAAATTAATGTTATATTTTTAAATACATTTTTACTAAGTATTTTTGTTGAGTGCATTCATAATGTTTATTTTTTGAATAAAACATTAAAGCATAGTTTTAGGCCGTGTGGAAAATAGCAACAGTGTGAAACATAAATTTGAAGACAAATTAAAATGTGATATTTTATTGTCAAAAAATTAAAACAGTACGACGAACAAATATGCATACTTGGGATTTTTTCGTTAGCATTAGTTAACTAATGCTAATGCCAAAAAAATTTCATTACCATTTAATTGTAATTTTTTAAATAAATTTAATTTTTTTTTAGTATTAGAATTTGTTCTAGTAATGCTAATGTAATCACACTAATGCCTAAAAAACTAATTATAATTGAGCAAAAAAAGCATTTGGTTACAAAAAAATGGAGTATAAATTGTAACACTGAATACGGGAAACGAAATGGAACGAGGAACTAACTCTCTATTATGCGATAACATATGTTTATGTTTGTATTATCACGTAAATAAGTAAAAATATGAAATCATCCTGTAGCTGTTTTATAAAAATTTATAACTCACTCTCTCTGACCTAGCCTATTTATATGGGTATATTAACACTCCTTCGGAGCAACACTTTTGTCCGTTTTGCTCTATCTCGCTTAGTTTCGGAGATACTGGACATTTTAAAATATCGCCATTTTGTAAAATGGCTCGTATATCGAAAACTAAGCGAGATATCGCAAAACGGACAACATTTTTTCAAACCTTAACTAAACTACCAACTCCCGACAATATAAATGTGTTAAGTGTTCCGATTCCACTCGTTCCCCGTTTATTCCATATCGTTCCATTTTGGACCAATGTTCCATTCTATTATCGGAATGGCTAAATTGGTGTTTTCACGTATTTGGTTGAGTAAACAAATAATTAAGACACCCGGTGGCTTTTTCATAAAAAAATTAATCTATCGGAATCGTTCCCAGACCTAGCATATTTGTATTCCGTCAATTGTAATGTGCTTCCTTCAATTGATTCATTGCTAATGGTAATGAAATTTAAAATCATTATCTTTAATCAATGAAGTCAAATCAATGAAATTCATTACCATTAATTAAGAAAATGCTAATGAAAATAATTTCATTACAATTGATATCAATGAAATTGTAATGAAATCGTCAATTAATTAATCCATCCAATTAATTACTCTCATGTATGCAAATATGGAATTTTAATTATTTTTTATTTTTTATAATGTAACAATTGCGATATAAGATTTTTTTTAAGGATGTCATGAAATGGATGGAATGATACATTTTTCGATTTCAGGACGATATGGGATAACACGGGGATTAAGAAAGAAGCAAGAATTATTTGTTTAATGGTAACCGATTCGTTGCGGGTATTGGTAAGGGTAACGCTATTTTCTTTTACTTCGGTAACGGTATTTTACGGGTAATGATAGTTCAGTTATTTTACTTATTTCGGTACCGGTATTTTAGCGTTAACGGTATTTTAGTTATTTCAGTAACGTTTTTTTAAGGATAACGGGTTACCAGTTATTTCTGTAATGGTATTTTAAGGGTAACGTAACTTTGGTTCTTCCGCTAATGTCAATCCACACCGATATTTTTAGCCCATTATGCTTGAATTCCAATGGCTGGCTAGTTTATGATGAAAATTTGGCAAAATATGTCTATTTACAGTGATTATTTTTTCTGATCTTGTCAGATCATTTCGGGAACGGTATTTTAAGGATAACGATATTTCAATTACTTCGGTAACGGTGTTTTAGTTACTTCGGGAACGGTATTTTAAGAGTATTGATATTTTAGTTATATAGACAACGGTTTTTACGGATAACGGCATTTCAATTGTTTCGGTTACGACATTTTAGCGATAACGGCAGTTAGTTGCACTTTTGAGAAATTTGAATACACTTTCAAAATCTGAAGTTTTTTAAGACTTTGAGAACCAAAAAAAAATATATAAACTTCGTTATTTTTCAATCGATTTTAAAATTTTATACGTATATGGAAAGAAGAATAGAGTTAAAATAAATAAAACCAACCAATAGATTTCCCTATCCCCTTCCAAATTTGTAAACATTTTGCACAAATATCGTCTTCGACACCAATTTTTGGCTCATTCATCCCTTGGTTAGCAAAATATGGCGTCTTTAAAATCAAAAAAAAAATCGTAAAAAAATAACTTTACAAAATAAATCATGATGTGTAAATCACTGAGGTCTTAAATTAAAGATGCAGACATTATCATTAAAATGATATGTCACATGACTATTTGTTGAAATGTTAAAAGGTCAACTTTTCGCACCAAAATATATATAAATGTTAAATACTTTTTCTATACTGTCAGTAAGTGACATATTGGAGAACTGATCTATTGAGAAAAATGTCAGACCAAGTCCTAAAAAAAATTTGATTTGATAAATAAAAGAAGAGTATCGATCATTTATCCAATATATTTCGGGCATATTATTTTAATTTCGTACTCTGTTTCTTCACTAACGGGCCAGATTTTGCGAAAAATTTGATTAAAGTCGTGCAAGATTTAACAAAGTTTATTTTATACATAAAATTTTCAAAATAAAATATTTATATTTTTTATGGTTAACCTTCAAATATCAAATTTAGTTAATTAATGTACAGCACACCCGCTCTTTCTCTTATTTTTTACTATATATTATTATTTTTGCACAATTTGTCTTTTCATTCCGCAATTAGTCGAAAACATTTTGTGCATAAACAAAAAGACAAATCAGAACAATTATTTCCTGTAACAAATAAATATGCCAAAAGTCCGTTTCAAGGAAAAAACGCGAAATGTACTAAAAACTTATATAACAGATTAGCGAGAAAAATTTATATAATAGTTCATCTTTTAGTTTAATATCTGAATACCTTAAAAACTTAGGTTTACCAAACTTTATCTGAAAAAGTTTATATTTGCGAAATTTGCTGTGATTGTCTACCAAATAATTTAATATTTTTAAAATCATAAAAATATGTTAGCATACTTATAGGAAAATTTAATAAAACTTAATATATATTATTATTATTATACTCTATTAGAATTTATAATGAATTATAAACATAATATTAGAATAAGATATAATTTTTTATTTTCAACATATTTTTTTTTTTTTGCTATTTGCCATTTCTTGGGCCATTTTTTATAGTTTTTCAACACATTTTTCATACCATTTGCAAATTTTTTACTGCCGTCTTAAATTTGCCTTGCCAGCAAAAAAGAATAGAAGTGATTCTTAAAGAATCAATTTTTCATTGATTCCTAATTCATTACTGATTTTCTGCTTCTAAAGAAGTTATATTTCTTAACTTCCAAAAATGTCATCTAGAACAAAATTTAATCTCTCCAAATCTAGTCTATCCAACTCGGCCTAAACTCAAACTTAGGCGGCAAAACGATGGTAAAAATTTATATACATTTTTTTTGTAAAGGAGCATAACTGAAACATGAGAAATTCAGATTTTTTCTATCCAACGTTAAAATACTAGTGAAAAGAAAAATTTTGATATCCATATTGCCGCTGCTTTGAAGACAGCGTTCCCACTAATAAGGTAAAAAAATGCTTTCGGCAAAGTTAAAAAGAGAATGAAAATTTCAGAGCAATCGGAATTATCTCCTAGTAGAGTTCCCTTGTGAACATCTACACACAGAGAAATAAAGTGCCAACCGAATTAAAAAGTGTATTTTGGTGGTAACAACTTAAAAATTCAGTTAGTACAATGATAATTACATTAGATTTCTAAATATTTTAGGTGATGCAGCTAAAATTTAGTTTAATTAACCAAACTTTGTTGTTGAAACCAATGTTCAGTTGCACTAACAGACTGAAATTCGTAATAACTGAATTTGAGTAGTAGAACCCAAATTTCAGTTGGCAAATAGCTAAAGTTTTTTCTGTGTGTAGATGCAATGAATAATTATCATAAAAGAGAGCTTCCGTCCTATGACAAGCCCATATAAAATTTTTTAGTTCCGATCCAAATTTTCATACCATCGAAATCCAAATCATTGCAATGTATTGCTTCTTTATCTATTCTTCGGAATTTGTTTTTTGCTATACAGTTCCTTAATAAAATGCCAGATTTAATGTTACTCAAGTCACATTGTTTTGAATACCAAAAATAGTTTTTAGACATAATTTGTACACCAATGAACGTGTCTTCAAAAAAGCTTTCATTTTATAAACAATTTGTATATAATTAAATGGAATTAAATAAAACGAAAAAACATAAAATGGGGTAATTTTTGGCCCCACTTTATGTTTTTTCGTTAAGGCCTAAACATCAGATTGGGCGGCTAAAAAAACACAGGCCCGTTAAATTTTTATCCTCTACAACCTATCGGAAGTTCATTAAGATCTGCCGGTCCGGGTCGGTATATCTCCCTTTTTAGTGCACATAGAAAAAAATTTATTTTTCGAGTTTTTTTTTTTTAGTTATTTTTGGTAGAAATTGTATTTTTCGCAGATTTTTTTGTAGGAATTTTTTTTTACACTTTTAGATTATTTTTTGTAATTTAATTAAAGAGACCCGTTTAAAAATCAACATAAATGCATCCATTAATGAACATGTATGAACTCATTCATGCTCGTATATGAAGTCTTTCGAAGTCATACATGTCCATATACCACCATGTGATCATACATGTAAATATTACCCCCAATTTTCGTTAATGTACACATATGACCATGTACGGAAATGTATGATCATATATGTAAATAATATATATTTAAATTTCCCTCATATGAAGGTATATGAATCATTTATGAATACATATGAATCATGTATGGATGTATGTGCCTGTGTGCAAAAATATATGTAGATTTTTAACAGGGGATCCAATTTTTTATTTACACTTAGGAAATTATGTTGGTAAAAACGACAGCAATTGTAGTCAAAAACAAATGAAATTTCATTTAAAAAAAGGACGACTTACATTTCATTAAATTCAACTAACATTGTCATTTGTTTTTTAATGTTCAAAAAATGACTAACAATTGTAGTAAAAACGAACCACATGGTAGTAAAAAATAAACCAAAAAATTTTTTTTTTTTTTGTTTAAAAAACAAAAAACAACTGTAAAAAATGAATGTAAAATCATAAAACAGTCATTTGATGTGAGTTGTTTTTTTAAATGAACTACAAGGTTAGTTAAAAATTTTATTTGTTCTACAAATGACTTACAGTTACATTAAAAATAATGAAACTGTATTACAACCCAAACAACTACATATTTTTAAAGCAGAAGTTCCCTGAGTGTATCCAAACTTAAAAGCCAAACATCTCAAATATTTTCCAAAATGCATCTACAAATAGCATTTGCAGTAAAAATAATTTTTTGAAAATATGTGCATTAGTGCGATAGAGGACAATCGTAAAAATCGAATGCTTTTTAGATCAGAGAAATCCGATACCCACTTTCGAATATATGGCTCTTCAATGTTGCATATACTCATAGAAATAAACCTGTAAAAATAGCAGAAAAAGCTACTAAAAATAAGTTAAAAGTGATCTTGCAGAAAAAACTGCTAAAGTTAGCAGATTTCTTTTGCTAAATATTAATAAAATAAGAACGGCAAAAATAAATCTGCTAACTTTACACAAGTTTAATTATATAAGATGTGAATTTTGGTTAATTAAAAATAGCTTTTTACTTTGTAAAATTATCCAAAACTTTTACTAAATATTTGTAGACTCAAAATAGCAAACAAAAACTGTAATATTAACAACATTTTTGCTATATTTACCGCAAATTTAGTACAACTCAAATAACAGTTTATTTTGCTAAAATCCATAGACATTTTTGCTAAAAAATTGCAGATTGCTGATTTCATAAGGGCAGACTTTTATGCGCATTAAAAAAATGACACTAAAAAAAAACTTTCAAAATTTCACATTTTTTTTAATGATTTTTTTGTCTACTAATATTTAGTAAAATGATTTTGCTGATTTTAGCAGACTATATTGTTACTTTCAATTAACTAAAATTGAGCTTACATATAACTAAATATTTGTAAATTCAACAGATTTATTTTTGCTATTATTATATTACTAATATTTAGTAAAAAAAAATCAGTTAATTTCAGTAGTTTTTTCTGCAAGAGCATTTTTAGTAGCTTTTTTTGCTATTTTTATAGGTTTATTTCTATGAGTGCACTTTTGGAATTTATTTAATTTTTGTTAAATTAAACTGCAAAAACCGCGATTTTTGAAAATTTGAAAAACAAAAAACGGCGAATATGTTTCATTATCTTCATACAAATTTTATTTATATAAAGAAAATTGAAAGCCATAAGGTCTTTGATGTATTTCATAATGGAAAACCCAATTTTGTAATTACATCAGGTTACATCGTCCAGATTATAAGTGCACCAGTTTTTTAAATATCATTGCGAAAAAATGTCTCGGTTTGAGACATTTTTTAAAAATTATATACCCACTTGACATTAAAATGTCAATTTTAATTTTTAACACGTACTAAAAGTGAAAAATATAGTTATGCTGATGAAATTCATATTTATTAATAAATGATTTTATCACATGTCGGCTTTTTTTGTTTTTTTTTTGGAAGGGGTTCACAAAAATTAATACAAACAAGAGTACGATTTTAAAATAAAATAATGATCTTAATGTTAAAGTACTAAAAACACACTAGATCAGTATTATTTTTAAGTGTAATGTCAGCAATTCGATATTCTTTTTTTTTTTTTTTTTTTTTTGTCAAAGGGAAGGTATTCCCATTAGGAATTGTATTCAATATCAAAAAAAAAAAAAAACTAATGAAAATTTTATTTATTTTGCCAGAGAAAAATATAGAGTGCGCCCACATTATAACAATGCCAACACTTAAATTCGTTTATTGAAAAAAAAAAATTTTTTTATTGGTTCACCTTAGATTATGAGAGTTTTTTTTTTTAATAGCAAATATACTTTATCCTACATAAAGCTTTTTTTAATACAGATTCTGAAAAATTTTTCCTGTAGAAAACTTATATTTTAAAATCCTTTTCCTATAGAAAACAATTAAAATATGAGGATTTTTCTGTAGGAAAAAGTCATATGCATATGGGAGGGCGTAAAAGTCTTTAGAATCTAAGATTTTTTTTTATCTTTAGGAAAAAGTCTTAAAAAACTGATACCTTTTTATAGGAAAAATTTCTCAGAATCTAAGACTTTTTATAAAAGAAAAAAAAACCCTAGGAATCTGAGACTTTTTCTATAGAAAAAATTTTTCAGAACCCAAGTATTTTTCTATATAGAAATTCTTTAGAATCTAATATTTTTCTGTAGCATTAAGACTTTAGAACTTGAGAGTTTTCTGTAATAAAAAGTAATTATAAGTGGAGTCTTTCCCTGCAGAAAATTTGTTTAATACCGTAAAGTATTTCAATAGGAAATAGTTCTCAGAATTTGTAACTTTTTATATATAGCAAAAAGTTCTCAGCTGTTATGACTTATGTCTCAGAATCTAAGGTTTTTTAGAATCGGAGACCATTTCTATTGAATAAAGTCCTTAAGACTTTCTATAGGAGAATTACTTTAGAAGTTGAGAATTCTACAAAAGTTCTGTGAATCGGAATTTTTTGAAAAAGAATCTCAAAGTAGATGTAAGACTTTATCTGCAAACAACAAAGTCTTCAGAATCTAAGTAAGGATTTGTTTGAAACTGAGACTGATCTTTTTAAATAAAATTGTTTAAAAATAACTTTATTCTCTTATTTAAGGGTCCGCATTTTGAATTTTTTTTTTTTACTCAGAAACATGGTAAAGTTAATCACAAATATATAAAAATTGTGTACACATTTGGGTATTCAATCGGTTAACCGTTACTCGATTAATCGATGAATTTTAATCAAACTATTGTTCGAGTAATTTAAAATTACCAATTTCGAATAACGAATGACTTGAACAATTTTGGTCGATTAATCGATTAAACCAAAACAAAATATTAATTTCAGTTTACATTTATGTTTTTTAATTCGTTTCGTTTAATCGACTTTCAATTAAAATATTTGTTGATTCAATTAAAAGTTTAATTGAATTCGGTCCAATTAAGGAAATTGTAGTATCAATTAAAATAATTTGTGACTATTTAATTAATTTTGTTTTTAATTAAAGTTTTAATCGTATCTATAAAAAACTTAATTGAATATTGTTTTTAATTTCAAACAAATTTTAAGTAGATACTATTAAAACTTTAATTAAAAATAGCAAAAAATCGCCAAAAATTGGGGAGAAAATCGCTAAAATTGGAAAAAATCGAAAATATTTTAAAAAAAACCGTCAATTTTTTCAAAATTGAGAAATCGCTAATATTTGAAAAAATTGCAAAAAAATTAAAAAATCTACAAAATTTAAAAAATTTGAAAATAAAAATCAAAAACATTAAAAAAACTCTAAAATTAAAAAAATAATGGAAATTAAAAACAAATTGCCAAAACTAAAATGACAAAATTGAAAAAAAAAAATTGGAAAACAATTATTAAAATTAAAAAAAAATCGTTCCAATTGAAACAAAACTACAAAATAGAATAACTCCTTAATATGTATTAGAAAAAAAGGCCAAAATTTGAAAAAAAAATCGCTAAAATTAAAAAAAAAACGCCAAAAATTTAAAAAATCATCTCAATAAAATTAAAAACGTCTATGTCTAAAAAACATTTTTAATTTTTGTATTTTTTTTTAATTTTGGCGGTTTTTTTCAATTTTGGTGATTTTTTAATTTTTAGTGTTTTGTTTTCAATTTTAGCAATTTATTTTAATATGTCAATTTTTTTTTTCAATTTAGGGGATTGTTTTTTAAATTGTAGCATTCTTTTTTTTTAGTTTTAGAGATTTTTTTAAGTTCAATTTTTTTTTAGTTTCAACGTTTTTTTTTTCAAGTTTTGGCGATTTTTTTAATAGCAAATTTTTTAATTAAATTTTGTTTCTAAATTTTTGTGATTTTATATTTTATATATTTTTTCTATGTTGTCATTATGGGTTATAAAAATTGGAAATTTTGTGTGAATCAAATTCATATTCAATGAAACATGTAATACATATGATTAAACTTTTAATTGAAAGTGAGCTTGAAATCAAACAAAAGTTTAATTGAAATTTTTTTGACAATAAGTTTTCAGTGTACTGCTGTTTTAATACAACACTGAATTTTATTTTACCCTTTTTCACTGTTACCAACTTTTAATCAAAAAAAGAAGGCTAAATCTGGCTGAATTCAGAGTTTTTTTATATGAGATTACATTGTTTTTATTACTGTTAAACATACAGGCCTATTCAAACTTGTGACTCGTTGTGACTGTCACAAGACAGTTAAATTAAAAGGTTTGTTTGACGTCATTACCGCGGGCTCCTACGGGAATCCAATTAACCCGAAACAACAACAATATACACAAAAATGTTACAATAAAAACTATTTATTTTAAAATTGGGTACCCGCTGTAACGTACGTCGAACACAGCTTAAGTTGGGTTACTTTCCATTGAAAAATCAAGTAATTTGGGAGAAAATATTTCTTTATGTTTTGATGGTAGGCATTTTATTTTTATTTTTTTTTGTGGAACTTATATAGTAGGGTGATCGAGTCGGTTTTTAAAATCGGATTTTTGTACGTTGTCGGTTAAATATTCGAATATCGAATAAACCGGTTTTTTGTTGCCGAATAACCGTTCTTTTCGTGGAACTTATATTGATCTAGTCGGTTTTTAAAACCGGATTTTTGTAGGTTGTACGTTGTCGGTTTCGGTTTTTTTCAAAAAGTTATATATTCGAATATCGAATAAACTCGTTTTTTGTTGCCGAATACCAGTTTTTTTAAATATTCTTTTTTAGCTTTATCATATCAGAAACTGTAACTTTATAAAAATTCTTGTTAAAAACGTAATGTTCTGAACATTTTTCTTCAAAAATCATTGTTTTTTTTTTTGTAAAAAAGGTTTATGCAAGAGAGTTATTTTTGACTTAAAAATTACTCATATAAAAGGCTTTAGGACTTAACATAGTAGACAGAAAAAATTATCAACCTAAAATAGCTAATAAAAGATTTGATTTGAATTAAGTTTGTTTGTAAACAAATATTTAATTGAATCAATTAATATTTTAATTGACTTTTAAATATATAGATACATATTTTATTTTAGACATAATTCTCAAATCATTTTTTCATATACTGTATGTTAAATAGAAAAGTTTCAGTATGAAATACGGTTTACAAACAAAACCCGCCCACACACAAATACACAAAAAACACAGAATTACTAAAACCACAGTTCCACACAAACGTGTCGTTCACACACTTTTTTTTGAGTATCATACTTTTTTTTTGTAGATAGTTATTTTTAGCCTTTTTTCTTTTTAATTTTCAATAAAAGTTTTAATTAATATTATCATTGCCGTGCTAGGTGCAAAATCAATTAAAATATGAATTGATTCAATACATATTTTAATTGAAATTTTCTCTGTCTGTGTTATGATTCTGTATTTTTTTATTTTATTTTAAAAAATATAAAAAATAAGAGAAATTATTAAAAATAAAAAGCACATCACCTTTTTGTTGGCATTTTTAAATCATTTTTGTTTATTTTATAGTTTTCTCAAAAATAAGATTTATTAAAGTCGCTTTGAATAATAAATATTTTTTGATAAACTGTTTAAATAAAACTCTCAAATGGTGTTTTTCAGACAACTAACTCAGAGTGCTCATAAATAAAATTTATAAAAATGATTATTGTGTTTTAAAACCGCCGGAAAAATCTTCTCGAACATACAAAAAGCTGACTCAAAATTAACTATCTAGAAACACCTCCAAAAACAATTCAAATTCATGTGAACATTTTATATTTCTGAGTATAATTGAGTAAAATTGTTAAACCGGTTAACCAGTTTTTTCCGATTTCCACAAACCGAAACGGGGTTTTTTAATTTCAACTATTCGCAAAAACCGGTTTTCGAAAAAATTCGAATAATCGATCACCCTAATATATAGTACATAAAATACAATTGTGCCAACATGTCCGCATTCCTTAAAAATGTACATAAAAACTAAATTTAAAATAAATATCTAGTACACAGAAAAAACTAAAAACGCGTTTTAATTAATAAAAATTTAAAAAATCAACTAATATTTTAATTGATTTTGCACCCGTCACGGCAATGATAATATCAATTAAAACTTTTATTGAAAATTGAAAATTTTTTTTTCTGTTTTTTTTTATTAATTAATAATCATATATTTATTTACAAATTATATACTATTACCCTAACCGAGCACTAGCTACTATGGCCTTCGGCGCGTTGTAGTGAAAACAGACAAGTGCCTCTGGTGGGAATCGAACCCACGACCCCCTCACTGATAAGCCAGTACGCTACCAACTAGCCTACCGGGCCACAAAAAAGTTATAAATAACTTCTACAAACAAAATATGATATAAAAAAAGTGTGTGAACGATATGTTGGATTGCGTGTTTTTTGTTAATCCTGCGTCTGTTTCTATGTCTGGGTGTGTGCTTGTTTTGTTTGGTATTTTTTACTAAAAATTTTCTATTTAAGCTACAGTGTATGAAAAAATAATTTGAGAATTACGTCTAAAATAAAATATGTATTTATATATTTAAACGTCAATTAAAATATTAATTGATTCAATTAAACATTTGTTTAGAATCAAATTTAATTTAAATCAAATCTTTAATTAGATATTTTAGGTTGATAATTTTTTCTGTGTAATGGATGCTAATGTTTTTGGAAAGCGCAGAACAAATGAAAAATAAATAATTAACATAAATGATAAAATAAGCTTAACAACATTTTTGTCTTTCTTTTTGATTTAAACATACAAATATTTTATTTAAGAAAAAAAATAATTAAACTATATACTAGGCTACTAACTAAGATTGTATACAAAATGAATTTGATTTTGATTTTTGTTGAAGCAAAATTATAAATCTTCTATAACATCTTAATTTACATTTATTCATTAATAAATATATTTCTGTAGCTAGTACGCCCATATTCAAGGAGGAACCTTGACTCGAATGTACGTTTCCACACTTGAATACTGTCTTTTTTTTTTTGTCGAAACATGTGTGGTGTTGATTTGATGGTGGTGTATTTCTGTATTTCTGAATTTTTGTTTTTTCATAAACAATCTCAAGTGCATTTTGCTGGCGCTCATTTGGCAGAGGCTGGGATGGGACAGACTGGGGAGCAAAATAAATAAAAGAAATTCGTGCATTTGCTACTTTTTCTAAATATTTTCATGAACATGTCTATAAAAAAAAAAAAAAATAGAAATAAAAAATAAGATAAAAAATAATAATATTTATATTTAAAAACAAAAACATATGTTTACAAATGACATAATATGTTAAAAAAAGCAAGAAGCTATAAATACAACTCTGACGCTTACATACACGCACTCACTTTACAGGCTTCGTAACTCCAGCTAAATCGTGGTTTTGCATTTGGTTAGGTGATCAAACAAGAACAGCTGATAGATTACGTTACGCAGTTAATAGGCTTAAGTTTTCATAGACTTTGTCAAGTAACAAATCACAAAACACATGTAAATTGTACAATAAGTCAATGTCACTTGCTGAAATATCATAATATCGGGGAGATGTAACTCTAGATATAAAAGTATACACAACAGTTAAGTTTGAAAGTAGACCTGACGTAAGAATTTCTACCTCATGTTACCTCATTTCACCGCACTTGACTTCAAAACTAATTAGGGTTTAAATTTTACCTTAATTAAATGTCATCTTTATATCGCACTTTGATTTTAGAGAAAAACATTTTTTGCAAAAATTCATCAACAAACCTCAATTCCACAAAGACCTCAAATCGATCCGTCCTACTTCACTATCGGTCATTTTAAGTTACTTAGGCCCGATTACTGAATGTAAAGTTAAAATTTAACAAACAGTGAAATTGAATATTTATATGAGAAACAACAACTGTGTCAGTTAATGTCCCAGTTAGTAGCTAACGGGACATTGTGAAAATGAGGCTTAAAGGTAAAATATTTGACCGATGGATACTAAATTTTAAGCTGCGCCTTTAACTATTGAATATTTTGTTGATTTGTATGAAATGTTTGATTTTTTTAATGAAAGGTGGAATCTAAAATAACATTTTTGTAGTTTTGAAAAATTTTACAGATCAAAAAATTTTTAAACCTAAGATTGCGCTGAGATAGAATTTCTTCATAACATCAGGATTTCAAGATATCTTAATATTTTTTTTTTTTTTTTTATTAATTAATAATCATATAATTACAAATTATATACTATTACCCTAACCGAGCACTAGCTACTATGGCCTTCGGCGCGTTGTAGCGAAAACGGACAAGTGCCTCTGGTGGGAATAGAACCCACGACCCCCGCTCAGATAAGCCAGCTCGCTTCCAACTAGCCTACCGGGGCGCACTAACATCTTAGTATAAAGTTTGCAAAATTCCCGTTAACTGATGCGATATAGAAATTCTGAATTCAGGTTTGCATCCAGCGTATCTTAAACCTTAAGAAAAGTATAAAACAGTCTCAAGGCCTTGACTTTTGATCAAGCCCTTCCTCTGTCCCCAGCTTTCATCTCTCGACTATCCCCTTTTCAAAGAAAGCAGATCAGAAATAGTCTCTATCTCGATCCAGATCAGAAATTGTCTCTATCTCGATGTTCTTCTATAATCAATATTCTTCAAATATTATGTTCGAAGTTTGCACAAAAAAGTGGGCTACTGGGCTGTTTTAAAATACTCCACAACACAATTAATATCTCTTCTAATATATTTTGATCTCCCGACTATAAATCCATTTTTTAAATTTATCTTTAACGTTCCACTTTTATAAATTGTGTAATAGAAATTTAATAAAAACTTTATTTTCAATCTCGAATCGTTAAGAAATTGTATGTGCTATAAAAATTGTAGGGACATTTTAAAAATGATGAGCACAAAAAAAACTACATTTTCAACTTTTCCTTTTCTGATTTGAGTAAAACTTGGAATACACACTCTCCTAGTTAATATGGAGTTAATGTGTTTATTTATATTTTTTTTAAAATTTGTTATAGTTCGCGTTTAGTCACTGCTAAAAATAAAGCTAAAAGACTGAAATGTGAGTATGTGTTACAGTACAGTCAAATCTTTAAAACGATTTTTTTTTCACGACCTTATTTAAACAATTAAGGATATGGAAGGATCAAATTTTTAAAAGGACATTTTGAAAATTTTTGGTCCTAAAATATTACGATAAATAATTATGTGGAATAGCAGAGATATGTGATATCCATATTGGCATCATTTAATAAGTACAAGTAATTAAATAATTTTTTTTAAATTTTAACTTTAAATGTCCTTTTGATGGACATAGAATGCGATAACGACAATCTGAATACATAATTTAACTACATGTGGTCTCTTGTTTGTCATGATTATCGATTAATTCATGTGTGGCGAAAATTATTGAAAGTTGTCGTAGGGTGCTATGTGAATATTCAAATATTTTTTTATTTTAAATATCAAAGATACTTTCGGAAAAAATCCGTTTATTTTTGAGCGCCTCTAATTCCCAAATTGAAATTTTTAATTGTTTTATTTGTATTGTTGTAAGTAATACATTGAGTTAATTGCAAAACAAATTACAGAAAAATTCATTATGGGTTTTTTGGGATATTCGCGAATTAAGGAAATTTTTTCAATTTCGTTATCCTTTTAGCGTAAAAAATTAATTTTTGTGCAACACTGTTTAAAGAAGGAGATTTGATCTTTAAAATGGCACCAAGTTTTTTTATTTTCTGTTGACGCGTTCAAAGATTATGGTAATTCAAACATTGTATATTTATTTCCTTCATATCTGTTAAAAAACCCCAACTTTGAGCAGCGACTAAACGAGAACTATAACAAATTTGAAAAAAATAAAAAACATGCAATGAAAGATGCGAAGAAAATTTTTAAAACCTAAATGTAACTGTTATGTTAGGTTGAATTCAAGCCCTGCTTCTCCCCAAATCTACACTAAATCCAGTTGAAAGAACTACTACCCGGAAAACCTAAAACCATTTCGATTCCAGGTCATCAAATAACCTGATATCTGACTAGCTCAGTCTAGCACGCTAGCAATGCAGATGCCGCTCTGTTTCCTCCGCCTCCTTCCCACAGCCCATACAATAATTTGCACGGGAGTGAGTCCAGTACGCAGCCATTAGATATATTGCTCGGATGCTTTTGAAAACTCTCATAATCATATTGATTGTTCTCTTAACAATCACGAATAGTTTTTTCCCCATTGTATTAGGTAACAGCCAAAAGGTCAAAGATGTCCTACAATAAGACAAGAGGAAGCAGGACAACAGTCTGAACATACATACAAATAAAATGTCAACCGAATTAAAAAGTGTATTTTGATAGTTACACACTCAGGGAAAAAGCTTCATCATACTTATAAAAAACTTCATAAATATGATGTAAAACTTCATTGCTTTTCGTCCAATGTAAAACTTCATAAATATGATTAAGCTGTTTCATAAAAGGGCAAATTGATGATAGTCTTCTTTATATTTATGAATTGTTTCATAAATATGATGATGAAATTTCATAACTTTTTAGAAATGCTTCATAAATGTAATTAAAAATTTAATATATAGGATGAAGCAGTTTAATAAATATTATGAAACGTTTCATATTATATTCATAAAATTCTATTCAAGGCTGAAACATAATTTTCTAACGAGACTTAAGCCGTTTAAATGAAACAAAATTTAAATACAACTGAAGGGCTTATTTTAAAAACATGATAAGCCACATTTATTGTTTTATTTTTTATTGTATTTTCTAGCCATCCGCTGACCTAGATTATAAACGTCCTGCAAAAGTCATATTTTTTTGCATTTTTTTAACCTTTAAAAGGCAAAAACAAATTAAAAATAAAATGTGGCTATTCAAGTTTTTACAATAAGACCTTCAATTATTTAAGTTAAAAAAAATTATTTTCGTTGCATACCAATATCAGACTTAAGTCACTTAAAACAATTATGTTTCAGGCTTCAAAAGTAAGAACACATCAAATATTATTAAAATGATGTTACCGAATTTCAAACAATTTCTGGTAGATTTTGGGTTTTAAAAAATCAAAATTGAAATTGATATTTTCTAAATTTCAAACAATAAAACATGTTCTGAAGATGGGAACATGGACAATTTCCGAAGTAGATATATAAACACATTCCTGAAAGTAGTCAATTAATAAATTTGAAAACAAAAACTCTATAGTATTTTCAATTTATAACGAGCTTTCAACCTCTGTATATTTACAAAAATAAAGCAAATCAAACATATTAGCTAAGTTGATACTAGTATTTCGATCTGGCTAAAGATCTCATCAGAACCCGAAGTTTTAGAAAAGCTAGAGCCTATATAATAGGCAGAACTTTAACAAAAAACCTATTAATAATCAATTTTGCTCCATTCTTGTCTTCTTAGTAATCAACCACGTGGTTAGGTCTTTTCCTAACAAGCATCATGACGTTACTAAACTTTGAAGACCAAAAATGTTCTATTTATATAAAAAATTTTTAGTGTGTACTCTGGCTCATGTAACATTTTTTTTTACAGTTATATTAGTTTTTTGTTTTTATATACATCGAGATTATTTTTATGTTATTTTCAATTTATAACGAGCTTTCAACCCCTGTATATTTACAAAAATAAAGCAAATCAAACATATTAGCTAGGTTGATACTAGTATTTCGATCTGGCTAAAGATCTCATCAGAACCCGAAGTTTTAGAAAAGCTAGAGCCTATATAATAGGCAGAACTTTAACAAAAAACCTATTAATAATCAATTTATTTGTTTGGACAATATCCTAATAAAGAAATATACAGTATGGACTCGAACTTGAATAATTTTCATTTTCATTGCACAATTAAAGGTAGAAAAAACATAATTTTTATTTTCAATAAAAACTATATCAAACTTGTAAAAACATTTTTTTTCACAGTTTTTATGAAACTTTGTTATGAAATGATGAAGGTCTATGGAACATTTTTCATAAATTTTTATGAAACGTTTCATCATATTTATGAAAACTTCATAGATATGATGAAAAACGATTTATGAAACAATATCATCAATATGATGAAACTTTTTTCGCTGAGTGCAACTAATAAATTCGGTAGTTACAACTAATATTTTGAATGTTTAGTTGTATTAATCGAGTTTTGTTGTAAACTGTCCTATGCCAGGTTGACTGAGTGCCAGCAAATCAGGCCAAGGGATTTAATACAGTCTTCCAATTACTTAGACCTAATCGTATCGGATTCTAGGGCTTTTAAAGCAGCAAGACTTTCCACGAATAGGCTAATGAATGACGAATCTATATACCGTTCCATTGTTATCAGCGCGGCTCTATCAATTGCATAGACTTCTGGCTGCAAAATGCTACAATAGCCTGAAAGTCGCATGAAAACCAGAATTTTAAGTTCGCTAGAATAAACTCCATTCCCTATCCCAGTCCAAATTTTCGAACCGTCTGTAAATACATAGATTTTTTTTGTATAATCAAAAATTTAGGATTGGAAAAATTTAGTTCGTATCACCATCCTCACAGTATGGCACTGTGGCGCCAAGTGCGCTTTCTCATCTCGTGCTGATATATAATTCAGCATATCTAAAGGAACAAGTTTAATTTTTTAGAGATGTTTTTAGCGAAGACGATGTAAAGAATATAGTGGTCCACTGGTTTTATTTTCTCTAATTGAAGCGGAAACTGTCCAAAATGATTACCCAAAAAATCGTTGAATGTAGAAGAACATCGAAGTTGAAATTAATGAAAGATCACCGTTTGTGGTGCCTTTAAGATCTAACGGAATTTGTTCAACAACCTTTGACTTCGAAACTTAAACTTTTAAGTGCCCTTGTTTGATTTTAAACATTTTTAGATCCTGGAACCTTTAATATCGCAGGATTTTATTTCAAAAACTTTGACTCCAAGGCTTAGAAGTACATAACTCCAGAACTTGATACTTTTAATGGCCAACGTTTATTTGTTGTGAATTTCTAATTTTGGTACTTAAAAAAACCCACAATTCGTGTCATGGATCTCCTACTTTAGAACTTTTATAATCATTAGATTACGAGCGAGAAAGATCTCTTTAAAGTATCTTCTGATTTTAATGCTTTAAAAACCTAAAGTTCTATACAAAAAGCACCTCTTTTTCGTATTTATAAGATTTCCCAATCCATTAACGAGAATTTCCATCAATGGATTAAAAATTTTCATCTATGGAATTGTATTTTAAATTTACACGACTGAGTTTGATTAGGATTCTGATACTTTTTCGAAACACATTGAGTATGTGTTTTTTTTGACTTTTACAGTTTGTATCTAAGTTTTATGTTGCATTGGATCTTTCGTTGAAAAATTTCTGTTGACTCAAATAATGTTCCCTAATTTCACCGATGATTTTGTTTAAAACTATCCCAAAAGTAACCAATTTTTTAATAGGTAGTAAAACTAATAATTCTCGAATAGTTGATCTTTAAACGGTTAGTAAATATTGATTAACGACAGAGTTTTTAAAGTTGTTTTACATAAGCAATTGTCATTATGCATTTTGAACACTTTTATAAAGTATTTTTGTCCATTAGAAAATTTTGCATAGTTGCGTAACATAATGAATCCGCTGACTTGTGGCAATATAATACTAGTGCAAGAAAGTTATACCAAGTGATATACAATCAATTCGCTTTAAAAATTGCCTAACTTATAAATATATTTTTTTATCAGCCATCAAACCCTAGTGATATCCGATAACATATTTCAATCCTATATATGGTTTTTCCGTAATCACATGACCAAGTTTTATAAATATTCATACGATTTCTTTTGTCATATCTTTCTTGCTGAATAATTCACCACACACATATTTTAATTAAACGATCACTTTAACGAATACAAACGATCACATACGAATATAATTTTGTATTATTTACTTGTAAACATCCAATTAGAAGAGTGGATAAAAATTAGCATCTTTTAATATATCAAACGTATCCACAGGAGTTGTTATTGAACCCGTTCTAGAAGTATTAGTTACCGGCGACGTTGTGGTGGATGCTGAAATTGAAGAATTTCCTGAATTTTCTTTTTCTTCCACCAAATTACCATTAATTTCTGAGTCTATGGATGCCGGTGTCACACATACGCTATTCTGAGGACTGAGTGTGGATAAAATATTATCACACGATGATTCGGGTGTAATAATTGCAGAAATGGGTTGTAAGTTTGTGAGAGGCTCTTCAAATACAAATTCTTCTTTTTGCTCCAAGGGACTTTCCGTAACATTTTTCATAGTTTCCTTAACCTTCTTGCGTTTTTTAATTTTTTTAGGTCTTACCGTTTCTTGTGTCATTTCGGTGTATTCTTCTATAATATCGGCTATGGGTTCAGCATAACCCACACTACTACGTGGAGAGAATAGTGTGGACGCATCATCATTTGTTAGACTACTTTTGGAACTACGTCTTGATCGAGATTTACGTTTTGGTGAATCTGTTTCCATTTGTATACTGCTACTACGTCTACTATATATATAACTATCGGGTATATCATCTTCATCACGGTGTATAAATTCTAAACTACCTTTGGATTCTTTGTGTGACTTCTTTTTAGTTTTCTTCTTTTTAGGTTTTTCCAATTTTTCTTCTTTTAAATAATTATCTTGTTGATTATCATTTATAGTTTGGACAGCTGGTATTACTTCTTCATTATCGGCATTATCAGCATAATCTTCGTCCATTATAGATCTTTCAGGACTACGACTAAAAAGTGTTACACTCTCACCACCCAAACTGTATTTACGTATATCTATTATATTTGTGGGTTCTTCTAAACCATTTTCTTCTTCCCATTCCATATGATGTTCATCTTCTTGGTCTTCATTTGGATTATATTTCATGCCATCTAATGCTCTTTCGTTTCGTTCTTCCTCCGCATTATCCTCATCTAATTTAAAATTTTTCCTCCAATTATATTCTCTTTTTGGTTTATAATTTAAATCTACCTCAAGATCATCTTCTAAATGATTGCTCTGTAAAACCGGATTATAACCGTAACGTGATCTTAAACGTACTGATTTGCGTTCTGTTACTTTAGCATCTCCTAAATAACGTATTTCCGTATCTTTACGTTCGTTATCTACAAAACTTACATTAAACTCAATATTTCTAGGTTTCTTTTTCCCTTGACTCTTAGACCATAATGCATATTGTTCATCGATATCATTTTTAGACATTTGCATAAGGATACTATCATATTCTCTTAAAATACCCGATTGCTTACGATTTTTAACAGCCTCATCGTATATTTGATCTATGGCAAATGAATCTGAATCATAAGGTGATTGTGTTGAACCACCAACTGCACCTTCTGTTCCATCTTCTACATTCGCTACTTGTTGCCAATCACTGGCATTCCGTCCTGCATAACGATCTATTTCACGATCAGCTTCTTCACATTCTGAAGTATCATGATGTGATTCTTCTGCTTTAAAATCTGAAATATCCTCATCAATTTCATCATCCACTTCCACTACCGTTTGTCTATCATCGTCACTGTTATTTGAATAATCTTCATCATCTTCGATAATATTATCTGGTGGATTATCTTCTACAACATTGTCATCACTATCATGATCCGACAGTAAAATATCTGGTTCTTGCTTTACTTCCGTATCACTTGAGGACTTAGCATGTTCTTCTTCATCCTCAGTACTCTTTTTATTATTATCTTCCTGTTTTATTAGAAAATCATTTACATCTTCACTATAATAATCAGCTCTAGTCCAAGTTCTAGAACCACTACGTGTTCTTACTTCTACCTTTTCAATATAAATATAATCATCACTAGGATATTCTTCCATTTGTTGTTCTTGAGCCAAAGAAAATCTACGAAAATGATGATATTCTTCAGGTTCCATATCCATCATTGAATCGTAATTATTATCTTGGAATTGTACCAAAATTTCTGGTTTTTGCATTAAAGCCGAATCGGAAGCTCTGCGATCATTTTCAAAAAATTCCGGATTTAAATGTTTGGAAAATTCTTGAAAATTTATATTGTTAATAGCGATTTCATCTAACACTTTATCTTGTAATTCTTTTTTCGCCGCTTCTTTTTCTATTTCCGCTAATTCTTCAATTTGGGCCTCCTTTAAGGGAGAACGACTTTTACTAGCCGATCTTCTAAATTCGGCATTTCTACGTCTCATTTCTTCATATTTAACAGAAATATCCACTGATTCTCCTTCATAGGTAGAACGTTGAAAACCACTACTTAACATGTTTTCTTGAATTCTTAAGGTATCTTGAATTTCATTACTTAAAGATAACTCACTTTCAGTGGAAGTCAATTTTTCGGTTTTGGTATGGCTCCTGTGTGGCGCATTTGATTAGAATCTTGATTGCTATTAGAGCCGGTTAACTCGGTTAATATCAGGTCTTGTATCTTACGTTTCTCCTCCGCCTTTAATTTGGACGTTTCCAATTCGGTTCTAGAAAATGAGGGAGAAGGACTATGGGATCTTTGAAAATGAGCGGCTTCACGTCTTAAGGGTTCATATTCACTACCCATATCTAATGATTCTCCTACATATGTAGAGCGTTTGAAGCCCTTTTCTATCATATCTTGTTTAATACGTTCTACATCCCGCATTTCTTCCGATATAGTACGTTCATAGTCCGGAGTAGTTGGCGATTTTCGTAAAATTTTGGATCTCTCAGTAATGGGTAATTCAGCTAAATAGTCTTGACTTTGTTGTTCATTAAGTTCATCATGATCCAAGACTAAGGGAGATAAAGTTCTTAATTCAATTTCTTCAGAGGCATTTTTTAATTTCTCTAAAGCTTCTTCATCTACCCGTCGTTGACGTTGTAATTTAAGAGATTCCAATTCTTCAGAGTTTTTGGAAAGAGTTTTATTTTGGGATCCCTCCAAATTAAGCATAACATGAAAATCGTTATATTCCGAAGCTGCTTCATTGTTAGGTGATAAAGACCTTGAAGGTGTTTCTGAACGTGAAGATTCATGTCTAGGTGAATGAGAATGTGATCTAGAAGGGGATTTAGATCTTGAATTTCTAGATCGTATGCTACTGTCCGATTGCTCTGAGTTCTCAAACTCATAGACATATTCTACGCTAAGGCTAGGAGGTTCAGGAGTTTTAGCTCTTTCTTCTAGATGCTGTTGTAACTCATCATTTTGTTCGATTAATTTGTGGCGTCTTGAATCTAAGCTTTTATTTAAATTGTCAGCTGTGGGAAGACGCATAGGACTTTTAGAACGTGATCTACTTCTAGCTACACGAAGAGATTGTACTAGAGAATCCATTTTTTCACGTGAGCAATCATCTGGATCTTCTTCAACTTTAAAGGAGCTTAGATGATCCGACTCATCACTTTGTATAAATATTGTGGGAGTATTGAGTATAACAGAACTTTGAGTTGTAATTTCTTGTGATTGTTGAAATTCAGCATCATATTCCATAGTTGCTCCAGCTGAGTCAGATTGTTGTCTATTCTTATCTGAAGAAAAACGCATAGGACTTTTGGATCGAGATCTACGATGTATAGGAGTTCTAGAACGTGATCTAGCGACACGTAAAGATTGTACAAGTAAATCCATTTGTTCTCTTGAGCAATCGTCATTATCATCATCTTTAGTGAAAGATGTTTCAATATGTTCATCAAATTCTATCGAAATTGTGGGAACTTGACTTGTAGTTTGTTGAACATGTTCGCTAACTTCTGAGCTTGACTCTTCAAATTCGTAAACATAATCTACAGTCAAATTAGGAGATTCTGGAGTATTTGATCTTTTATCTAATTGTTTTTGATACTCATCATTACGTTCTATTAATTTATGACGCCTCGAATCGATGCTTTTATTTAAATTATCAGCGGTAGGAAGACGCATAGGGCTCTTGGAACGTGATCTGCTCTGTGCAACACGTAAAGATTGTACTAGATAATCCATATGTTCTTTTGAATCATTATAATGATCACTATGCTCTTCTTCTTTTGGCAAATCTATATCTTCTTTATCATCATATGAATCATTGAGTATAACTGGACTTTGTGAACGACTTGAATCCGTTAAATTTAATTTCTCAAATAGTTCATCATTCTCCTGTATACGTTTATTGCGACGATGTTCTAAGCTACGCTCAATATTAGATGGTGTTGGCAGAGGGGAACGAGAGCGGGATCTTGATAAATGTGAAGAGGATCTATGAGTTCTTAAAGAATCAACTAGTGAATTTATACTTTCTTTGGAAATTTCTTCCTTTTCTTCCGGTGTGGGTGGAGAATCGGGTAATAAGTTCGTTTCAATTAATTTTTCTAAAACATCTTTATTATGTTTAATCATTTTATTACGACGGCTCTCTAAACTCCGTTCTATATTCCCCGGTGTGGGTAAGGGAGATTTTGAACGTGATCGTGATCCTTCCCTACGTTGGGTTCTTAAGGTAGCCACCAGAGAATTCATATCATCCTGGGTGCCATTATCAAAAGTTTGTGTTAAAGAAGAATCATCTATTATATTTACCATTGGCACCAGACTGATTTTATTTGAACTCTCTCCGGCAATTCGTTTTGATAAATCATCCATAACATATTTTATTTCCTGCTGCAAAGAGCTTTCACTTAAATTCGTGGATAATTCATATTCAACTTCCTCCGAGGCAGACTCTATTCCATTAAGTGAGTCTATGAATTTAATAATATTTTCTTTTTTAAATTCATTTTTATCCAACGCTTCAGTGTCATCATAAATTTCCACTGCATTTGCTAAAGATTGTTCAGAATTGGGTAGTTCCAAATCAAATGATACATCTTTTGGTAATGGTGTACTGGGAGCCGTATTAGCTGGTGATGGATTTCTGGAGTTATTTCTTGAGCGTGATGGATTTATTGAGGCTGTGAAATCATAAAAATCACTTAAACCTTCCATCATTAGACCGCGTTCATCACGCCATGTTCCAAAATCTAATGGTGATTGTACTGTAATAGATGGTGTATTTGGTGATTTTTCAGGAGAGGTGTTAGTAGCATTTGCAGTTTCTTCATGACTTTCTTTCAAGCGTTCTTCATATTGGTTCATTTCTTCTATGCGTGGACTACGCCGTAAGCTTGGCGAAGCCGAAGAGCGTGCTGGAGAAACTTTTTGCTCCGTTCTTTGGGAGGTTTGAAGCTAAGCATTTACAAAAAGCATTTGAAACAGCGTTTTTAAATTAAAAATTGGAAAAAAGCATTATTGTTTAGGATAAGGTGAACAAGCTAATACCCAGCAAAATTTTTGGTTACCATAAAAGTGACAATTTTATGCTAAAACTTATGTTCACATATTTATAAAAGGAAGAAACGTATTTTATCCTTACAATAAAAGTGGATCTTGAAAAAGGAAAAGCTTCTAAGACAACAAAACTAAAGATACTATTCTGGCTACATCCAAATCGATTTTTTATGACTGAACTTTTGTATTGAGTGCCGTTAAATATTTTATATTTTTTATTATGAATTTTTTCAAATGAAAAACTGATTTAAAAAAATCATGCTAATGAATTCCAAAATCGAGATTTGAGCTCTTTTAACGCAGAAATTAATTTTGTTTTAGGTTAAGGTTTATTTAGCTAGTTTGAAGGTTAGGCTGTTATACATAATTTTATATATGTTTCTTCATAAAAAGGAAACTCTTTCAGGGCGAACACTTAGATTTTTATGAAGTTGGATTATATGGTAAATAGTCCCTTATGGATTCGCAACCTTATATCTAAAGATCGAAAAGTGGGTATGAAAAAGTCCAAAACTTTTTTGTTTTAAAATTTTTAGAGTATTTATAGATATATTTGAAAATTCCTTTCATTTGATGCTAATTATCGCCGTGATGTTTCAGTATTTTTGATTTCCTATACCTAGAACTTATGAACAGAGCCGATAAAAAACGAATTATAAATTCCAGTCTTATTTAAAAAAATCATATCATTGCATTTTAAGTAATTAAATGTGCTAAAACTTATAAAACTCATTTTATAAATTGTGAAAAATCAATTTGTTGTAGGCTGGTCCCTAACCGGATTTCATTCTTGCCTAAGAAAATCGTCAGGTGACAATGTTCTAAGAATTTATAGAGATACTGGCTAGGTTAAATCACAAACTCAATGAGAATTTTTTGTTCTCGCCAAGGAGCGTCATTCAACGTTTAAAATATCAAAGCAAAAACAAAAAATTATCACAATTTGCCTATTTTCACATTTTTTATTAAAGCGTTTTTGAAGCATTAACTGGGAGTTTTAAGCCATGGAAAAAGTAAAACTACTAACGAAGTCTTTCTACCCATATACGCTTTTGATAAAGTTTGGATATGTTATCAGTTCCTCAGACTTTGACCAAATTAGAATATGTTATAGTAATGAATATAAATTTATTCTGTATGCCTATATTTCATATCAAGTTGCCACAAAAACACATGAACCTTTCAGTATTCAGTCGTATTTTCAAGGATACATTTTGTTATTAGATAAATGATTGTTGGGACAATAATTGCGATTTTAAATTTGAGTTCTAAAAACAGACCAACGTTTAGCTGAAAAGTTATCAGATCGGCCGACTTGACCTAACGTTGACCGACTTGACCAAACAGTGAAAATTTTACTCAACTGAACCTTTTTTAATAAATTTAACACTTATTTTTTTCCATAATACTTTAAAATAACGAACTCCGACCATATACCTTGTTTTAGCGAAACTGTTGCATAATTCGGATACATTTAATAGGAGGCAAAGTACCTGGGTGTCATTTTGAACCACGGATGAAAGCCGTCGGTTATCAGCTGCTTGAGTGCATTTTTTTTTTTTGTAAACTGAAACTGTTGCCGAACCTACCGGATTGTGGCGGATAAGCCGGCTGGCAAATACAAACAACACAAAAAAGAAAATTTTCAAAAATGTTCTTAAATTTAATTTTAAAGAAGATGTTTAGTACAAGGAGCAGTCGATGTAAAAAAACCTTGCAGCTAAAGCCGTCACCTCCATTTTGACCCGGCTTACATCTCTGTTCCGGTCTCTAAACTTTCCTAGTAAATAAATACCTAGGAGATGACGAAAAAAGGCCTTCGATTTTCAGACTACACACTAGAGCGGCATTTTTTGTATGAAGAAAAACTTTTTTTTTAATAATTTCAATTTATTGTTCAAATTATTTATTGTAGTATTAGGTCTAAAATTTATTTGGTGAAAATTTGAAAAAATCGGATGGCTTTAACCCGTGGCGCCCGATACCAAAATTTTCGTTTTTTAAAATATTTTCTTAAATTACTTTAATAAAAATATGTCTTACACATCATTTTATTTTATTAATTTTGTCATGTTGAACACGAATATTTTGAAATAATTTTGATGTATCACAAAATATATTTTGTTATATTAATTTCAATCTTTTTTTCATATAATAGAGGCTTTTTGCACAGGTCGACAAGGGTTAAGTAATCAGATTTGTCTTAAATTTCGCACCAAAAAACTATTGGATCTAGTGCTACAACAATCAAAGCATTAATTAATGAAAATTATGTGCCTAAAATTGAAAAGCAAAACAATTTTACTAACTATGTAAATTTTCTGAATATTTCCGAGATATTTGTAGGTAAATTTAGAAATTGTCTTTCGTCCAATATTGACATAATTATAAAAAGAGTTTTGTCTATTTTGCTGGTGAAAAAATACAAAAATTTAGGATAAGATTTCAAAAATGTGTAGAATGGATTTTAATTTTTTGTATAAATCAAGTTGGAATATCTCGAAAACCGTTAGTCCGCTCTGATTTTTTTTTAAATATTAGTACTTCGCATGCCAAAATTAATTAAAAATAATGTGTCGCAAGATATATTTTTATTAAAGTAGTTTGATATGATTTATACTAAAAATAAAAATTATGTTTTTTCGACATTTAATCGTGCAATGAAAATAAAAATTATTCAAGGTCGAGGCCATACTCTATATTTATTTATTAGGATATTGTCCTAACAAATAATCTATAGAGTTCCTGTTTTCAAATTTATTAATTGAACACTTTCAGGAATGTGTTGATTGATCTATTTCGGGAATTTTCTAGGTTCCCATCATCAGAACACGTTTTGAAAGAAGTGACAATCCCATGCAAAACATCAAACATTCATATAAACTAGTTTTCCCACTAAATGAGAACTAATATATGAGTTTGAAGTTAAAGATTATCACCATTGATCAAAAATAAATTATAAACTTGTTTTAGATTATTTGTTAGGACAATATCCTAATAAAGAAATATAGAGTATGGCCTCGAACTTGAATAATTTTTATTTTCATTTATTAAAGCAGTTTAAGAAAAAAACTTCAAAATTCGAAAACTTTGTTCGCGGGGCTCCACGGGTTAATGCTAATCGTTTCTTCTTCTTCTAAAATTCACAACCTCTAACCTTTAGACCTAGTTCTACAATAATCGCAACAATAATTGATAAAAATCGAAAGTTGAACAAAAAGCCGCTCTACTGCGCATTGATAGATTTTGTAAAATAATATCTGCTTAAGTTAAAAAGTTTGAAGCTGATATTATTTTTCAATAATAAAAAAAGTCTTTATTTTATTTGCGGCTCTCAAGTTTTGGATTCCATTTGATTACTACACAATCTCCCAACACTTCAGAGATAATTTCAACACGTACTTCATGTGCGTGCCATCACCTAACAAATAAATACATGGTAGTCGAAAATTGAAACCAATTTTTTCTACTTTTCAACTTTTTGGTGTTTTTTGCACAGAGCACTGAAGCCCATTCATGGAATATAACTTTGAAAACAATGTTTCGTAAATGTTGTTACTGTGCACAGTTGGAGGTATGCTTCGTTGGTGTGCCCTAAACAGATTAAGTGTACGACCGCATAAAAATTTAAATTTCAGCAAACTAAAAAAACTAAACTAAAATTTTATATTCAGTTTTTCAGGTTTTTTTAGAAAAAATATTGTTGATTTCAACAAGCCGATTTTAAGTTGGATTAAACTAAGTGTCAGCAAACAAATTTTCTGAATTTACTAATTTTTTGTTAAAAATCAACACACAGATGTTCAGCAAAACGTTTTTGCAGATATTAGCAATTTTTGTTAAACTTCATTAAAAGCAAAGCGAACTCGCAAACCTTGTTAGGTAAATATGGAGGAAAAAAAAAATTTGATATCCAAACACTTTTTCTTGGGTAGACATTTATATGGATATTGTAGGCGTAAAGAAATATTAAATAGGATGATTCTGAATACTTTCCTATAGAAACCGTCCAACTTTTAAAAATCTCTTTACATATTTGCTAAGGCATACTAATTCATAATAATTTCCTAAACTAATTTTAAAATTCTTACTAAATTTAAATTTATTTCTTATAACAACAACTAATAGGTATCGATAGAAATCTCTTAGCATGAAATAGAAAACAAAATCAGAAAATTTAAAATAAATCCTTTTTTTTGATTCCCCTTTTAAACTTTTTGAGTATCAAATATGATACACACAAAACTGGTCAACCTTATCCAAATTATATCAGAATGCGCGGGTAAAAATTGGTAGCATTTTCATTTTGCTCCATTTTTTTTATTATTGTGTAAGTGTCAAACATATTTTCTCGAAATAAGGCCTTCAATTTCTAAAATATATTAATTCCTGTGTTTTTATTTTTAGATTTTTCCATCTTGCACCAAATTTGGGAAATATTGAAACCTTATAAATGGTTTTGCTTTGAACTTTGGTTTAAATTCTCCCAAATCGACATGTAAACTTATTAAGAGAACAAATGTTTAAAATGTATTGTTAAAGAATAATTTAATGGTTCACTAGTGAACTTAATTTCAATTATTGGCTTTCGAAGTCCAACAATTTCCGACCTATTAAGAATTTTATAGAAGTACAGTGAAATCGTATAAGTTTACGCACAGAAATTAAAATCACTTTAAAAAAATTTTGCTGGGTATTAATAGAGGATTATTTAAATATTAAAGCCAAGGTTAATGGTAAAATGATTATTTTACAATTTAAAAAATTTTATAGAGTATCAGATTATAGTCTTAAGTAGTCTAATAATAAGCCGCTGAAGGCATTTTATCACTTACATTTGCTTTATGGTCACTTTTGGCTGAATCATCTTTTAAAGTAGCTGAATCTTCTACATCCTCTTCCTATTTAAGAGCGAGAAAAACCGCCAATTATCTCTTTTTTTATGAAATTATAAATATTAATTAAAACTTACCATTTGCTCCTTGCTAGCTTGTTGTCTTAAAGCTGTTATAGCCTGTTCATTCTGTATCTGAGTAGCTTCCTCAAATGATGAAGCGCTGGGCATATTAGTGGCGGTATCATAAGAAATCTCTTCACTGGAGGCGGGTTTTTCAAATTCCATTTCTTCATTTATCGACAAAGCTTTTTCACGTTTCCAAAATTCTGTATTCTTATACGGTTCTGGCTTTACCTCACCCCAAGGATCGCTAGATTCTTCACCTAAACGTTCTAAAGAAGAACGTAAACTCTCATCACTTTTCATATCTTTAGCGGGACTTCTTTTATGACGTCTATGATGTCCCTTTACCTTGAGAGTAGGTTCACTCGTATATCTAATGGGAGTAAATTCTGAATCACCAGTAGTTTTCATTTCTTCTTCTTCCAATGAAGTAAACATTTTCAATTCTTCATCACGTGAGGTACGTGACTCACGTGAAGAATTTGAACTGTTACTAGAACGGCGTTTTTTAAAGGCTCTACGTCGTCCAGAGCCATCTTCTCTGATAAGAGGTCGTTGTTTAATGCCATCAAGAGAACGTAAATAATCTTCAGAGTATTGTTGAGAAGGTGTAGTATCTTCACCATCTGGTTCTTGACGTCCTTGTCGAGGAGGATATTGAGAATCTGTACCAGTGGTAACCTCCTCTGAGGGCTGGGTACTAAACGAAGATTGTTGACTAGAGGTAGGTTCTACCGAAGAACCCTCATCTGAGACACCCGGAAATAGTAAAGATTTAGTGCTAACTGAATGTGATTCATTAAAATCTTGTGCCAATTGTGTTTTAACTCTATGCGATATGGCTGGTGCTGTGGAGTCTTGTTCCAATAAAGGAGCTATAGTTTTCTTAATACAAGGTTCTTCTGCAATCGGAGTTTGAGGAGCACTGTCCAGATTAGAGGCAAACACCCGTTTTTTCTACTGCCACTTGCAGTTGCTGTTGTATTTCAGCCATTTCTTTTTCTGCTTCCAAGAATAGCAAAGCATTTTCTTCTATACGTCTTTGTTTTGCCTCTTGATCTTGTTCTCTTTGTATTAGTCTTAAAGACTGTTCTTCTTCTGATTCTTCTCCCAATTGTTCTCGAGCTTCGAGAATACGTCTTAATAATTCCGCTTCTTTTTGTTCATTATGTTCCTCTGCGGCTATTTCCCGATTTTTAATAGATTCTATTAGTTGTTTTTCTTTTTCAGTTAAATCTGCTTCTTGTTCGGCCGCTCTTAATTGTTCTTCAAGTTTATGTTCCAATTCTAGATACTTTCTTTCATTTTCTTCTTCTTCTTCAAGATGACGTTGTTCTTCTTCTTTAAGTCTTTCCGCTTCGAGTAATTGTCTTTCATTTTCTTGTTGTTGCTGCAGTTCCTCTTCTTCTTCTTCTTCTTGTTTTTGTTTTAATTCTTTTTCCTCTTCTTTTCGTTTTTGTTCTAATTCTCTTTGTTTTTCTTGTTCCACCAATTGACGATTATTTTCTTCTAGTTCTTTTTGTTGTTGCTCTTCTTCTAGTCTACGTTGTTCTAATTCTCTTTGTTTTTCCTTTTCCGCCACTTTACGTTGATTTTCTTCAAGTTCTTTTTGTTGTTGCTTTTCTTCTAGTTTACGTTGTTCTAATTCTCTTTGTTTTTCTTGTTCCGCCAATTTTCGATTATTTTCTTCAATCTCTTTTCGTTGTTGCTCTTCTTCTAGTTTACGCTGTTCTAATTCTCTTTGTCTTTCTTGTTCCACCAATTTACGATTATTTTCTTCCAGTTCTTTTTGTTGTTGCTCTTCTTCTAGTCTGCGTTGTTCTAATTCTCTTTGTTTTTCTTTTTCCACCAATTTACGAGCATTTTCTTCAGCTTCTTTTCGTTGTTGCTCTTCTTCACGTTTACGTTGTTCTCTTTCACGTTTTTCTTCTGCTTCTTTTAATTTTCTGGCATTCTCTTCCTCCTCCGTTCGTTTGGCAGCTTCGGCCTTTTCCAAATCCTTACGAGTTTGTTCCGCTATTTTCTGAAGTTTCGACAGTTCCTTCTCCAATTCCTGACGTTGTAAATCTTGTAGCTCTTTGTCTTTTAACTTTTCTTTTAATTTATCAATTTCATCTTGTAAAGGATCTATTCGAAAACCATCCTTATACTGGATCCCATCTTGCATTACTTTGGCTCCAGCTTTATTTTCTTTATCGGAGGCTTTTGCCAGTTGATTGCGCATGGTGTCTTGCAAGTGTGCCACACGTTCGTCATCGTTGTCATATTCTGCGGCATCATGATTAAATGACCAGTGATAGAGATGACGTACAACATATAAAAATTCAATGGCACCTATATAGCCAATGACCAGTGAAAACACTAAATCGCCAAATTCCGATAATAATTCACCCATTATATGCACTCAGTGTGAAATTTATTACGAATGTCTAAAGAATTTGTTGCTTTTTTTAAATTTTTTTTTCAATATTTTTCTTAATGCGTAAGTAAAAAAAACATTTGTATTTGAAAATTTTCACTTGCGTAATCGCTTTTAACGGTAGAATAGCTTTAAAATTTCGTAATGAAAATATTTTTATATTGAATAAAACAATCCGTAAAGATTAAATTTTATTTACAACACAAAATTTCATTAGAGCTTCAACACTTTTATTACCAGCAAGAAGAATATTGAAACTGCCAGCCAGTCACTTTTAATAATTTTTCATTTTAAATATTATATAAAATTCACCACGATTGTGTAATTCACCAAATTTTTACTTTATAAATTATGGCCACTAAATGGCTCATTGGCTTTTAGAATGCACAAATAATTCTTTATATTTCAATACAAATTTTAAACCAATTTCAATGGAATTATGTTATTTCTTTTAAAATTTATAGTTATATTAGAAAAAAAAAATATTGGAGTTGTTGGTTTAAGCAGCTACTCAAATACCGAATGAATTGGCTGACGACCACTGCGTTTAATTAATTAAATTAAATAAAAATTTTTAAAAAATTCGTTGATGTTTCGTGTTAATCGATCGATTTGCAACTAAAATCAAATCGTTTGATAATTCGCCAAATTTCAATTATAAAAAATAGGGACGATGACCAATTTCGTAGTATTAAAAATTTAGAACACTAATGAAATTGATTTGTTAAATACGAAAATAAAAGTAAATAAAAACATTGCTCGTATGTGGCGCGGCGTTCAAATGAATCACGTAGTAAATTGCTGTAAACCGGTCGTTGTAAAAAAAATTTCGGAATTTTTTTTTTTTTTAACAAATTTTATTAGCGTATTTCAATATCCTCAACTTATGTTGTGTTTTCGTCGTTTTTTTAGTTTTGTTCATTTAAAAAATTTAAAAGAAAAAATAAACTTAATTAGTAACGTTGCGCTGAACCGTTTTCAAGGTATAAACGCCGTGTTTTCTCGTTGGCAAATGCCAAATGTTTAAAAAAAAAATTATAAATATTTTGGCTGCACCTTTCTTTCTTTTCAGTCAAGTTAAGAGAAATTTTTTGTTGTTTCGGTTTGCGATTTTTTTTATTTTTTTTTATATATATTTTTCATTTGTTTTGGTTCTAATACTCATTAATGCTAAATTCGTGTATAAACCTCACAAATCTATATATTTGTATGTTATTATAGTATCAACAAACATATAATGTGTCTAAATATCCTCAATATTAGTCTTGTTGTACGTACGAACATATTGGCCAAAATATAAACTGACCAAACCACGTCATTGTTGTGGGTCCATTTACACTGTGGAGCAAAAGTGAGACAATGTTTTAAAATTATAATTCAAGATGTATTTATTCTCCGAATCTTTTTGTAAAAACGAATCTAATTTTCGGAAAAAAGGTATATTAATGTGTATGAAGGAGGAACCAAACGATGACCTTAAAAATGCTGCACTGTGTAATATAACAGATGTCTAACCTTTTGGACCCCCTATATCTTCTACAATCTCAAATTGTATAGGAGGATAGTTCATGGGCTCACTTTTGTACCAAGACTCCGATTAACTAAAAACTGTACTTTAATTACAATACTATTCACTTTTTTTTATTATAAAGGGTATTTTTTATACAGGTATAGAACTTTAAGTTGGACAACACTTTTTTAACTGGCGGCCATTTTGTCAGCTGTCAAGGGATTTATGTTTAGTTTTGTTTGGCATTTTAACATGAATAGACTGACTCCTAAACAAAGATTCCAAATTGTGCAAATTTATTTTGAAAATCATGGTTCTGTTCAAAATACGTATCGCGCACTACGTCCATTTAACGGTCAACATAATCGTCAATCAGAGCAATTAATTCGATTAACTACGGAACTTTTTTTGCACCACGTTTACTCTAAATGATAATATGCATCCACAGAGACCTTGTACAGTGCGTACAGAAGAAGTAAATGCTGCTGTAGAGCGTAGTGTAGAGGAAGACCCCAATCAGTTTATCCGCTATGATATACCGCTACAGACCCATGATTACTGACTTTTTCAATTGAACAACCATGATGTGCAGGAGCCGTGGTTTCAACAAGACGGTGCAACATGTGCCAAAGCTCCTGTCACAATTGATTTATTGAAGGAAACGTTTGGTAACCGCATAGTTTCACGTTTCGGACCCGTGAGTTGGCCTCCAAGATCGTGCTATTTAACGCCGCTGGACTATTTTCTGTGGGGATATGTGAAGTCGCTAGTCTACGCTAATAAGCGCGAAACGATTGACCACTTGAAGGACAACATTCGCCCCGATATTGCCAATATACGGCCACAAATGTTGGAAAAAGTCATCGAGAATTGGACCTCCAGATTAGACTACGCCCGAGCCAGCCGTGACGGTCATATGTCAGAAGTCGTATTTAAATGATAATGCCAGAAGATTATCTTTCGAATAAAGTAAATTTCATGTCAATTTAAACAATTCATCTTTGCCTTCTTAGTCAATAGGAAGCGCTTTTATTGTGTGTTGACAACAATAATGCGTCAGGGTATGCATTCTTTACTGCTTCATTGTAAGCATTTTATTCACTGCTTCAAAGAAGGTATTTTGGGAAGCACCACAGAATGCCTTCCCTAATTGCTTTACAGTACGCAAGGTGGTGAAGTGGAAGCATACAAATGTAGTTACTGTTTACCAAACCGAGGTTTTTTTTTGCTGGGTAATTTAATTTCGCATTTAAACTGATCAGAATATATCCTTTACTCTTTGAGACCACATTCAAGTATGCTTGTCCAAAGGTAGTCGGCGCTTACAATTGTAAAGGTAAAATGTAGAGTGAATATGTGCAAAGGTAATTTGTATGGAAGAGTTGGGTCAAAACAAATGTGGAGGACGGTAAATCTATGCCTGGTCTCACTTACCCGTCAAAAGTCCTCAAAGTTGGAAAAAATTTATGCTTTATTAAAGGGAAATTAAAAATTTTTGGCAGGCGAAATAAGCGGCAAGCAGTGGGTCTATGGAGCCAATTTATTGTAACTTATCTGTTATTTAGTTGTAGGTCACAAAATTGAAAAAATAAAAATCCCTGCAGCCAAAACAGTGTGTGAGGGACAGTTAGTGGGTCTAGGGAGCCAATTTTTTTTTACATAATTATTATTAGGTCAGAGATCACAAAAATTATGAAAATTTCTCCCGAGCAAAATGTATGGAGAAATTTTCCATGCGTTTTTAGACCAACATTTTTCAAAATTTCTTAAAATAAAAGGGAAATGTGCAATAATATTTATTTATTATTGTTAATACAATAAAAACTAGTGAAAACGTACAAGTTTTTTCAATAAAAAATACAAGATCTATTTGTTTTTAAAAGAACACATAATTATCCGATGGAAAGATTTTGAAAATTTGGCTCTGAAGTTTGAAAAAAAAAATACATTGATGCATTAGGGATTTTTGCATGATTAGTTGATTTAAATTCCATTATTTTAGAAAAATTTTAATTAACATCCAAAAACGATGCGTAAACTTCTGTTTTCATAGTAAAACTAAACTAAACTAACGTTACGATCGGACTATAAATGGAGCCACAGGAAATAAAAAACCAAATGCGCGGGGTCAAGGGGCGTGGCAAAAAAAAAAAAATTTTTTTTTTTCAAATCTTCTTCAAATTATCTTTAATTCTAGGGGGTGACCGGCACAACTTTTTTTTTTTGTATGGGGTGCGACCCACTCTAATGTACAGCTCCCATATAATTTCACAATGCTAAGTAGTATTATTCAAAATAAATTTTATTAGAATCCAGTTGACATGAAAAAATGTATCTTTATGTAGTGATTTTGTTTTTCGCTGATTTTTTTTAAAGCTCAGAGGCAAACGCTAAAAGTCTCCCCGAAAGGCTAATTATGTGTTCTATTTAAAATAAATAAGTTTTAACTATTTTTCTAAAACACAGTTATTTTTTAATAGTTTTGGTTAATTTTATAATAATTGACATATTTTGGTCTAAAAACACATTTTAAGGATATACATTTTAACAATTATCCTGATCACTTAAACTGAGGAATTTAGTTACTTTTTTAACTAAAAATGTATTTAATTGCCCAATATATTTATTAAGTAGCAAATGAGTTCTTAGTTCTGGAATAAAAAATCAGGTTTTAGTTAACCGGAGTCTTGGCGCAGAAGTGAGCCAATGACATTTTCCTATAAAATTTGAGATTGTAGAAGATAGAGGGTGGCCATGAAGATTATGTAGAGGACACATTTTCATATTATTATACCTAATTGGTTTAATTTTTCAAAAAAGAGAATAAATACATTTTGCGTTTTAGTTTTGAAACATTGGCTCATTTTTGCACCCCAGTTTATGTTGGTTCAAGGAAAAAGTAGTTTCTTGTCATACAAAAAGACAAGGTATTAATAATAAAACTCAACATATGGAAAAATATTTTTTTATTACTCATACGATCAATCTCTTTTCTAATTGGCTCATAATTTTGAGACCAATGGTTGCACAGCAGAATATATCACAAAATTTGTTAGAATTAATTCGGTCATTTCTTTTTTACAGGTCCTATTGCATTGGAATTTGGAACAGGCATTAGTTACGTACTATAGAATTTAAATTTTACCGTTGAACCTCACAGACTCCCCGGGGCGGAAATATTATCGTCCAAAGTAGGGCACTTTTTGCATACAAAATTTTAAGTGCTTGGCATTTTTTTGTTCTTATCTGATTTTGTAGTAAAAACATGGTTGCATATTTGGGTGGCCCATTTTGACAACTTGGTGGAATTTGCTGGGTGCTCTCAAAAATTATGATAAACGGCGTCATTTTACATACATTGGCCAAATTTCAAACCATGACGATGGGAGGAACTAACGATGCGATCAAATAAGTTACCGAAATGGGTAAAAATTCACTATATTTAGAATTATTAGTTAAAAAAGAAATTATATATAATGCAAGAGTTGCAAAAGATAATAAGACTTATAAGATCAAACTGTCCTAAGCTTGCATAAAAAGGACTACAAGGACAACAAAATAACAAAAATATGAATAACTTTGGATAGATACTTGATTTTTAAAATGTTATGTATAAAAAACTGCATTCAAACATGCAAAACTTGAATGCAAATTTGCGTAAAATCTGTCCCATATTTAGAATATATAGTCGGTACTCTTGTTTTCGATTTTGGGGATCAATTTGGCAAAACTGCAACTTATAAGGCGTTCCTCAAAAAAAAAAAAAAATATGACCCCCTCTGGAAGAAAAAAATAAAGGAAATTTCTAGAAGTTTTTTGTACTTTAAATATACTTAAAATAGCACTAGAGGACGCTACGTAGATCCTAAAAATAATACAATATTTGAAATCCTGGAGAAATTTCCTTTCACACGCTTGTATGTTACTATGCGTACCGGTTTTTGGTTCCTGGACAACTTTACCGAAAATAGAAAAAAAAAAAATAGATTTTTTAATTCTGAAGGGGTCCACCTACTTTTTTTTTATGTGTTGAACGCCCCATAAACTGCAGTTTAGTCGTCAATTTTGTAGCGCTTATTTATTTTTAATCAAAAATTTAATACCAATATCCATTACTTTTTCACATACCCAATATTTTGGTTTAATAAATGGTTGTTTGGTTTGTTACAATTTAAAATTTTTGTTTTATATTATCTTTGTTAATATGTTAAATTGATTTTCGCAAAATGTTGTTAACAAACACACAAAAATTGACCTTAAACACGCGTATAAAATTTGTTGAAATTTTTATTTTATTTTAAAGATTTTTTTTTTCATATATTTTAATTGGGTGTGGTGAGTTTCGGTAATTGCATACAATATGAAACATCTCTTAGACAAATACTCTTGAATTGAAAATTGTGTTCTATACATTGTCAGATTTATAATTAAATTGTACAAACATTAATTTAAATGATCATTTATTATTAATAATATTTGTGATATTCATTTTGCATTGTCTTGACATTCAAATTCTTTAACGATTGTTGTTGATTCTATTTAATTTTGGATGTCTTGACATCATCATCGTATACTAAATGTGTTAATTTTTAGGAAAAAAAAAATACTTAAATTTATTTTGCTTTATTATACACACATTTAAATAGAAGTCTGTTTACTAGAGGCGACTGAAAATCCAAAGTAATTTATTTAACCCTTTAATGTACTGGTTTTTGTTTGCAATGAAATTTAGTATGAGTGTAGCAATTAAAAAAAAAAAAATATTCCTAATACCGAATATTCGTGACAACTCTATTAATAACATACCCAAGTAAAAAGCTTTATATATATATTCAGATATAATTTTATCCAATGAAATGTTTCAGTGTATAAAGTCATATAAACATATATGCTAAAGCATAAATATTTGTATCTAATTGTGTAGACAAAGCTTTGAGTTGTTTAAAAAAATTTTTGTATGGAGGTATATATAGCAATATATTATTTTACATTGCCTTATATACAATTATACTTAACGTACATAATTAAATATTCCTAGGGCTCGGAACCTCATGTAAATACATGTTTGTTGTAGTTAGTTGGAGAACAATGTTAACCAAATGTTTTTGCGAATCAACAAATTTCCATCGATTTGATATTGTATATTTTGCTATTAATTTATATTTTGCTATAAATGCATATTTTGGCATTTTTTGCATATTTTGATATAAATGCATATTTTAATGCATATTTTTTCATTTATTGTTGCATATTTTGCTATAAATGTATACTTTTGCATATTTTGCTATATATGCATATTTTGGCATTTATTGTTGCATATTTTGCTAAAAATGCACATTTTTGCATGTTTTGCTATAAATGCATATTGTAATATATATTTTGACATTTATTGTTGCATATTTTGCTATAAATGCATATTTTTGCATATTTTTCTATACATGCATATTTTAGTGCATATTTTGGCATTTATTGTTGCATATTTTGATATGAATGCATATTTTTGCATATTTTGCTATAAATGCATATTTTGGCACTTATTGTTGCATATTTTGCTATAAATGCTTATTTTGGCATTTATTGTTCCATATTTTGCTTTAAATGAATGTTTTGATATAAATGCATATTTTAATGCATATTTTGGCATTTATTGTTGCATATTTTGCTATCAATACATATTTTGCGTTCAAATACATGTTTTTAAGAATTTTGTGTGATGTTTTACTAAAAATAAATTTTACACAATTTAAAAATTTTATAAATTAAATATTTTTCAAATTTATATATATATTTTTTTTTTTTTAACCACGAAAAGAAAAATAACAGAAAAATGCAATTACTAACTTTCTAACGATGTTTATTCGTAGTTTTTAAGCACTTTGTAAAACATTTTTAAAACAAAAATTACTAAAATTGTGGAAATAGTTAAAATAATTAATAATAAATGCATATTTTGAAATTTTAAGTACTGATTTTCGGACTTTAAATACATATTTTATGTACATAAAACATGAAAATAAACGCATTAACTTCTGAGCCCTATATATTACTATATATTCATTATAGAATTATATATACCTTCGTATATGACTCAATATAAATGTACATATAATTATATGAAACCTACATTCAAAATATTTATTATATATTTTTTTAAAAATGCATATATTGTTCCATACAAAATTATATAGAAATATATGAGGTCTAATTTTTGGATATTTTTTAATTAAAATTAGATATTATTATATATGGTAAACTACAAAGCCAGATTTAATTATATGTGGTGGCATATGAACAATATTTTCTCAGTGATTTTAGATATAATTATATATTTGTGGAGTTGTGATTTATGAGTTCGTTAAATTTTTGTTCACAAGAACGACTCCAGTGGACGCTCAAAAGTATTAGCTATGTACTGTTAGAGAAAATTAACAATAAAGTGTATATCTAATTATATACAATTATATATAAAACAAATAGGGACATATTTCGGTTGAATTTATATCTAATATACATCAAATTGTACAAAATTGTACCAAATTCCATACAATTTGCTGTATTTTAGATAAAATTAGATGTTAAAATTTTCGGATCAAATTTGATATTGTTGTATATATAATTTATATATAATTTAATATAATTTGATGATGTCCCATTTACATTTTTTTACTTGAGTATATTCTGTATGAAGCCAATAAAACATATTGTGCTCGGGTATGCTAGTTGGTAGCGTGATAGCTTATCATTGCAGGGGCCGTGGGTTCGGTTCCCAACACAGGCACTGGTCTGTTTCCGCTAAAACGAGCCGAAAGCAACAAAAGTATACAAAATGAGAATTTTTGAAATACCTTCAACCGTTTTGGATTTATATTCTGTAAAAGTTTCAATTTTGGTAGCTAATATTTCCACCATAGGGCGCTTAAGGGCAAACAAAATTATAAAATATTATTAATAAAGCATTATTCCATATGTATTTCCAAAGTTTGGTTAAAAAAAATCTAGCCGAGCTATGATGTGTCTGAGTGTTGAAATTCGCAGACTAACTTTTGAACTGCCAACTACCCCTCGGGAGGAGGTTAAATTTTAACCAAATCTTGACGTAGTTTTATCTATTTTCTACCTGTATATAAAAATTAATTTAAATACATGTCTCGAGCTATATTTTTTCTAAAATGTCGGTGTTTTTGGTCCATTTTTTTGTTGTCAAAGTTCGAAGTTTTTAAAAAGAGAAAACTGTCATAATTCCTAAAGTAACAACATTAACTTTACAATTTTTAGCATTTAATTATATAATTTGGGTGGAAATGTAATTGGATGCGATTTTTTTCTAAACACTAGTTTTCGAGAAATTTTTTCTACTATTTAGGCCAATATTAGTACAAATTAAGCGAAAAAAAGTTACTTGAAACCTACAAGAATATATTTTATTTTTTTGCTCATAATTTTTAACTTTCAGATCCAAACCAATACAAGATGGACTTACTAGACTTGGGAGATACATTCATTGAAAAGGTAATTTCCATATCACTGCTTGGTGAAAAGTTGTATAGTGGTTTACAAGTGAAACCATAAATTTTCCGATTTTTAAACTTACGCAGTTTTATGTTTTATGTACGCAGAGTTTATGTTTTTAAAAAATGGTGTAATTTTATATAGTTTGAGGTATACCAAGTTGAGGTCAGCGTACCAATAACGGGATACGAACATCACAAATTTATAAGGAATTGGCGATCATTTTTTGAAAATATATGTTTTATGCGTCTGGCATTCACAATTATATTTGAAATTGGCTGGCGTAGTGCGTGAACTGAGTTGCTTTGTAAACAGAACGGCACATACGAGTCAAAAAAGCATCTTACAAATTTAAAACGCAAAAAGTTTATAAACTTTTTAAAAATTTGTCGAAATTTAATTATTTGGTTTTGCATTATTTTTTATAAAAAATATGGCTTGAGAACATAGGTATCGTTCCGGCGGATTAAATTTATAAAGTACAACAAAGTAAAGTTTTTTCTATTCATAGCGCGAACAGCTACATTTTTTCCCAACACATTTCGCTTTGTGAGAACTAAAGCGCTGTATCAATTCCGCCTAAACGTACATAAAATAAAATATTTTAATTATTCCAAAACTAAAATCGAAAATGCATAAACAAATTTAATGGACTTTAAATTTTTTTGAGCAAACAAACCAACAAAAATCATTCTTAGGTAAAATTTTTAATTTTGCGAACTTAATATGATTTCCTACAAATTAGTAACCCTAAACCCATCTAAATATCATTAAACCGGCAAAAACATGTATTTTTTTCACAAAATAATCGTGGTTTTCTTTTTAAGTTTTAATATAAGACAAACAAATTTTTTCAGTGTATTTTTATATTTTATTGGTAGTGTAATATATATTTTGAAATGTGATAAATGAAATGAAATCTATAAATTGATGTAGCTTTTATTTCATCTAAGCAAAAACTGTAATTTTAACATTTTTTATTTGTTTGAAACTTAAATCTGCCATAATTTTTGCGACGTTAAAGATAAATGATTACCGGGAATGGATTTGGCATGCCTAAACATCGGCTAACAAACAGACATATAAAAGGTTATTCATGTCATACAAAAATAAAAATGTTTAAAATATTTTACCTCAAAGTGTCGACAGTTTTTGAAGTTCCCCATATTTTATTAAATGTTTGTAGAAAACGCGAAACTAAAAACTTTTGAGTTAATACTAGAGATGCCAAACGGGAAATCCCGAAACCTGAAACCACAGGATTTTCGGGATTTAGTAAATCGCGGGATGGTTTTTTTTTTTTTTTTCAAAATTTAATATTAATTACGTTTTTATTGTCAAAACTTATATCTTTTGCGGGTATACTCATAATAATCCCAATGTGTTCATAGTAAAGTGTTAAAAATCGAAGGTTTTCTGAAGAGCTAAGCCACAAAAGTTACTCGGTTTTACATAAAATTTGTGTTGTTGTACAAAAACGAATAATAGTTTTAGTTTTTTATATAAATTTTTGCCGGTGTTCTGAAAAACGAAAGCACAAAAATACTCGTTTTTGTACAACGACAACACATAATTTTATGTGAAAACGAATACCCTTTTGTGGCGTCGTTCTTTAGAAAATCCCCGATACACAGAGATAATTTCTTCGACGAGTTTTAATGAATTTTTTTCACTAAACTGATGAAGGTTTCTTCACAATGTAAATAAAAAATTTCTTAAACTTTATGAAAAAGCTTCATAGCTTTAATGAAACAATTTTTACTGAAACTTTTTTATTAGCAATATGAAATTTTCAATAAATAAAATAAAATTGTTCATTAAATTTTATGAAAATTTGCATTCATTTAATTTAAAGTTTCAAAGGACGAGTTCCAGTGACATTTCATAGATCTAATGCTAAAATTCATTGATATCATGCAGAGAATTCTCTCAGTGTAGTGAACTATTTACACGCTGAAAAAAAACGGCCTGCTGGAAATATAAATGCTGGTAATATACTTTTGTTTGGAACACATTTCCGTTTCCCCGGTTTCTAATATAATATGATTGCTTGAGAACATAATTATGTTTGCCTGTAAACTATATATGTTTAGAAAAAGTGAACAATACATATGTTTGGCTGCAAATATATATATATGTTTATTATAAGTATGTTTGCATGTTCCAAACATAATATCAAAAAATTTTAAAATTGCAAATATATCTTCGTTTAGGTTTGAAAATTTGAATTGTTGTAACTATATAAACAATTACCTGCAAACATATTCAAAAGTATCTTTTTTCTGCATGTCGTTGTTCATTATTTACTATGGCGATTTTACTATCGTTATTTCACTGATTTGCGAAAACGAAAACGGTATCATTGTTTAATGAAAAAACGATGTCGCTAGGAAAGATACATTTTTGGGCTAAACAAAAGAGTTCAAAAATTTGCACTTTCAACACACGAAGAATCGTTTTTCAAGAATCGATGAACACAAATTTTTGATGTTAGATTACCGAACATAACTTGTATTGTTTTCATAGCATTTGACCAGTAAAATTACGGAAATTCCATTGCAATAGGAAGACAGAGAAAACAGATTCGTCCTAACAATCGAATTTGTTGCCAATCGAATGGTTTAGATGTGGTAACGAAATGATTTTGTTAACATAAGCAATAACCGGAATCCCAAATATTTATGGTTGTTTAAGTTTAATTTTTTTTTTTGACTACAATTGTAGTTCATTTAAAAAAACAAACCACATCAGATTACTGTATTATGATTTTACATTAATTTTACACAGAAGTTTTTTTTTTTTATTTAAAAAAATAAAAAAAATGTTTGTTTTTTTTTACTACATTTGTGGTTAATTTTTACTACAACTGTGTTTCATTTTTTGAGCAGTAAAAAACAAATGACAATGTTAGTCGAATTTACTGAAATGTAAGTCGTCCTTATTTCCAGTAAAATTTCATTTGTTTTTAACTACATTTGGAGTGGTCTTTACCTACATAGTATTCTAAGTGCAGTTAAACCTAATTAACTACGATAACACTTTAGTAGTTTAACTGTAATCAAATGTTATTTTTAGAAATTGGAATTGGCATGAAATTTTTCGTGTTAAATTGTCAATTAAAATTTTGCCAAGTCAAGGGCAACCAGCAAAATTTTGAATGCGCAGACTTATTAAATTTAACAACCATGATTTTAAATATTTTTTATTTTTGTAATCGCTTTAGGGGCGAGCTGCCACCCTCATAGCCCCCCAAAGGATACGCGCCTGCTTTCAAGTAATTATCAGTAGAATATTATTAATATTATTTGTTTAGTTAAGGGGTTTATTAGCTTTAGATTTTTTTTTTCATTTTTCAATAGTTTGAGCATTTTTCTATATGCTACGAAAATTTTGGCGAAAAAATCACAGAAATAAAAAAGTTACAGCTAGTTAAACAAACCCCTTGCCCTACACATAAAAAAATGTTATACTATTTATGAATATTTTATATTTGCCAATGTACTAATTTAGGAACTTTTTCATAACATTTATGAACAGTTCATAAAAAATACTGGGGAGGTTTGTGTATCGTAAATTATGACAAGGTTCTTTAAATATATGTACAAACACTTAATATTTATGAAAAAGTACTTGAAAAATTTGCCAATGTACAAAATCCTAATATTTAAGAAAACTTTCATAAATTGCAATAATACTGGGAATTTTATGTACCTTTTCATAATTGCTAGGGAAACAAGGAAAGCATCATAAATAGTAAGTAAATTTCATAAATAGTATGAACCTTTAAAAATATGAATTTTTTCTTACAAAATTATGAATTTTATTTTTCTGTGTGTGTGTATTTTACATGAGCAATATTTTCATTAAATGCTTTTTTCTCAACACAAGATATTGTAAATCGGGTGCCACCTTAACGGGTAGACCGATTTTCAAACTTTTTTTTTTGTTTTGTAGTGGACTAAAAAATGAAGTTCCTAACGTAGAGACATTTTAAAATTTTTGCCTAGTATTTTTTTTGAAAAATAAAAAAAACAACGACTTTTTTAGGGTGTTTTTTAATGCTGAGTTTACCCTTGTACCATTTTAATACAAATCAAAAATTTTAAAATCCGGCTACGTTAGTAGACGATTTTTTTTTTCTCAGATGAGTACAAAAGGCTCGACGATGGCACTCGATTTTGCCTTTAAAAACATGGGCTTATAATGAAATGATTACCAGGGTTGGCATGGTAGTCCGAATTCTAAATTATAATATTTAGAATAATCTATAGTATTGTGTTTTACTATCAAAGAAAGAATTTTTTAATAAACCATTTTTTTTTCTTAATTTCTTAAATATTGTCGTTTTTATTGATTTCTAAAGCTAGCAAAACCCTTAATAACCAAACTAAATTATATATACTGGACAGTATAGTTCAGTAGAGGTTTAAATATAAAATTTCTACGCTAGAGCCACTCTACTGTACGGTAGGAACAGTTTTTACGGCTTTACACTTTATATTTCATTTCCATTAAAATATTTTTGGAATTGTAATTTTTTTACCTAAGTATACTTACAAAATTTCAATAGAAAATATATAAAATTAATTTCCATTTTATTTTTATACCACTTTCTTCAATACAATATAACCAACAACTTTACACTACAACAACACGTATGAAAATGAAATTTCCTCACTTTCAGTGGATTTCCTGAACGCATTATTTTCTTTTGTTACTGGAAGTAAATTCCAACTACACAGTTAATTGTGTTTCAAGTAATCAAAGTTCAATGTCATCAAGCAATAAATACTAGCATGGAGTGACCATTACGTATGGGAATATGAAATTAAAAGTGACACCATGAATTGCTTTGGCACTCCTTAAAGGACACTAACATTAAGTATAATTTCATGTTTAGAAATAGTTTAACAAAAATTTATAGAAAAAATGCATTAGGTAAAAGAAACCTAAATGGTATTTCTTAAGATTGTGATAAAAAGAATGAAATGTATATTTTAATATGAGAATTTAGTTTAGTTATGTAACATTTGATTTTTCCGATCAAATATTTAAAATGTTTTAACACGGAAATGGTAAATTAAGTATGAAATCACTAAAAGCTAATCAACTTTAATGTATTCTCAAAGAAAATAGTGGGAAAATAGCGTGATTTTAAAATATAAGTTTTATAACATCCTTTCTACCCCCACTACTACTACTACTACCATTAAATACTACTTCCGTTTCCTTTTGATGTATTTTCTTTTTATAATAAAAAAAAAGAAACTTACCTCATCACAGCCAGCACAACGTGGTTTTAATAGTTCTGCATAATGACGTTCACAATAGATTTTATCATCATGCACACAATATGTTAGATCAACTAACAGTTCATTACATGTGTTGCAAGTAAAACAACGTGGATGCCACATAACACTTTCCACAAATTTGGGTGCAGCCACAACCATTTCGCCCACATTAATCTCACCATCACAATGGGCACAATGTTCATCATAGGGGGCATCTTTAATATAACCTGAGTAGTACATGAAATTTATTTAACATTATGGAATTACAATATTTCGTTTAAAACTCTTACCTATATCCAATGCTATTTCATTACGGGCCGTTACAAAATCTTCATAAGAGGCATCATGCAATTCTTCCAAATGCTTACAATGCTCCAGCGATAAATCTTGTTTGGGCAATTGATATGAGATCTGTTGTTCACGATAACGTGCTCCTTCACTACCAATTTTTGGCACTTTTTCTAATGGCAATTGTTCGAAATAACGATTGATACGAGACGATACACGTATACCAGGTGGCACCCAAGTATATCCCAAATCCCGTGGCTCAACACCGGAATCAGCGGGAGAGACAACTTTAAAACCCAAACGTTCATGTACTGAGGTTGTTTGTTGTTGATAAATGGCATGTGCTTCGCGGGGACATTTACACGATTGGCAAGTTTTTCTGCAAAGAGGAGAATACGAACAAAAAATAAACATTAAAAAAACTTTTCAATATTATAAAGTAGAGTTGGTTTTTTAAGTGTATTTTTTTTTTTTTAAATTTCGTCCTAAGTGGAGTATAAGTAACCTGACCAACCATCCCACTTTGGGCGGATGATCCCGCCTTGGATTGATTTCGAGTTTTTAAAACCAAAATACCGCTTTTTATAATTTACAACTTCATAATATAATTTTTAAAAGCGTTCAGTATACCTATCAGAAATTTTAAAATTTTGTAATTCAAATAAACTTATCAGAGCCATTAAAAAGAGTTCAAAATATTTAACTAGTGTCGAATGTATAGAAAAAATGATTGCCAAAAAAATTTCAATTAAGCTTTTGTTTGACTTTCAATTAAAAGTTTAATAATATGTATTAAATGTTTAATTGAAAATGAATTTGCTGCCTACAAAATTTACAGTTTTTATAACACATAATGACATGAAGAAAAAATATCGCCAAAATTTAGAAAATAAAACGATTAAATTAAAAAATTTGCTAATATTTAAAAAATAGACAATATAAAAAAAAAATTCGAAATACCAAATTAAAATAAATTGCTAAATTTGAAAAACAAGCCACTGTAATTAAAAAATCGCCAAAACTAAAAAAAAAATGCAAAAATTAAAAATATTTTCGATATAAACTTTTTAAATTTTATTTAGGTGTTTTTTAAATTATTATAATTTTGACGATTTTTTTAAATTGAGCGATTTTATTTAAATTTTGATGATTTTTGAAAATTTTTGAGATTATTGTTAAATATTGCAGATTTTTAATTTTTTTTTATCAATTGGAGCGATTTTTTATTTTCGAAGATTTTTTTAAATTTAAGCGAATTTTGAAAAAATTTAGCTTTTTTTAATTTGAACGATTTTTTTTTAGTTTTGACACTTTTTTTAATTCTGGCATTTTATTCTTAATTTTGAGAATTTGAGTTTTTTAAAATTTGCGCGGTCTTTAACTTTGGCGGTTTTTAAAATTTGGTGATTTTTTCAAATACTACCGATTTTTCATTTGTGAAGACTTTTTTTTTGATGGTGATATTTGGTGGAAATTTGGTATAAAAAATCACGGCGACTTTTGATATAAAAATTTTTCCTGAAACGCTGTTTTCGTTTTACTTATTTTAAATATAAATATAAAATAAAATATAAAATAAATTAAGAAAAACTAAAAAAACGCCGCGATTTTTGATACCAAATTTTGACGTGCGGCGCATGCGAAAGCTTGATAAAAAATTTCAGTTTGCAAATTAAGGCCCCGATTTTTAATATCAAATTTGTTAACAAAGTTGCACCAGCGGGCTGGAATAATTATAGAAAAATTAAAGAAAAAAGCGCAGCGGGGAAAATTTGGTATTATCTCTGGCGGCGATTTCTTTAATTTTTTACTTAAAAATTAAAAAAATGTCACAAAACGGCGAGCTATTACAATTTTAAAACCTAAAATCGAGAATGCCTACATGGCTCCATTGAGTATTGCTGTTCACTAAAACAACTATAATGAAAATCGGAAGACCATTGGTCAGATTTGTGGAGATTTCGTATGTAATGAATAAAATATAGATAGAAAGATTTTTTTAATGTGTTTATGATGGACTTAATTTAATTTTTTTGTGTATAATTTCATTTTGAGGTATTTCATATTTTTGTTGGGATGTTTTTCATTATGATATAAAACCCAATATGTATTTGGCCTTTATTTCATTTTTTTTTAGGTTTTATTTAATTTAGTTTGGGAGTTATTAAATTAATATCTTTTGGGTATTGTTTCATTTTGTTTGGGTTTAATTTTGTAAGGGGTTGTTTCATTTATATGCATGGGGGTTATTTAATTGGGGCTAATTTCTTAGCGCCTCTTAAAACAAGATATTTGAATTTGCAAAAATGGCTTAAACTTTTGAAATCAGTGTTTAAAACTCAAAACAAATCTTTTTATTGAAACATAGACTTGTTCGATAACAAAAAACTAAATTAAGAAAAAAATATCTCTAAAATGTGGTATAAAAATATGCTTTTGTTCTAAAAAGCACTAAAATATGCTCAAAATAAGATTTTTTTAATCGAAATATGCAAAAACAGGAGCAAAATATGCAAAAGTATGCTATAACAAATCAATGAAGGAATTCGTCAATTGTTCTCAAAACCATAAATTTCTCATTCATTTTTCAATACAAAGCACAGTAAAAAACATGAAACAACATATTTCTGGTTACGATGAAGCAGTGAATATTTTGTGTAACAAAAATCCTTAAACATTACTAGGGATTTTAGATTTATAGAAAAAAATAATTAAAATTCTGCAATAAAATTGTAATTAAAAAACAGCGGGACACCAAAGGTGTAAAAAGGTTGGAAAAACACTTAAAAAATAACAAAGTCAAAAGTTTTTAAAGCCAGAAAATCTTAAGAAAAAAAATCTCCAAAAAATTGTAAAATAGCCAAAAACGACAAATAACTTTTCTCTAGTTTTAAAACAACAAATTTTTCAAATTTTTTTTTTTTTTTAAATTTTATATAAGTGTTTGACAATTTTTTTTTCAGATTTTGTTCGATATAAAAATTGTTTGTTTAACGGTCACTTTGGTGACCTTAAAATGAAATATTCCGAATTTCACACCCACACTTTTGCTGAAGTTAAAAAAGTTTTAATTTGGAAAATTCTGAATTTTTACATTTAAGGTCATTAAAAGTATATAGTAGCCTGGAACTCTTGAGTAGTAAATTATACGGTTTTGCAAAAATATGGCAAAAAAAAAAGAAATTTGTATGTTTCATATCCTAATTTTTCGCATAAAAATCCATCTTAGAGTTCCAGTACGTACCCCTTCAAAAAGTCAGAAAATTTTCTTTGAAATTTACAAAAATGTGCAAAAACTATAGCCGCCACATCCACGAAATTAAAGGCTAGATCCACCATTGCTCTTAATTGCATCAACAAATATTTTAATTGAAAGTCAATTTTAGTGTTTTCTGTGTTGCCATAAGGACATTTGTTATGACAAAACTGATTTCTTTAGTAATGAAAATAAATTTTTGATTTTTTTTTTAAAGGATCTGCAGGTTATCTCGAAACATGGTAATTCAAAGTGTATGTTCTGGAAAAGTTTATTGCGATTTTTTTTTTTTTTGCCATAAAAATATTAATAAAAAGTGTTTTTTCTGGAAGATTTTTTTTTGTCATAAAAATATTAATAAATTCGGTACAATTTTTTACGAAGAAATGGTAAATTAAGAAAAATTTTAATAATTTCAAGAATTTTATACACAACTTTTCTTTAAAGAATTGTGAAGAAACCCTTTTTTTTCTTTTTTAGAAAGAGAAGCAACACTCAGGAAATTCTTCCTATTTATTAATGTGTTGCTTTTCTTTGGAAATTGGATAGTGGAGAGATGAAAGGTGGGGAAAGATGAAGGGCTTCAAACATGGCAACACTGAAATTGCGGGAGATGATAAGTCTTAGAACAGTTGTTGCTCGCCCCCTGATGGAGAGTTGGTGAACTTATTGAAGCTCAGAGATTATTTTTCAAAATAGTGTCTAAAAAAATTAAATGTTTTTATTAAGATGAAAACATTTTTAAATAACAATAACTTCACACAGTTTGTGAAGTAATATTTTACAAAACATTTTAAATATCCCGATTTTCCACCAAAATCCCGCTTTTTTGCCTGCCGAGTCCCGCTTTACTATCAAACACAGTTGGTCACGTTACGTATGAGTGATATTGACATTATTTAAACATATAATAACACTCATACGTCACCAGGGCAACAATAAATCAGTTTATATTTTTATATCTTTATGAGCCGTATGAGTGATACAGACATTATTAATAACACTCATACGTCACCCGGTCAATAGGAATTACGCTTAGAGTTGTTGGCAACGAACATTTGTAATGTGATTTCCGACTTTGTTAAAATTAGCTAAGTGTGTGTAGTAGTGTACGCGTGTAAGTCCAATGCAGTCCTATATTTTTTATTTTGAAAACTGTTGCCGCCACTCTATACCCTTAAAATAACGATAATTGCTGGGTACACAGAAAAAATTATTGTCAATAAAATTTTATTTATACTTTATTTTTTTTTATTTTATTTGATTTCAAACTCATTTTCAATTAAAGGTTTAATAATACACTAAAAGTTCTATAAATGGCAGCTACCTTTTTGACTCTTAGGGCCGGTAACTTAACAAGGAAATCATTGATTACGTCTTAATTACAGTAACTCATCAAATTTTAAACTCTGATTTTACTCTAAACTTTGATTAATTTTAATTACAGAAATTTATTTGATTAAGAATTTAAACATAGATTTTTTACTCTACAATTCATGTCAATATTTAATTTTTTTTTGTAAATTTTATAACTTTTTCAAAATTTATACGTATACGGAGCTATGGGTAAAATAAATAGCTTACAATATATCATTGTGTCATTTAAATGATCTAGATTTTTAGTGTTTAATGTTTTGTTGGAGTCGGTAACAATTTGGATTTCCTTTCGTACAATTAAAAGCAATTCGTGGGAACAAATTTTAGCCCAAAATTTCTTTAACGAAAATTTTTATTTTGACAGTAATAGAAAAAAAAAATTAGTAAAAATTTGATTTTTGATACCAAATTTTCGACTGCGGCGCTTAAGTAACTTTAATAAAAATAAAAAAAAAAACTGCATGCGAAAGTTTTATAAAAAAAATTTAAGTTTGCAAATTAAGGCCCAGATTTTCAATAATTAATTGGTTACCAAAGTTGCGCCAGCGGGCTGGAATAAATATACACTCAGGGAACTTCTGCTTTAAAAATATGCAGTTGTTTGGGTTGTAATACAGTTTCTTTATTTTTAATGTAAGTAATTTGTAGAACAAATTAAATTTTTTACTAACCTTGTAGTTTATTTGAAAAAACAAACCACATCAAATGACTGTTTTATGATTTTACATTCATTTTCTACAGTTGTTTTTTGTTATTCAAAAAAGAAAAATAAAAAAAATAAATGTTTGTTTATTTTTTACTACCATGTGGTTCATTTTTACTACAATTGTTAGTCATTTTTTGAACATTAAAAAACAAATGACAATGTTAGTTGAATTTAATGAAATGTAAGTCGTCCTTTCTTTAAATGAAATTTCATTTGTTTTCAACTACATTTGCAGTTTTATTTGCCTACATATTATTCTAAGTGTAGAAAAATAAAAGAAAAAATGCACATCAGGGAAAATTTGGTATTATCTCCTCTGGCGATTTTATTAATTTTTCTTTTAGTTGGTTGATTTTAAAAAACTTTAAAAAAATGTCACAAAACCGCGAGCTGTTACTATTTTAAAACTTAAACACGAAAATGCTTACTTGACTCCACAGAGTATTGATGTTCAGTAGAACAACTATAACGAAAATCGGAAGACCATTGGTCAGATTTTCGACAGTAATAGAAAAAAAAACAGTAATAGAAAAAAATTAGTAAACATTTGTGCTAAAACTATTAACAATTAGTTCAAAATGACGTAGCAGGAAAAATTAATTAAAATTAGCAGATTTTATTTGCTACATATTAGAAAGATAAGAATTTTGTTGCTTATATTACTAACATTTAGCAAAAAAAAATCTGTTACTGTTAGCAGTTTTTTCTGCAACGTCATTTTTAACTTATATTTAGTAACCTTTTGTGCGAAGTATTTCACTCCGATTTTAATTAATTTCAGATGTGTTGTAGAGGACACATAAATAATAGACCCGCATTTTGTTTTTGCCTCCCAATCTAAAATTTATGTTTTAAAAATACGGCTCCAAATTGACGATTTTAACGTTTTTAGAATTTTACAAGTAAATTGCATATCATACAGAAAGTATTTTGTTAAGTATTGATGAATATTTAAATAACACAGGCCGACAAAATTTGATGAAATTTTCTAACCAAGAATCAGACTATACTTTTCCGAAGGGTTTAGACGTGCTGAAAATGAATCTGACCTCAATATAGCCCTATCACGTTTTCGAGATATTCTAACCTAATAGTTCAAAAAACACGTTTTTGGGGAAATTTGCGGTCCTGTAACTTCCAGAAAATTTTTTTCCAAAAAAGATCTTTACGGTTTCTAAAAGTGCTACTCCTTCCCTACAAAATCCATTTTGAATTTTTAAAAAAATCTTCATTTGTCACTGAGAAGCAGTGATACACAGTTCTTAACGCTTCATTATTTGCGATGGTACATGTCTTGCACACACACAGAGAAAAATTTAGCCATTTGCCAACTGAAATTTGGTTACTACGACTTAAATAAGGTTGCTACAACTGGAAACGGTTGGTACAACTGAATATTGATTTTCAAAACAAAATTCGGTTAATACAACTGAATTTTAGTTGCAACAACCAACATATTCAGAAAACGAATTGAAAAATGTTTGAACTAACCGAATTTATTTGTTGGTAACACCAAAATACACTTTTCAATTCGGTTGGCACTTAATTTCTCTGTGTGCTTGTAATGGGTTACGTATTGTGCTAACTCAGTAAGTTCAACAGACGACTTCTCAATGAGACCCCCTCATATCAATATATTTCAAAGATTTGGTAATTCTGTTTAACAAAAAAATGTATGTCATTTGTAGTCGCTTCAGCGATTATTTTTTGAATCCAAAATATACTCCATATATCGTAAGCTGAAATACAAAACCACGTAACTAACAAAAAATACAAACCAGGATTTATTGATGATTATGATTCATTTGGCTAAACTACATGCCTACACAATATTTTGGAATTCTACTATAAAAAATAGCGGTTTTATAAATAAAGTTCAAATTTTATATGTTTCTGTTTTCGAGCAGTTTTTTGGTTGCCCTATTGAAGTAGGGTTGAGTGAATTTGAAGCACTATATCGAACTACATTTCTCTAAAAAATTCTTTGGTTCTATGATTAAAACTATATGTTTTATTAACAATATTGTTAAAATATCTGTGAACGTTTTTTGCTTCTCCTGTAAAAATGTAAATAATGTTTGTTTCGTACTTTTGCATTTTAGGTGACGATATATAGAAAGAATCAAAAAATTACACTAAACTATTTTTTTTATACAAGTAAAAATTTTTATTGAAAAAACCTTTAAAAATGTTCATAATGATTTTTTTTTATGTAATTATGAAAAACTCATAAACAAATTTAATGAAAAAATTAACAACATTAAAGAATTTTCATTCAGCTAATGAAATTATTCATTAAATAAATTAACCCATTTCAACGAAATTGATTCATTAATACTATTAAGGAAAATTCTTTCAGTGTACAAGTGAGACTGATAGCAGAGATACAAAAAATAATGTTTTGAAAACAATTGTGGTTGAAATTAATTGGCAAATTTATAAATTTGAGAATCACAAATTACTAAATTTTAGTTAAAATACTAATGAAATCGTTCTTGTGAGATATGTAGTAACTTCAGCTAAATAACTGATTTAAACGATAACAGAAAAAATCAGCTCAACTGAATTAGAGCCCGTTTAACAGTCTTTTGCATTAACTTTTTTTTTATGAGTGCACCAATTTTTTATAACTTTTGCCTCATCTGGATTCCATTGAAACGTGGAGCAAACACCCAACAGACTTCCCTTATCAGCAAATATTTTTTGCTACCTTACAGAATTTTTTTGAGTGTACCTTTAAGTTAAGACAAATACAAATTTTGTACCATGCTTTTAAATTTATTTTCAAGCACAAATATCCGAAAAATGTAAATTATTTTGTATTTTTCGATTTATTAAAAAGAGAAATAAACGTTTTTCAAAATAAATGAAATTTTTCTGATTTAACTTTATTTAGGAGTCACAAATTTTGTGTCATCAGCATAAAAATATAAAATCGTTTTGTTAAAAACGCTTTATTTGCAACCAAATAAAAACCAAATCCTAAATTATTCGTGTGTAGCGAGAAAGTACATTAACTTTTGTAATTGTTATTACTCATACGCCGCCAGATGAGTGCTGTTACGCTAACATACCAAAATAGCTTTAAAGCTTTTCCAATACACATACAAGTGCTATTATATATAAATGTTAAAAAGCTTAATAAAAGCTTAAGTAAAACGTTATTTTCAAATAATTTTTTTTGCAGAAATTAAAAGAAAAATATGGAACACAATTAAGAGATTGTGTGATATTATTTTTAACTACTTAAGTGAATATTTCTTAATTGAGGATTATTTGTATACACTCACAATTATATTTTAGTAAAAAAACTTTATAATCAACTTAAGTAAACAATTTGTAATTAACTTTTGATTCTCTCTTACACTCTCTTTTTAGCCAAATGGGATAATAACTAACAAGAAGGCTGAACAGTATTGAATCCGCAGATTTAAACGTAACTTGGATATGTTGTAGTTAGGATTTTTAGTCCGGGAACTCCCGGGCATTTCACCGATTTTTCACTTCAGAATTTCCGAGAATTTTTGTCGGAGTTCCCGGGAATTATTAAAAACACTAAAATAACCACGTTTGCTTAACTAAAAATGCATAAAGAAGCAAAATAAATAAAAAATAATATAATCCAAAAATGTTAACATTTTTTTTTTACTATTTTTGTCAAATTTTGTTTAAATTCAATAATCAATATTTTCTGGAATTAAAATTTTAGACTCTATTTCAAAAAAAAACAAAAAATGTAGTGAATTTTTCTGATGAAACAATGAGATTTTGATGCAAAAAGCGAGATGTTTATATTTTTTGTGTAAATATCCTTATTTGATCAATACAACATTTTTTTTTTGTTAAAATCGTTTGGCAAAAGGTTAGTAGACTATCTGAAACTAACATATTTATAACAATTTGAGTCAATGAGTTTTAAAAGTAAATTTATAAAAATTTGTGTAGAAAAATGCTTAGTTTACGTTTATTATTTTAACTATAGCTCTTCGATACTAAAGAGCTTAGAAAGTTTTTCAACTGGAATTGTATGAGATTTTAGGAAAATCCTTCCAACAGAAAAATCCTCATATTCTGAAATACTTCAGTTTTTACAGAGTTATTGTTAAATTAAAAAATAAATAACTGTTGCTATAGAAACTTCGCAGATTCCAATAAAAAAGTTTACTACAAAAAAAAAATCCGATCAAAATTACGGAAACTCTAATCACAGACAAATTTTTAATTGAAAGAACACCAACAACTTTCAGGTTCTATTTCAAGTACACAACTCCTAAATTTCTTAAACTTAACACTTACCCAACCCAATTGAAAAGATTTTATTAATTTTTATAATTGAAGGGCTTATTGTAAAAACTTGATAAGCCACATTTACTGATTTTAAATTACCCGCTGTTTTCTAGACATAACTTGGTTAATCTTTGATAGAAGTCTTGCTTAAGCAATTATTACAAGTACCTAGACTACTAACGTCCTGCAATTGTCATATTTTATGAATTTGTTTAACCTCTAAAAGCCCAAATACAAATTAAATGTGGCTTATCAAGTTTTTACATTAAGCCCTTCAATTGTATCAAGAAGTTTTAAAATATGGAAAAAAGTGACTTTGGTTTAAAAAGCGGAATAAATCAGCCTTTTACAAGTGGGATGTTTGGTTATGTTAACTACTCTTAATATTATATAAGGTGGCGCAAAAATAACCTTCCGATGTTTTTTTTTTTTTTATTATGCATTTATTATGTATAGCATTTTCTGATAGGAGGATTACTTTTGCACCACCTTATATATGCTGAAAAAATTCCTAACTAGGCATTTGAATCTAAAGCGATATATCTCAGAATGGTCTAAGGACTAGTTTTTTAAGAAATAAAGCACATATAAAAAGAAAATTTTCAAAAGCTTTGAAAAAAAATATTCAGAATTGTTTTTTTAGTAAAATAAGTCTTAAAAACATTCCTGATTTAACAGTGATCCTTAACCATTCTGTGGAATACCTGCGGGGTATGTTAGGGAAAGGCTCAGGGCATGGAGAGAGTCTGAATTCTCTAGTTACTGGGAAAACTCTCCTGGTCAGCGCCAGGCTAAAAGATTGATCTCTTTTTCCAGTAGGGGGTCGAGGCGACTCTTGTCGCTTGAAAGGGGGGGTTTGAGGACCCTGGCGTCGTACTTAACTGGACACTGTAATCTCAGATACCATCTGCACAAGAAGGGTCAATCGGACACGGATTTGTGTAGGTTTTGCGAGATGGTGTCTGAGACCTCGGAGCATGTTCTCTGCGAATGTCCCAGGCTTTGTGATAGGAGACTTAGGTTTCTGGGTGATCGCTTCATTTCGCCTTCCGACATCACGAACATTTTGCCTAATAGGATAATTGGCTTTATAGGTAGCTTGAATCTGTAGGTAATCTTAGGCAGCACAAAAGACCTACATTGGTCGCGGTGCATAGTGCCTTCTGATCTAATCTAATCTAATCTAACAGTGATCCTTAAAATAATTTATATTTTCCTATTTCCTAAAAAAAAGAAAATTTTACTATTAAAACCTTAATGAGTATTTATTTTTTTCCCCGGGAATGTTCGAAAAAATTTACCGCTTTGCGCGAGTTGAAAAAAGTCCGGGTTTTCAAAACTCTAGTTGTATACTCAGGGAAAAGCTGCATCATATTAATGCAAACTTCATAAATATGAAGAAAAACTTCATTGATTTTTGTCCTATGTAACACTTTATTAATATGATGACGTTGTGTCATGACAGGCTTTTTCATAATTATGAAATTTTTCATAAATATGATGATTAAGTTCCATAACTTTTTATGAAGTGCTTCATCAAAGCTTTTATAAAAAGTTTCATTTAAATATTAAAAAACGTTTCATAAATATTATGAAAAATTATCATAAATTATGCTTAAAAGTTTTCACTAAATTTCTTGATATAAATTACAAACACTAAACACACTTTACTATAATAAATTTTATTTTACTTAAAACTAAAAAATACAAAAGTACAAGAGTAAAAAAAAACCAGGTAGAAATTGCCAACCGTAAAAACATGGTACTGGCAAACCACCAAAATTACCAAAGTTACAACTAATTTTACACTATAGAAGCACAATTTTGTATGCAAATCAAGTGCTTTGCCCCAAAATTCTCTGCCCCTATTGTTTTTTGTTGTTTTTTAAAAATATTGCAACTATGTATTAGTAGCATTAACTTTTTTTAATATCAGCAATTATTTAATTCAAAAACTTAGATCAAACTTGGTTGCTGGTTTTAAAAGCAGCGTCTTTTGAAAACATTTCACAAAATAAATTAAATTTAAAGAAAGCACAACATTTTTGGAATTTTTAACGTTATGCCAACGCTGGCAAGCAACGGTTTGCCACTGTTATCAATCGGGTAACAGGAGAATACTCTCAATATTGTTAGTCCCACGTTCTGCCGACCGTCGCCGACGCATTGCAAGTACTATGCCGATTATACTTTTCTGCCTGTTTAAATACACTTTTACCATTTTTAATTTATTTTTTATAAAATAATATCTTCCAAGATTCGAAAATTTAAATCGAAATATAAAAAAAACATTTTTTAAATTTTTAAAATCAATTTCTAACATAAAAGTTCTAACGTATTTAAATAATCATATTCGGCTTTATGATTTTTGATTTTTAATTTTAGAAGATGGCGGTTGATTTTTAATGAAGTTAATTGTAATTTGTAATGATGATTAATTAAGTTTATTAGAGACTATATTGAAATTGAAAAAACGCGTCACTTTTGATTCGAGGATTCGATGAGTTTTTTTGTTGAACATTTGTTATTATTTTCTGAAAAGAGACATAAAGTACAATTGAAGTTAAATCAGATTAAAAATTATAACTTCTGTTTTTTTACCTTTACTGTTATACTATTTCCGGTAAAGTTTGACGGCATGTTACAATATTTCTGAAAACACCTTTTTTAACAACGAGGTAGCAAACAAAACAGATAATGCGGACAAAACAGTCTTTTTTATTTCGCGCTCGATCAATCGCATACAACATTCCTCGCTTGGTAAAAAAAACAAAACTAATAACTTCCTATGCTTCTTAACTGGCTTACATTTTATATTAGAGTGAGACAAATATATAGCATACCAAGAATACAAACACTATAAACGATACAACCATTGACAAAAATTTATTTTCCATACTTGATTTTAAAAGTGCCGCGCTTATAAAGAAGAAATTGTTTCGCTTTTGTTTAAAATTTGATTGTGTTTTCAGTCTTCTATTGACAGTACAGCAATTTTACGTAAAAATATCAATTCTAGATTTGATCAAGTAAAAAAAGAACTAGTAATCCAAGCAAAAAATATCATGGATTTGGTAAGCAGTAACTACATATCGCTAATTTACTTCAATAACGTCATAACTCAAAAAATTTGATTTTGTAGAAAACGAGTTTAAAGTTTTCAATTTACTCCCACCTTGAAGAAAAAAAATAACGACAAAATTTCTCTCAAGAGGTGAGTATACAAGATATCAATACGAATTTTTTACTCGATGAGAAGTAAAAAACCAAATTTGAAGAAGAATTGAACTAATTCAAATCAAAAATTAAACATTTTTAACTAATAAACATTGCTCGTGTTCAGGCTAGAACCTCTAGTCATAATACAGTACTTTTCGTTTACAGTCACATCGCTTATAGTCCATTTAGCGATATAGTTCATTTTTACACTTTTACTGTCATCTAAAATCAAATTGCATACAAAATATTTAGGATATAGTCCATTCACGATATAATCACATTTGGCTTATATGCCACTAAACTCTGGCTACTAAAAGTAAATTTATATGCAAATAATTTAAGTTATAGTCACAATACAGAAAATTTCTAATATAATTGTGAAATCTTGAATTTTTTTCGGTTTTAAATTATTTAAAAATTTAAGAGGCTAAAACGAAAATTGGAACAAGGAAACTGAGCTGAATCGTTTCAAACATCGTTTTTATATTCCAAATTGTCCACCTGTTATAATAATAAATAAATTACATATAGTCACATTTTATGATGACTATATCACAATTTATTTATAGGCAACAATATGGCATATAAAAAAACTAGCGATATAGTCACATTAGCGATATAGTCCACAACTTGTGTGCAACTAAGAGATGTGACTATAAGCGAAAAGTACTGTACTCTGTGTTGCATTAAATTAGCGGATAAAGACATTTTCTAATTAATAAATAAACATTGTACGGGTTTCTGTTAAAAAAAAAAACAAATGATCTTGAACTTGAATAATCTTGCACACATCATAATCTTAACTAGGAATTCTTATAAAATTAAGTGGATATTTTTATTACGATTTTCTGTTCAATTGTCCTAAATAAAAGTGAAAGAATTACCAAGTTTTCTTTAGTAAAATGTTATAATATTTTGATACAAATCATTTTCCTAAGTTGATGGACAAACTTTCCTAGAAACAGTTATTAGTTGAAATGTTCCTACTGTATTTGGTAATATTATAACCTTTTTTTTTTTGATAAATGTATCCCTAGATTTTTTTGTGTGTACATGATCATACGTGTTTACGAATGTCCATGTGTGATCCTACGTCTACATACATGTAGATATTAACTCTAATTTCGTTAATGCACATGTATGGAGATATATGGAAGCATGTATGGAGATTTATGTATTGATGAAGGAACATACATGCATCTTTATGAGCATGTGCAAACATACATTGAACCTTTATGGATCCATATAAGAACATTTTTAGCTGGGTGGTTAAGAACATCAAGTCAAGTTAAAAATCTATGTTTGAAATTAAAAAAATATAGTTTTTCTTTTTTAAAAAACATTAATTAAAAATTCGATATTTTAAATTATATTTAAAAAAATTTATTTAAAATTAACTACAACTCAAATAATATAAAATTGATGTTTCAGAATTTTAAATATTTTTTCTCGAGAAATTGAGTTTTAAAAAAAATTTAATTGCAAATAATATTTTCTATATATCAAAGGAAAAATAAAAATTTTAATTTTTTATTCCTAAATTTCTCTATTTTTCCTTAAAAGGAAGCACTGATTTTCAAAAAGTTTATGAAACTTTTTTATGAAATGATGAATACCTATGAAACATTTGTCATACATTTTTATGAAACTCTTCATCATATTTATAAAAACTTCATAAATATGAAGAATAATTGATGACAAACGATTTATGAAACAATTTCATCAATATGAGGAAACTTTTTTCCCTGAGTGTAGAGCACAAAAATATATTAGATACGTATTTTTTTAAATGCGCAATCTCAAGTTGGTTCTCTCGAGTTCTTTAATAATGTGTACCAAAAAATTTTAGATTCCATAAATTTTAAAAATGTTTTTAACCACTAAAGTTGCGATTGCGCACTGAAAAAAAAATAAGTGTCTATTATTATTTTTTTTTTTTTTTTGTAATCATCAATATATCCAAGTTTCATTAAAATCTACGGATTCGCCACTATGTAGTTTCATTGTAAGAAATTTTTCTTTCCTTATTCGTAATATTTTAAATTACCAATCGATTTATTAAATATAAAATGATTTAGTTAAAATGGTGAAAATAATTGAATTTTCCGTTAGTTTGACTTGTTAGTTTCTTTTATATACAGAGAAAAATTTTGTCATTTGCCAACTGAAATGAAGTTACTACTACTACTACTACTACTACTACTACTACTACTCAAATTAGGTTCTACTACTGAAATCGATGGGAAGAACGATATATTGGTGTTCCCAACAAAGTTCGGTTAACTCAACTAAATTTTAGTTGCAACATCTAAAATATTTAGAAATATAATTAAAATATGGTTTACGGAATTTAGTAGTTGTTACCACCAAACTACACTTTTACATTCGATTGGCACTTTATTTCTCTGCGTGTACGTTTTATGGTTGGTTGGTTGGTTTAAGTGGAAGCTCACGCTACTCGTGAGCATCAAGTAGAGTCAAAAAGCGACTCCGTTTTGAAGAGACCACACTACCCGTAAGGAACTGGTATCCGGAGTACTAGACCCACCCCGTTCGGTTAAGATAACGTATGAGATCACCGAATCCCACACGTGATATTACCGAGAGGTCGTCCAGTATATGGTCACCCAAGATCCGGAGTCGAATATTCTGCAGCGCCGGACAATCGCAGAGAAGATGCTCCACAGTCTCCTCCTCGCCCGGTATGCCGCAGCTGCGACAATGCGAACCGCGTACAATCCCAAGTCTAATGCCATGCCTACCAATCAGCCAGTGACCGGTCAGAACAGCCGTCAGCCTCGAGACATCCCTCCTGCTCCTGCTCAGGAGAGAGAGTACGCACTAGGTCGTAGTTGGGCCACGTAAGTCTCGCGGTCCTACAGGTATCCAAATTATGCCACCTGTCCCCCGCCCTTTATATTGAGTATATAAGATACGAGGGCGGATCAATAAGTCCGTAACTTTTCGAACTTCCCTCGTAGTTATATGTAATTCAACTCTGCTCCAAGTATCAAGTACCACCTGTTAATAGACTTCTGTCAAATTTTAAGCAAGTTCCGTCATTTACTTTGCGTTTAACAGCTGTTCAAAACATACAACCTCGTGGATTTTTTTTAAAAATGGAAAAAAGTCAATTTCGAGTGCTCATTAAACATTATTTTTTGCGAAATAAAACCTTCAATCAAACAAAGGCAAAGCTTAATAAATACTATGGGGACTCTGCATAATCGATTTCAATGGTAAAAAAGTGGTTCACTGACTTTAGTTGTGGTCGCACAAGTACAAATGACGCTGATCGTTCTGGACGGCCAATTGAGGTCAATACACCCGAAAATGTCGAAAAAATCCTCGATATGGTGTTGGCCGATCAAAGAGTAAAAGTGCGTGAGATTGTTGATGCCATAGGCATTTCATATGGCAGTGTGGTTTCGATTTTGAATGATCAGTTGGATTTAAGAAAACTGTCTGTAAGATGGGTGCCGCGTTTGCTCTCAATTGACCATACACGTAATCGTGGCCAATAAGGGGATGACAACAGTTTTTTGGGATGCACGCGGGATAATCCACATCGATTGCCTTCAAAAGGGAAAAACAATAAACGGCGAATATTATGCCAACTTATTGGACCGATTTAACGAGGATTTAAAAAAAAACGACCCCATATGGCCAAGAAATGCCTATTTTATGGACCTCGAAAAATCCTATTTTTTTGGAGTGATACAAAAATTGGAGAAACGTTGGACACTTAGTCCAACGTTTCTTGAGCAAAACGGAGATTGCGTTGAAAAATATTTTTTTTTTTAACCCATTAATGCCTGACCCCCGATTCCATTGTCCAATATCGATGAAATTTCACACTTTCTTTACTTAAGGTTTTGGAAGTTATTTGATATAATTTTTTTCGATTTCCCATACTTGGGACTTATGAATTAACCACTGATATAAAATAATTCCTCTGTGGTTTTTTAATTAAATTATTTTGTTATGCTCTTTCAGTAAAACTCTTCATTTTTACTTGAAAATAATCTATATTTCAAGCAAGGGTACTTCATAAAACTGTAAAATACGTATTTTAATGGTCATGTCATGAAATCATAGCTGTAGCCCAAGTGAGTGGTCCTACCCAGCTACAAATTTTTTGCACTTTAAATAATACCTAACACTATTAGCCAACAATAAAGTTTTCCGATGTGTCGCTTCTCCAATTTTTCAGAGGCAATTTCAATTCTTTCTTCCCATCTTTCAGAATATGTAAATTTGCAGACAATTGAACAGATAATTACCAACCCCCAATTTTACACCAACATTTTCCTAAAGTATTTTTATCCTTTCTCCACCTACCAGTAAAAATCAATTTGATGCAACTCTTACTTGGCTTTAGCTATAAATTTTTTTAAGATGGCTCCTTTTTGGGTATTTAAATACCCAATAGGCAGGAATAGGTTAAAAAAAAAACTGTGTTTCATTCAAAAAGTCCGCCCTCGTATGTTTCAAACAAAATGTATAAAATTTTCAATATCGTTAAAAATAAAAAAGAAAATATTTTTTTTCTCAAGAAAATTTTGGAATTAATTTATTTTCAATAAAATATTAACCATAAGAAAGAAGAATTTGTTTATTTATAAAATAATATTCTTACCTTACAATGAGATCATAAATTTCTTGCTTATCAAATACTTTACAGTAGGCATGTAAAACATTAAGACAGGCATAACGTAGACCAGTCCAAGGAACTTCTGTAGATGCTAATGCCTCCCATAGGGGACAATTCGCATGACGATCAAAGTCAAGCATTTTTACCATTTTATTTTTATTTGTGACAGTTTAAGTTTTTTTGTTGATTTTATTTAATTTTATTTTCACATTAAGATCAAAGAAAACACCGATAATCCTTTCGTATTTAATTTGTATAAATTTTTAAAATTAGTTATTTTTAATATTCAAATATGCTATAAAAATAATTTAATTAAAAATACTGTGGCATTTGTTTTGTTTTTCAGTAATAAAATGTTTACACATAAAATGACATTTCAACAGAAATTCATAACAAATGTTTATGTTATCCAGAAGCAAAGATTTTTTTTTTGTTTTTTGAAAAATTCCCACCGCATTAATGATAAATAAACGTAATTATGAATTTTCAATATGTTTTTTGAAATACCCTGTTAAAAATCGACATATATGAATCCAGACATGAGCATACAGTTCCATATGCATTCATACATGATTCATATGTACTCATAAATGATTTATATATGTTTAAATGAGGGATCATATATGTTCATGAGTGTGCATTAACGAAAATTAAGGTAATAAAGGGTGTTTTTTTTTATAGAGGTATAGAAATTTGAACTGGAATAAAACAAAGATGAATTTTTTAAATTGACATGAAATTTACTTTATTCGAAAGATAATCTTCTGGCATCATAATTTAAATATGACTTCAAACATATGACCGCTACGTCTGGCTCGAACATAGTCTAATCTGGAGGTACAATTTCGATGACTTTTTTCAACATTTGTGACCGTATATTGGCAATAACGTGGGGAATGTTGTCTTCCAAGTGGTCAATCGTTTCGGGCTTATCGGCGTATACTAGCGGCTTCACCTATCCAGACAGAAAATAGTCCAGCGGCGTTAAATCGCACGATCTTGGAGGCCAATTCCCGGGTCCGAAACGTGAAACTATGCGGTTACCAAACGTGGCACGAGCTGGGTGAAATGCTGATGTATGCTGACGACATTGTCATTTTGTCAGAAAACGTAGATATTTTACAAAAAATGATTTATAACTTAGAAAAATATTGCAGTACATGGGGTCTGGAGGTCAATCTAATGAAATCAGATATAATGATATTCAGAAGAGGAGGTAGGATCGCAAGAACAGAAAGATGGACGTTTAATGGTGAACTTGTTAATGTTGTAAATGAATATAAATATATAGGAGTCATACTAACACCAACAATGTCATTTTCAAAACATGTTTTGGCCAAAAATGAAGCTGCAAAAAATTGTATAAACGCAACGTGGAAAAACTTTATTGGCAAAAATGAAATATCATTAAAGGCTAAGTGGAAAATGTTTCTCGCTGTATGTAAATCCATACAGTCATATGGTTCACAAGTTTGGGGCAACTCTTGGTTCGACGATGTGGATAAGTTACATCGGTATTTTACAAAACGAGTTTTAAGGCTTGGGGAAAGTGCTCCTACTTACGTTGTAATGCTGGAAACTGGGCAAGAAGACGGTCACTTCTACACATATAGCCTACACTTACAGTACATTTCCAGGACCATTTATGATTATGAAATTAACAGATTACCACACATACTTTCAACGAAGATAATGCAAAGAGATATTTTTTGGCACAGTGACCTTAAAAATAAAATGTTGGAATATCACGTCGACTACATCGATCACACCCATGACAAACTATCATTTAATAATTCTTGTTTAAATTTAATAGAGGTGATGAAATGGTCAAAATGTCAAGAATATATTGAGAATTCTCAGAAAAGTCAACAGAGAATTTACAGACTACTCGACCCCACCAAAAGTCCTACTTATTGTAATCAGAGTTATAGTATGGTGCAAATAAGTTTTATTATGAAGGCCAGAGGTGATTTACTTTGGTTAAATGGCAACAAATACAGGATAGGTAGTCAAAGATTATGCTCAATGTGCAACCTAAGAGAAATAGAGACAATGCAACATTTTTTGGGAAGATGCCCTATTCTAAACGAATTAAGAATGAAACATTTTGGTAATATACGGCTTTCAGATAGTAGCATAGTGAACATATTAAATGGTGAAGATGCAAGTTGGTTAAATCTATACGGTTATGTTAAAGAGGCAACTAGTTATAGGAAAATGCTTATAAATGAATTCAATTTTTAAATAAAACTAAACAGGATAGAACGTAAAAATTTTAAATAGGTAACGGCCTAACACTCTGGCAAACGGTTTTTTATATAAAACCAAGCCACTTTTCTTTATATAAGATGTAAACTAGTAATACAAACTAAAAACTATTGTAAACAAATTTTATGAAAAAATAAAGAAAACTATCTAAAATCTAAAAAAATCTAAAAAAAATGCTGCTCCGTCTTTGAAACAACAGCTCCTGCACATAATGGTTGGTCAATTTTGTAAGCACGCAAACCAACATCTTTCCGCAAAATCTTCCATAAAGTGGATGGACACATATCTAATTCCTGTGCACGATGGCGGATATACTGATTGTAGTCTGTCTCTACGCTACGCCCTACAGCAGCAATGACTTCTTCTGTACGCACTGTACGACGTCTCTGTGGATTTAGAGTATACGTGGTGCGAAAACGTTCCATAGTCAATCGAATTAGTTGCTCTGATAGACGATTATGTTTACCGTAAAATGGACGTAGTGCGCGATATGTATTTCGAACAGAACTAAGATTTTGAAAATAAATTTGCACAATTTGGAAGCGTTGTTCAGGCGTCAGTCTCTTCATATTGAAAGCAAACTAAACATAAATCACTTTACAGCTGACAAAATAGCCTCCAGTTAAATAAGTGTTGCCAACTTTAAGTTCTATATCTGGAAAAAACACCATTTATATATCGTTTCTATACATGGTCATATGTGTACATTACCGAAAATTCAGGTAACATTTACATGTATGATCACATATGAACTTTTATGAACATAGATGAATCCTAGATGGTGGCATATGGACATGTATGCCCTGGAATGACTTCATATATGAGCATGAATGAATTCATACATGGTCATAAATGGATGCATATATGTTGAGTTTTAACCGGGTGCACACATTTGGAAAACTATTATAATGATGAGCCACAAAAATATATACCCCTCTGGTTGTGTTTCAGTTGTGATGTAAACTAAATAGCAACTGCCTAGTGAGTGAGAAATATCGATGGTCATAAGTTGACTTCTCATAACTGACAGTTAAATATCAACTTGAGTTAATTATGTCAAACTGCTTCTCCGTTATACTGAAGTTATTTGGCATCTTTAGCGCAAGTGTAAATTTTATCAGCATTTACGAACGCCAAATTATGACCATCGATATAGCAAATGTATCGCGCACAGTATATTTAACAGATAATCGATATATTAATCAAATTGATTTATTAACACTCTTAACTAATTAAAAATTGATGGCCCAAAAAAAAAAAAACACAGTTTTCTTAAATTTATAACATTTAGTAGGAAATTAAGATTTGGCTATTGAAAGGGCGGACGGCCAATTATACTGTGCAACAAAAAATTGTATCCTGAACGAAGCCAACCAGAAATAAAAGTAGACAATCAATAGACCAAAACCTTCAAAGGGTTTTAAAAACATAGCTCAAATTCACGCTCCTTTTAAGCGTTTTTTTTTCTACTAAGGTTGAAATTTAAAAAAAAATTAATGCACACAAAAACATTCCCGCAACACTTTCTATTTATTACCCGGTAATAAGTTTGGGAATATTAAAATTAAGGTTAACCTTTAACCACTTTTAACTGGTAACTGGTTAGTTTTCCCAAACTTTGAAGGCCCATAACTCGGGAGGTTGAAAGCTTGTTATACATTAAAAATAACATTAAAATAATCTCGATGTATATAAAAAGAACACTAATAAAATTGTAAAATATATTACTAGAGCCAGAGTAAAAATTTATTTTTTTTTTATATAAATAGAACATTTTTGGTCTTCAAAGTTTAGTAATGTCATGATGCTTGTTAGGAAAAGACCCTAGCCACGTGTTTGATTATTAAAAAGACAAGAATGGAGCAAAATTGATGATTAATAGATTTTTTGTTAAAACTCTGCCTGTTCTGGAGGCTCTAGCTTTTCTAAAACTACGTATTCTGATGAGATCTTTAGCCAGATCGAAATACTAGTATCAACCTAGCTAAAATGTTTGATTTGCTTTATTTTTGCAAATATACGGAGGTTGAAAACTCGTTATAAACTGCAAATAACATAAAAATAATCTCGGTGTATATAAAAACAAAAAACTAACAAAACTGTAAAAAATATTACTTGAGCCAGAGTACACACTAAAAATTTTTTATTAAATAGAACATTTTTGGTCTTCAAAGTTTAGTAACGTCATGATGCTTGTTAGGAAAAGACCTAACCACGTGCTTGATTACTAAGAAGACAAGAATGGAGCAAAATTGATTATTAATAGGTTTTTTGTTAAAGTTCTGCCTGTTCTGGAGGCTCTAGCTTTTCTAAAACTTCGGGTTCTGATGAGATCTATAGCAAGATCGATACTAGTATCAACCTAGCTAAAATGTTTGATTTGTGTGTTTTTTTTTTTGAAATATACGGATGTTGAAATCATTATAAATTAAAACTAACATTGAAATGATCATGATGTATATAAAAAAAACTAATAAAATTGTAGAAAAAATGTTTTTTTTAAAAAATTCAAAAAAATAGTGCGAAAGCCATTACCAAAATATGCTGTTGTTCTAAAAATTACTAAAAAATGCTTAAAAATACAATTTTTTTTACAAAAAACATGATCTGAAGAGTCTAAAAATATTCTATTAAGAGAAAAATATGCAAAAACATGCCCTAATAGATCAATGCTAGAATTCGTCAATTGTCCTACGCCGCACAGAAAGAAACCTGATACAGCACATTTCTGGTTGCCCTGGTTATAGTCAATAAATCGAAACCAATTTATGTTCAAAAGTCACCAAATTTATAAGTAAATCTCAATTATTAAAGTCATTAAAAACATAAATCGCCTTTTATAAATACACCACATTGAATTGTTTGGTTCCGTATTTGAAAAAAAATTAATAACTATATTTTTAACGGAATCTTAAAGATCCATTTACAAGTCGAAAGTATAAAGTTTGTGAAATAGAGATAAAGGAGATTAGAAAAATAAACAAAAATCTAAAAATAGAATATTTGTGTTGTTAGTGTTGGTCACTTCTGAGTATAATATACAATTAGAGAAAAGCTAATAGGAAAGAAAACTGCAATTTAGCTGCATTACATTCGAGGCCATATTTGGATGTGATCGCTAAACAAACGGTCATGACTTGGTATTGTTACGTTTGTAATGTAAGAAGAAGCGCAGGTTTGATTCTTACTGCAGCAGATTGTTGAAAACAATTTATCATATAGAGACAATCTGACAATTATAAGATACAAAGAATAATACAATTTAAATGGAAAATCACTGATGACGCCTGTCCATAAAAAGGCAGAAACTAGGCTAGTCTGATTTAAATATTTTTAGAGTAAAACGTTTATTCTTTTTCTTAACCTCAACCTTTTTTAAGAAAATTATTCAAATTCGAGGCCATACTCTATTATTTCTTTATTAGGATATTGTCCTAACAAATAATCTATAGAGTTTTTGTTTTCAAATTTATTAATAGACCACTTTCAGAAATGTATTGATAGATCTATTTCGGGAATTTTCTGGGTTCCCATTTTCAGAATACGTTTTAAAAAAAGTGACAATCCCATGCAAACATCAAACATTCATATAACCTAGTTATCCCCATAGTTATCCCACAAGCTCTACCTTTGGTAGATATACAATACACGCTTTTTGTTTTTATTCTCCTTTTTAGTTTTACACTTGTTTTGTTTTATTTAAAAACAAGATGTAAGACCATACTTCGTCTTTTTTACAAGTTTGATATAATTTTTATTTAAAATAAAAACAAAAAGCGTGTATTGTATATCTACCAAATGTAGAGCTCGCACATAACGAACAAGTTTTCAATTAATTTTTGATCAATGGTGATAATATTTAACTTCGAACTCATATACTAGTTCTCATTTAGTGGAATAACTAGGTTATATATACGTTTGATATTTGCATGGGATTGTCACTTCTTTCAAAACGTGTTCTGTTGATGGAAAAATATAAAATTCCCGAAATAGGCCTATTAACACATTCCTGAAAGTGGCCAATTAATAAATTTGAAAACAAAAATAAAGAAATATAGAGTATGGCCTCGAACTTGAATAACTTTCATTTTCTTTGCACAATTAAAGGACGAAAAAACATAATTTTTATTTTTTAATAAAAATTATATCAAACTTAATTATAAAAAAATTATGTCAAATCGACAAAAAGTTTTATTCAAATTAAAATCTGTTTAAATTTTGTAAATTAAGGAGTGAAAATTTTTTAGTGTTTAAAAGTGAACTTTTTTTGGACCAAGTTGTGGACTTTAAACAAAAAGTGAGGTCAAAAAAAAGAAGCATTTTTACAAAAAACCTCAAACCGGCCTAAGATCTTTTGCAATGACATTTATACCACTTGTTCTACACAAAAAATAAACAATTTTTTTTTCGTTTCCTACTTTAGGAGTTATGGGCCAAAATAGGTTTAGAGCGAATATCAAAAACTAATCCATACAAATGAGTAAGTTTAGTCATTCCTCTTACCAAGTTGTATCCACAGTCCAAAAATTACACTTTTTGTGTTTGTACTTAAAAAGATATGGTGAGTTTCGTTTTTCGAAAAACGCGAAATTGAGAGAAAACGCACCTAAATTTAAGGGCTTTGCTCCGCACAATACTAAATATAATCTTTCTCCCAAATTTCGTAAAAACCCGTCCATACGTTTTCAAGTTAAGACGATGTTCTTAAGAGGTATCCTACTGGCATCCTGTATGTCCTTGGACCAAAATAACAGCTTTTGTTTAAAGCGCAATCTTCATCCTTACTTTGTGTTCACCATCAACGTTTTCTAGTCAACATAAATATGTTTTTAACATTTTTGAAAATTGGGTTCATTACACAATATTTACATTTTTAAATTTTACGTAACTTTAATACGTTCCCGCTTACGAACCGTGCACTGCGCACAAACAATTTTTTCGGGAAATATTTTTTTAAATTTGGTGTTGTATTGAAATAGCTAAATTTCTTATTATAAAACACTCATTTTGCATAAAAAATTTGCTTTATTGTCCAGAACTGAGAACAATGAAATGATATTAAGATTGTTTTTAAATTATTGGTGAAGGCTACAAAACTATTTCCAGATACTGTCACTTCTTTTTTTGGAAAAGGTTTGCTTCTATCTATTAGGGCACTAAAGACGCCAAAAAAAAACTATATTACTCACTTTTTGTTCAGATTACATTTGTAAGCGAATTAATGAGCCGCTGGCTTTAATATTTTAGGCAAATAGGGTACCAAATGAAAGAGTTTTAGGACACGCATTAACTGGTATACGAAACATGTCCTATAACTTTCTAGTATTTTTGTTATTCAAAAAATGTGTTTTAAGTGATATTAAAACTGGCGTTTTGTTAGAGAATTATAGTTGGATTTAGCTAAAAAATATTTATATTAATGTCTAATAAATTTAAGCTTTTTCCAGTATTCGTATTAAAAAGTGTAAATGGTATTTTCTAAATTTCAAATAAATAAAAATTTTAATTAAAATCTCAAGTTTATATACACAAAGTGTATGAAACTTTTTTATGAAATGATAAAGGTCTACGAAACACTTGTCATAAGTTTTTATGAAACTATTCTTCATATTTATGAAAACCTCATAAATATTATGAATAATTTTTTTTTTTATTTTATTAATTAATAATCATATAATTACAAATTATATACTATTACCCTAACCGAGCACTAGCTACTATGGCCTTCTGCGCGTTGTAGCGAACCCACGACCCCCGCACTGATAAGCCAGCACGCTACCAACTAGCCTACCGGGGCGCACCTGAATAATTAATGACAAACGATTTGTGTAACAATATCATCAATATGATGAAACTTTTTTCCCTTAGTGTAGGGGATCAAACTTTATGTAGGAAATGATCCATCCATCAAGTTCCCAGAAACATTGAGATGTTTGGAACAACACTGGTACAAAATGGGACATAAATAAAGAGGAGGTTTTAGTACAGAATTTTTAATTTTTGATTTAATTTATAGATTTTTATCGCTTTATTCCAAATATGGTATCCAAATTTTTTATCCCTTCACAATTTTAAAATATGGTATTTTTGGACTACAATCAAAACTCGATTTATGAATCAAGTTATTTTAAGAATTTTTAAGTTTTCGTGTTAAGCATAGCAAAATAACTAAAAAAACATATGACGTGAACAAAAAAATAAAAATAAACTCGACTCTTACTTGGGTTAGATATTGTTTTCACTAATTTTGTCGGTTGACTGCCAATGGGTTAAATATGTCCCAAGGATTTTTTCAGAAAAAATTATTCGACAACACTTTTCTTTAGAATGGTTGAGTAGATAAACTCGAATGCCAAAAAAATTGCAAATTTTCCAGCAGTTTAAGTTCGGTCGTGAAAGGGTAAAAATTGTAACAAAAAAACTCTGTTTGCAAAAAAGCGATTTGGAAAATTCTTTAAAACTTGTGTGTTATTCAGGTTTTAAGTGTTAACGAAAAATAACACTATATATACCCCGGGTAAAAATAGTTCTAACCAGTCATATATTATATGATTAAACCATATCTGACTTTGAATGGAGTCACATTACGGCTTATATCATTATATACAAATACATCTGATAATTTTTATTAAAGAATTTGTTATATGGTTCTTGTTATAATTATATGTGTCCTTATCCATATATAACTACATAAGCCATATAATAATCCAAATATATTTTATGATCGATATGATTATATATGTTTCCATACTATATATATAGTATATAGTTTTATATATATTTAGTATATAGCTTTATACATAATACCATGCATATTTTGGTTCAATATCAAATTGATATATCTGCAAGTTAACACTTTTACATATCTATTATATATCTATTTATATCCAATTAAAAATAACTTAATGTCCCGGATATGGACAAATCTCATATAAAATTGTATCAAATAATATCTCATTATATATAATTAGGTACATGGAGATGACCAATTTATCGGATCAATTTGTATGTGCCTTTTAGACTACATATTAAAATTTTTACCCGGGCGGGTAGCGTTATTTTTTTGCTTTTTTACGTAGAAACTTAATGACTGTTGTCAGTTTTGACATATTCAAGCAACAACACAAACAAAACGAAAGGACCACTTTAGCGAACAGGCCACATTAGCGAATATTCACTTACTCATAATTAATACAAAAACTCTAAATTGAGTGTGAAAGTTTTTTATTATTCTAAATTATTAAGAATTATATTATATGTTATCACAAGGCGTCTAATGTTTTAATGACAACAACATGTTAACTAACAAGGAAACTACACAGTGGCGAACCCGCAAATTTAAATGATACTTCGATATGTTGTAAAGGACAAAAAAAATATTAGATTATTTTATTTTACGTGCGCAATCTTAAGTTGGGTCAAAAATAACCATTTTGACGCTTTTATAAATATATTTCGTATTTGTCTAAACTATAGACAAAGTGGGTATCAAATGAAAGGTATTTTAAAAACGCATCCTTTGGTATATAAAACATGCATGCTCGAATATTTTTGTGATTCCAAAAAGATTTTTTCGTATACCACATTTGTATACAGAATTGTTGTTGGTTTAAGTTCAAATGAACATAGAATAATGCTTATTTTATTTTATGGAGGGGGTACTTTTTTAAATTTTCTTAATCAGTCGGCTTTAACACGACTTTTCCCGAAGAGCTTTTATAACCCGTATTTTACATATTTAATATAAGTGACAACTAGGGTTGCCATTTAATTGTATTTTTATTTTGTTCGAATAAACGACTAAACAATTTTTCATCGAACGATCAAACGATTAACTTTTAAAAATAATTCGATTAATCGAACGAATAAAGAATAAAAATAATTTTAAAAATAAATACTTAAAAGTATTTTACCATATAATCTCAAATTTTATGAATTTTGTCATCAATTGGAATACTACAACAATACCGCCGCACTTATAAAAACTAGAATGCCAGGATTGCCGTATAATAATTTAAAAAATGTTTAAAAACTACAATATTTTTCAAAAAAAAAAAAACAAATTTTAAATCGTTTAACCTAAAAAAAAATTTTATAAATTTTCGAATAAAGATTTGTTAACAAAATTATACAAAATTATAATTTTTAAAATATTTTCAAACGCCTGGGATTTATATTCAGTCGAAGCTTCAACTTTGGTTACTAATATTTTCACTAGAGGGTGTTTCAGGTTACAAAAACTTCTTAATGAAGCATGGTTATACGAGGGCGGATCAATAAGTCCGTAACTTTTTGAATAAAACACAGTTTATTTTTGCAAAAAAAAAAAAAAACTATTTTTCAATATAGTATCCTTTTAGCTCAATACACTTAGTCCAACGTTTCTCCAATTTTTGTATCCCTTTCAAAAAATAGGATTTTTCGAGGTCCATTAAATAGGCATTATGGGGTAGTTTTTTTAAATCCTCGTTAAATCGGTCCAATAAGTTGGCATAATATTCGCCGTTTATTGTTTTTTCCCTTTTGAAGGTAATTGATGTGGATTATCCCGCGTGCATCCCCAAAAACTGTTGCCATCACCTTATTTGCCACGATTACGTTTATGGTCAATTGAGAGCAAACGCAGTACCCATCTTGCAGACAGCTACTACTGATCATTTAAAATCGAAACCACACTGCCATATGAAATGACTATGGCATCAACAATCTCACGCACTTTTACTCTTCGGTCGGCCAACACCATATCGAGTATTTTTTCGACATTTTCGGGTGTATTGACCTCAACGTCCAGAACGTTCAGCGTCATTTGTACTTGTGCGACCACAACGAGTCAGTAAACCACTTTTTTACCATTGAAATCGCTGATGAAGAGTCCACATAGTATTTATTAAGCTTTTCCTTGGTTTCTCGAAATTCACTTTTTTCCATTTAAAAAAAAATCCACGAGGTTGTATGTTTTGAACATCTGTTAAACGCAAAGTAAATGCTCAAAATTTGACAGTAGTCTATTAACAGGTGCTACTTGATGGGAGCAGTGTTGCATTTTATATAACTCCGCGGAAAGTTCGAAAAGTAACAGACTTATTAATCCGCCCTCGTATATATATATATATATATATATATATGCACACAAAAAACAGTTTTGAAGTTTAGAACCGAATTTTTTGCCAACCGATTTTTTGTGATTCCACGTACTATCACTATTATTAAATTTTAATACAATTGTAACAATATTTATTTACAAGTTTCGAATTTTTATTGTAACAATTGAATATTTTATGTTAATGGACAAAATTCAACAAAATTTATTTCATTCATAAAAAAATGTTATGCCTCGAACTGGCCTCGAACAGGCGATCTTTCTTTACTTTATATCTAGCCTAAACCCAATTTAAATGATTTTTTTTTTTTAAATGTCAACTTTGAACATTTTCTAGTTTCAAATTTAAATATATGTCTAAAAATAGATTTGTATGTACAACAGCAATTCGATTGCTAATCTCAATATTTTATTAGAGTTACCAAAACTATAAAAACAATTTATATAATTTTAAAATTACTTTATTACGGGTAAAGCGTTAATCTTTTTCCTGCAAAATTTGGGTAAAAATCTTCTACCCTTTCTACATTGGTTCTCTGAAGATTTTCAGTGACGCGAAATGAAACATGTAAGGACCTGTCAGTAGATAAAATCTGCTTTAAATTAGCGGACAGAAAACTTTTTTAACTAATAAATAAATATTGAACAGTTTTTTGGTAAAAAAAAACAAATGATCTTGAACTTGAATAATCTTGCTCACATCATAATTTATGATAAAAGATCGAAAAATAAACTTTTGGTTTTAATTTTTTAAAATTTTAAGTAAAACAATTTTTATGCCGCAAACTCGAACCGGCGACCTCCTGCTTTCCAATTTCAACCTTGAATGTTTTTTTGTTTCAAATTTAAATACAGTCGAACTTCCATAACTCGAACTTCTCTAACTCGAATTTTCTCTAACTGGAACTAATTAGGTTGGCAGTAGCGTTAAGAGAATAAATAACATACAATGCTTCTTCCGTAACTCGAACTTCCACAACTCGAAGTTCTCCATAACTCGAACGAAATACTACATACATACGAATTCTATAACTCGAAATTTTTTGCTTGGTTTACTGGTTTGTTGATTTTGCTTTTTTGTTTTGGTTTGTTTATTTTGCTTTCTTTTGCTTGTTTAGCTGGTTTGTATATTTTGCTTGCTTTTTTTCGGGGAAATCCCTTTTTGTACATCATGTGCTTCTTTTTGTTTGCGTAAGTATCAGTACTTTGCATAAATGTCATTCGCCTTAGATGATAAATGTTAAAATCGCATTTTATTTTATTATCATGGCAACTAAACGTGTTTTAAAATGTTTGCCAATTGAAGAAAAATACAAACTTATAAAAGATTTCGAAGGTGGATTAAAGAAAAATGATACAGCTGATAAATATGGTACCCCGGCTAGTATGGTCTCAACGATTTTTAAAAATAGAGAATCAATTATCAACTCTTTTGAATCTGGATTTTGTCAACATAGTAAACGAGTTAAGACCCCAATATTCAAAAATATCGACAAAGCAGTCCTCGATTGGTTTACAGCAGCTAGAAGTTAAAACATGCCTATATCTGGAGGAATAATAAAGGAAAAGGCAATGGAGTTCGCAAATCGTTTTGGTGATGATACTTATACGGCGAGCACAGGTTGGTTTGATAAATGGAAGCAAAGGTATAGAGCAAAACGTTTAATTGATGAAACGTTCAATTAATTTTTTAATTTTAGACCTGAAGTTGGCTATAAAAAAGTGTGCGGTGAAAGTAGTGACGTTAATGAAGTGGACTGCGAAAAGTGGAAAAAAAGACGTTTTGCCGAATTTAATACAAAAGTACTGTGAACGGGATGTTTTTAATGAGGATGAAACAGGAGTGTTTTTTAAATGTTTGCCAGATAAAACCCTAACGTTTAAAAACCAGCAATGCCACGGGGGCAAAAATAGCAAGCATCGTGTTACGTTAATGCTGGCAGCAAATATGGATGGTTCTGAAAAACTTTCAAAGTAGTGGCCGAAAAATTTTATTGTTTATTTATAATTGTCCAGCACATCCAAAAGACGTACAAAGCAAATTGAATGCCATTGAATTGGTCATGGAGTTATTCAAAACTTGAAAGTGTTCTATCGTAGCAGAATAGTAAAAGAAGCACTAAAGCGCATAGAGGCAAACGAAAAACAGGATATTACTCTATTGGATTGTATCAATCATGTAACAAAAGCTTGGAATATTCATGTTTGTAAACAAACCATAGCGAATTGCTTCAAAAAAGCTGGATTTGGTCAGTATTCTGAATGGGAAGAAGAAGATGACATGCCTCTAATTTTTTTGAGTAATATTGATGAAAATGAAAACGTAATTGAAGCTGACTACGAAGCATGGTTAAAAGCAAACAAAATAACTTCTAATGCTTCTCTTCAAGATTATATTGAAGTAGATAATGACAGATGATGATATTGTTGAGTGTAACTATCCTGTATCAGAGGATCCAGGCTTGAGCGTATCGGAGAGTGATGGCGAGGGTTCGGTGAAAGAAACTATTTATCAGCCTTCCAGAACTGACATAGAAAACTCTTTCCGAACATTGAATTTATATTTAAATACGAATGACACTACAACTGATGAGCACTATAAGGCTTTAAACAAGTTAGAGTAATTTTTTACTGGAAATTACCAAAAAAAAAAATAAATTTCCAGTCACTCATTTCAAAATGTTTTACTTCATTGTAACTTGGTATGTAATTTTCAGTTAGTACCTGTTTTAAATAAAAAATTCAAACTATAAACACATGCTTGCAATTGATTATTTTTTTTCAAATTTTTTTCTGTAACTCGAAGTCGAACCGGTGACCTTCCGCTTGTCAGGCAATTACTTTACCTCTAGCCCGCATAGGGTTGCCATTCGTACTGTTTTAAACAGTACATGTACTGTTTTTTGAAAAATGTACTGTTTCATTCACAACACCTAAAACAGTACGCAAAAGTACTGGTTTTTTGGATTTGTACTGTTTTTGTACTTTTTTTTTGCATATTTTACATATTTTTATATAAACAAGTTTTTTTTGCGTGTACAAAGAATATATATTTTTTAACCATGTTTTTTTTCGTGTGTACAATAGTTTTTTATATAAATTTTTTGAAACTCCCTGTATTAATTCCACTTCGTTTCTTTGTACATATATAATTTTGGTTTGTTTACTTTTCAAGCAATGGATGTTTGTAAACACAATTTTTTTTCATGACACTGCCCAATGCAAAAAGTAATGGCGTCCAAACTAATAATTTTAGCCAATTTGACAAAATTTAGTCAATTTGATGAAATTTAGTCAATTTTACTTCTTTAGAGGATGTAAACTTGACGAAATTTTGTTGATTTGAATAAAGTTTGTTAAATCTTAAAAAAAAAATTGACAAAATTTCGTTAAAGATTTACAAAATTTTTTTTGTTGATTTTACCTACGCTATTTGGTTCGGTGTATTAACTATTTTTAAGTAAATATTGTGACGACAAGTTTATTGCTAAACTGATGTCACACCCAGTATGTGAAATTCCTTTGCAAGGGAAAGAAAAAAGAAAAAAAAACTTAACAAAACAATACGTACATGACTTACAACAAACACACAGGTTACATTACCATGCGTATTGAACAAGAAGTACAACAATCATATACACTGTATTAACATGCTAATAGGAAAAAAAATAAAGAATTGCAACAACCACACGCACTGTATTGGCATGCTAGTTAGAAAACGTAAAACAACAACCACACGCAATGCATTAGAATACCAAAGCTAGGCTTAGGATATAAAAGGCTGCTGTGCAGTAGGATGGTTGATTCTGGTTCTGGTTGTACACAGGGAAGGTCGAAGCTAAATTAAAGGAAGAGTAAGTGAAATTAACTAAACGTAGTTAGAAAGCCATTAGTGATTTTTAAAGCACGAGTGGTACCGGCAAGTATTTATTAAAATACAAGTTGGAATTGTTAAATGTTTATTTGTGTCCGAAACCGCGTAGAAATTTGTCAATAGTATTTATTAAAATACGAATTGAACGGTGTTTAGGCTACCGCCAGTGCTTCTCAATCACTGGGGTCCTAGGAGTATTTATTAAAATACGACTTGGACATTTAGGCTTCCGCCAGTGCTTCTCAATCACTGGGGGGTCCCAGGAGTATTTATTCAAATACGACTTGGACATTTAGGTTTCCGCCAGTGCTTCTCAATCACTGGGGTCCTAGGAGTATTTATTAAAATACGACTTGGACATTTAGGCTTCCGCCAGTGCTTCTCAATCACTGGGGGGTCCCAGGAGTATTTATTCAAATACGACTTGGACATTTAGGTTTCCGCCAGTGCTTCTCAATCACTGGGGTCCTAGGAGTATTTATTAAAATACGACTTGGCCGTTTAGGTTTTCGCCAGTGCTTCCCAATCACTGAGGGGTCCTAGGAGTATTTATTCAAATACGACTTGGACATTTAGGTTTCCGCCAGTGCTTCTCAATCACTGGGGTCCTAGGAGTATTTATTAAAATACGACTTGGCCGTTTAGGTTTCGCCAGTGCTTCCCAATCACTGAGGGGTCCTAGGAGTATTTGTTAAAATACGAATTGGATATTTAGGCTTCCGCCAGTGCTTCTCAATCACTGGGGGGTCCTAGGAGTATTCATTAAAATACGACTTGGCCGTTTAGGTCTCGCCAGTTTATTTCCACCAGGCATCCGAGAAGTTGTAGCCAAACCACGGAATTGAGGGGAACGGAAGTATCGCCACACAGGGTGTCATTGAGGACCATTGTTATAAAATCTACTTTTAGCTAGCGCAGCAGTCTACCGGATCAGCGCAGGAAAACGGGACCCCGGACATACCCAGGCCGGGATTATAGTAGCCCCAAGTGGAACAAAACAAAGGAAAATATAACTCCACTGTATATGAAACTAATAGTTTAAGAAAAATAACCAGAAAAGAACATAAATAAACGAAGTAAATTTGCATTTGAAAACAAAGCAAAAAAGAGAAAAGGGTGTACGTGTGATTATTTTTTTCTTGTTAGCGACCCCTGGAAAATAAAGGCTGAGTTCCTACCCGGAAAAACGAGTCGTTACAAGTGGCGCCCGAGCAAATTTATTGGCAAACAAGGAAAACTAACAGGCAAATTAGTAGAGATAGAAAATGGTGAAAACTAACTGGGTGTACAGCTTACGCAAGGAAGAGTTGGTATCATATACAGAGGAATTACAAATAGAGGCTAGTGGGACAGTTGAAGAACTTCGAAAGCAACTGGTGGAATTTATAAGAAAGGGTGAGTACGAGTTAGAGATTCAACAGAGGCTTCAGGAGTTAGAGCAAAAACACGCACGACCAAGTACGCCAAAAATGGATGAAACGTCCCTAATTCAGCAAGCACCAAAAATAAAAGTTACGGAGGTGGAGAATGAAAGGCGGAACCATTTAGGCACGGGAACAGAGGCGTTAGATAACATCAGTGCGTCGAAATTTCCACAAATACTTGCGAAATCACCTGAACATAATATGACAGAAGACGAGGGGAGAAATCGAGGACGCTACCAGCACGCAATTGAACAAGTGCGTAAATGGTCAATAAAATATGATGGCAGCAAGGATCCGTTGGCTTTCCTGGAACGAGTAGTGGAACTGGCTGAAGTGTATGAAGTAGACATTGATTTACTGCCACGAACAATGCCTGAACTGTTGAAAGATTTGGCGCTATCATGGTACAGGAATAACAACAAACGTTGGAAGACATGGCCAGAGTTCAAATTCGACTTCTTGGAATACTTTCTTCCCTCAGGATATTTTTCAAAATTAGAGGATAAAATAAGGGCTAGAAAGCAACATTTCAACGAGCACTAGACCAAGTTATTGGACCAGAAATGGAACCACATGCTTTTGCATATCTAGATGATATTGTAGTCATCGGTAGAACCTTAGAGGAACACGTGTCAAACTTGCAGGAAGTTTTTCGAAGATTAAGGAAAGCAAACCTAAAAATAAACCCGGAGAAGTGTGAATTTATGAAAAAATCTATAAAATACCTTGGCCATGTGATAGGAGAAAAAGGTATACACACAGACCCAGATAAAATAGCAGCTATTAGGAATATGGCCCCGCCCACGAATGTGAAAGCGGTGAGACGAGTATTAGGGGTGGCCTCGTGGTATCGCAGATTTGTTCCGGATTTTGCAAAGTTAGTTGCGCCAATAACCGAGCTGCTAAAGAAGAGGAAAAGGTGGAAATGGGGCGAAGACCAGCAAAAGGCTTTCGAGGAACTTAAAACAAAACTGACGGAAGCTCCAGTATTGGCTTGCCCTGATTTTAACAAACAATTTGTGCTGCAAACGGATGCTAGCGATGTGGGCCTAGGCGCAGTACTAACACAGGACATCAATGGCGAGGAGCGAGTTATTTCATACGCTAGTCGGAGGTTGAATAAGGCCGAGGTAAATTATTCTGCAACGGAAAAGGAATGTCTGGCAATTGTATGGGGAATACGTAAGATGCGGCCATATATAGAGGGATATACGTTCAAAGTGATAACCGACCATTTGTCTCTAAAGTGGTTAAACAGTATTGAGAGTCCCAGTGGAAGAGTAGCGAGGTGGTCCTTGGAATTGCAACAATACTCATTTGAGATAGAGTACCGGAAAGGGAAAAATAATGTGGTTGCTGACGCCTTGTCACGGGAACCACTGGACAAGCTATGTACCGTGACAATGAACGAGGTGAACGGAAAATGCGCATGGCTGGAAAGGAGAAGTAAGGAGGTGCGGGAAAACCCGGAGAAATTTCCGGATTTCATGATAGAAAAGGGGCAACTATACCGGCATATTCCGGGTAGAAATGAGGCTGAGGGATCTATACCGTGGAAACTGTGTGTGCCGAAGTATTCACGAGATAGGGTGCTTAAGGAAAATCACGACCACATAACTGCAGGACACATGGGGATAAGGAAAACAATATCAAAAATTACAAATCGTTATTATTGGCCCGGGTTATACAAACACGTTGCAAAGTACGTGGCAAGATGTGAATCATGCCAGCGATACAAGGCCAGTCAGCAGAAACCAGCGGGAAAGATGCTGACTCAGATTCCCGAGGAACCATGGGCTATAATCTGTTCGGACTTTGTTGGGCCGCTACCGCGATCGAAGCACGGAAACTCGATGTTGTTGGTATTTTTCGATAAATTTTCAAAATGGACGGAATTAATTCCAATACGAAAGGCAACAGGTGAAGCCGTACAAAAAGCATTAAGGGAACGTATTCTGAGCCGGTTCGGGGTACCAAAAATGTTAATAACCGACAATGGGGCACAGTTTACGAGCCGTTCTTTTAGGAAATTTTTGAGGGAAGTGGGTATCCAACACCAGCTTACGGCCCCATACACCCCGCAAGAAAACCCCACGGAACGCACAAATCGAACAGTGAAGACAATGTTGGCACAGTTTTCCGAGAAAAATCAAAGGACATGGGATGAGCATCTACCAGAGATAATGTTGGCAATAAATTCTAGCACCTCTGAAACAACGGGTTACAGCCCAAGTTTTCTCACACAGGGTAGAGAACCACGACTGCCAAAGGCACTGTACGATGAGGTGACAACTGGTACGGGAACAGAAGTACAAGAACCGTCCGAAAAGGCAAAAATGCTCCAAGAAGTTTTTAAATTGGTAAGGCGGAATTTGGAGATTGCAGCTCAAAATCAGCGGCGATATTACAATCTTAGAAGGAGAGAATGGAAACCTAAGACAGGGGACCAAGTGCTGGTTAAACAGCATCACTTATCAAAGGCGGTAGATGGGTTTGCGGCAAAACTGGCTCCAAAATATGATGGACCGTATACGGTAAAAGGTTTTATATCACCGGTTATAGTGGAAATAACGGCAGCTGATAGACGGAAAAGGAAAGCACACATCGGGGAATTGAAGCCATTTAATGTTGAGTGATTGTTGTAGTTTGAAAAGTGTTTTGTCATGTGTTGTCCATTGGTAGAGTAGACAGGGGAAAACTCGTTATAAAGAAAATTTTAATTTTACAGATGGATTATAACAGAAAATTCAAAGAATCCTGCCGAAAACTCAGAAACAGATACGCACGCCTGCAGGAAGCAGCTCCCAAAATCAAGATCTTGTCAGAGCCCGTAATAAAAAAAGTACCCATAGTCAGGCTGGCACGCATTAAAGTTACTCAGGGCGAAACCATGAAAGTAAGAAGGGAGAGCAATGACGAAGAAATAAAAGCACCCCGGAAAAGGTCAAGAGCTCGGCGGATCCAGAGCGAAAGCGAAGGGGAAGTTGAGATGTCGGACAGCACATGTCAGCCAAGGGAAAAAGTGACGATTGCGGACCTGGAGTCCGATCTATTTTTAAGCGACATGGACGAACCCCTTGCACCCTCACCAAGCAAAGAGGAAGTGATACTGGAGGTAAACTCTGGATCTACACCTGATAAGTTACCAGACCTGTTCCCAGACCAATGGTCGCAGCCAGTTACCACTTCAACAGTTGAAGAGTTAATCGAAGAATTCGACAAGGCGGCAAATGATATTTTCTGGGAAGATACAATATCCTTGGAAACGGATTGGTCGGGTACTGATGGCGTCTTGGAAGATAATGGGGTTACAATAGATCCTCAGGAAATGGCGGGCGATATGGTACTGGAGAATGAAGCACAGCAAAATGAAATAGGGGCTATAGCAAATGACGAGTATGACCCAAATGGAAATATAGTTCTGCCAGAGGCAGTGGTGGCAGGTACAATTGAAAACCTGACAGGACACTTATTGCCAGATGAATTGTGGACGTATGTGGCGGAACTCGTGGTAAACCCGGCAAGAGTTAAAAGGCTTAATTTTAGAAAAGAATTTAACAACGTATGGTACCGAATTCGGATCTCGAAGTTTGGCAAGTCCAGCATAAGGTACGATAAGGGACCAATTGCTTTAGGAAAATAATGGAATTAATTTGAAATTGATTTGGAAAATAAAATGAAATATTATTAATAAATGTTGGGTAAGGTCTTGTGTACTCTCTTCCGGAGGGAGGGGGGAAGTGTGACGACAAGTTTATTGCTAAACTGATGTCACACCCAGTATGTGAAATTCCTTTGCAAGGGAAAGAAAAAAGAAAAAAAAACTTAACAAAACAATACGTACATGACTTACAACAAACACACAGGTTACATTACCATGCGTATTGAACAAGAAGTACAACAATCATATACACTGTATTAACATGCTAATAGGAAAAAAAATAAAGAATTGCAACAACCACACGCACTGTATTGGCATGCTAGTTAGAAAACGTAAAACAACAACCACACGCAATGCATTAGAATACCAAAGCTAGGCTTAGGATATAAAAGGCTGCTGTGCAGTAGGATGGTTGATTCTGGTTCTGGTTGTACACAGGGAAGGTCGAAGCTAAATTAAAGGAAGAGTAAGTGAAATTAACTAAACGTAGTTAGAAAGCCATTAGTGATTTTTAAAGCACGAGTGGTACCGGCAAGTATTTATTAAAATACAAGTTGGAATTGTTAAATGTTTATTTGTGTCCGAAACCGCGTAGAAATTTGTCAATAGTATTTATTAAAATACGAATTGAACGGTGTTTAGGCTACCGCCAGTGCTTCTCAATCACTGGGGTCCTAGGAGTATTTATTAAAATACGACTTGGACATTTAGGCTTCCGCCAGTGCTTCTCAATCACTGGGGGGTCCCAGGAGTATTTATTCAAATACGACTTGGACATTTAGGTTTCCGCCAGTGCTTCTCAATCACTGGGGTCCTAGGAGTATTTATTAAAATACGACTTGGACATTTAGGCTTCCGCCAGTGCTTCTCAATCACTGGGGGGTCCCAGGAGTATTTATTCAAATACGACTTGGACATTTAGGTTTCCGCCAGTGCTTCTCAATCACTGGGGTCCTAGGAGTATTTATTAAAATACGACTTGGCCGTTTAGGTTTTCGCCAGTGCTTCCCAATCACTGAGGGGTCCTAGGAGTATTTATTCAAATACGACTTGGACATTTAGGTTTCCGCCAGTGCTTCTCAATCACTGGGGTCCTAGGAGTATTTATTAAAATACGACTTGGCCGTTTAGGTTTCGCCAGTGCTTCCCAATCACTGAGGGGTCCTAGGAGTATTTGTTAAAATACGAATTGGATATTTAGGCTTCCGCCAGTGCTTCTCAATCACTGGGGGGTCCTAGGAGTATTCATTAAAATACGACTTGGCCGTTTAGGTCTCGCCAGTTTATTTCCACCAGGCATCCGAGAAGTTGTAGCCAAACCACGGAATTGAGGGGAACGGAAGTATCGCCACACAGGGTGTCATTGAGGACCATTGTTATAAAATCTACTTTTAGCTAGCGCAGCAGTCTACCGGATCAGCGCAGGAAAACGGGACCCCGGACATACCCAGGCCGGGATTATAGTAGCCCCAAGTGGAACAAAACAAAGGAAAATATAACTCCACTGTATATGAAACTAATAGTTTAAGAAAAATAACCAGAAAAGAACATAAATAAACGAAGTAAATTTGCATTTGAAAACAAAGCAAAAAAGAGAAAAGGGTGTACGTGTGATTATTTTTTTCTTGTTAGCGACCCCTGGAAAATAAAGGCTGAGTTCCTACCCGGAAAAACGAGTCGTTACAATATGTGATGTATTGAAGTGAAAGTTATGTTAACAATAAATACAAAAATGTACTGTTTTTTTTTGAAAAGTACTGTTTTTTTTTTCATCAATGTACTTTTTTTTCACTTTTCAAATATGGCAACCCTAAGCCCACACCCAATTTGAATTTGTATTTTCAAATTTCTACCTTAAATATTTTTTTCTTTCAAGTTTCAATATGAATGTCTAAAAATAGATTTGTATGTACAACAGAAATGGGGTTGCTAATCTTAATATTTTATTAGAGTTACCAAAACTTTCAAAAAAACTTTAAATTATTTTAAAATTGGTAACCAAAACTAATATTTTAGATAAAGTGATTGTTTCTTTGCAGGCAAAACTAATATTCGATTTTAACTGAAAATATTTTATTCAAGGGATAAAATCTCCGAAAAGTATTTTTTCAATATTAAATATTATTAAATATTTTTCAAAATTTGAATGATGTGACTGTGTTTTGGTTAATTATATATAATTTCTGTTTAGATGAATTTGAAGTATGTACTTATAATTAAAATTATTGAATAATGATTAAATTTTGTAGATTACAATGAAATTGTAATCAATTTATTCTCTGTGTGCGGATCTATGACGTGTCATTAATGAGTTAAGACATAAATAGATTTAAAATTAAAACACCTGATTTAATTAAATTTAAGGAGCATTTAGGCCACAAAACTCGATAATAAAAAAAAAACACATTCTCATACACGTACTTTGCGTTTTTTGTGTTTTTAAACGATAAACAATTTACGTTTATTGCAAACAAAAAAAAAAAAACAAAATCTTATTAATAAAAATTATTTTTAAATAAACATTAGACAAAATTTCATAAAGAAATAAGTGTTATTTTGTATAAGGTTGGGATCTGTGTGTGTGAGTAAAGTATAAGTGCGTATATTTTTTTGTAAGTATCTTAAAGATACGAGAATGAAATGAAATGAAATTAAGATATTTCTACTGTTCTACTTTTTGCAATTTTGTTAATATAATTTTTGTTCTTTTTTTCTTTGATAAGATTAAAAAGTTATAAAAAAAAAGGTGAGTAGACTTTTTGGTATGCTATAAATATTTGTTTAGATATTTTATTTTATGTTATGTCATGATTAAGTATTGTTAGCAAACAAAATACAAATTTAAAACTTAAAATTATGTTTAAAAATAAACCTTAACCAACAATACAATTTCATTAATGTTTTTTGTTTGTTTTTATTCTGATACTACAGAGTAATAAAGATAAACAAATTGGATTGATATTTAAAGGTATCGTAAGTTACTTATTGTGCAGCTTTTATAATGATTAACAGCACCAACTATTTAATTTTGAGCGGGATTATGATAAAAAAAAAACATATCCGAATTGGTTGACAAACATTTTTTTAACACATTTTAAATTATATTAAGAAAGTTCATGGATGAATTCCAAAGTTATAATTAATTGTGTGTAACAAATGAATTTTTAACTAAAATAACAACCATAAGGGGTAATACTTTTTTGAATTAAATTAAAATCACTCATACGACTTTTAAAGGGTGTTTTTTTATAGAGGTATAGAACTTTGAAATGGAATAAAACAAAGATAAATTTTTTAAATTGACATGAAATTTACTTTATTCGAAAGGTAATCTTCTGGCATTATAATTTAAATATGACTTCTGGCATATGACCGCCACGGCTGGCTCGGACGTAGTCTAATCTGGAGGTCCAACTTTCGATGACTTTTTCTAACATTTGTGACCGCATATTAGCAATAACTCGGCGAATGTTGTCCTCCAAGTGGTCAATCGTTTCGGGCTTATCGGCGTAGACTAGCGACTTTATATATCCCCGCAGAAAATAGTCTAGCGGCGTTAAATCGCACGATCTTGGAGTAGGGTTGCCATTCGTACTGTTTTAAACAGTACATGTACTGTTTTTTGAAAAATGTACTGTTTTATTCACAACACCTAAAACAGTACGCAAAAGTACTGTTTTTTTGGATTTGTACTGTTTTTGTACTGTTTTTTTTTGTATATTTTACATATTTTTATATAAACAAGTTTTTTTGCGTGTACAAAGAATATATATTTTTTTAACCATGTTTTTTTTTGTGTGTACAATAGTTTTTTATATAAATTTTTTGAATCTCCCTGTATTAATTCCACTTCCTTTCTTTGTACATATATAAGTTTGGTTTGTTTACTCTTCACGCAATGAATGTTTGTAAACACATTTTTGTTTCATGACACTGCCCAATGCAAAAAGTAATGGCGTCCAAACTAATAATTTTAGCCAATTTGACGAAATTTAGTCAATTTGATGAAATTTAGTCAATTTTACTTCTTTAGAGGATGTAAACTTGACGAAATTTTGTTGATTTGAATAAAATTTGTTAAATCTTAAAAAAAATTACAAAATTTCGTTAAAGATCTACAAAATTTTTTTTGTTGATTTTACCTACGGTATTTGGTTCGGTGTATTAACTAATTTTAAGTAAATATGTGATGTATTGAAGTAAAAGCTATGTTAACAATAAATACAAAAATGTACTGTTTTTTTTTTGAAAAGTACTGGTTTTTTTCATCAATGTACTTTTTTTCACTTTTCAAATATGGCAACCCTATCTTGGAGGCTAATTCACGGGTCCGAAACGTGAAACTATGCGGTTACCAAACGTTAAATTCAATAAATCAATTGTGGCGCGAACTGTGTGACATGTTGCGCCGTCTTGTTGAAACCTCAGCTCCTGCACACCATGGTTGTTCAGTTGATGAACGAAAAAGTCAGTAATCATGGCTCTATGGTGGTCACCAATGCCTGTAACGTTCTGACCAGCATCGTTTTTAAAGAAGTACAGATCAATGATTCCACCAGCCCATAAACCACACCAAACAGTCTGTTTTTCTGCATGTAACGGTGTCTCAACATACACCTGAGGAATATCATCACTCCAAATACGGTAATTTTGTTTACTGACGTATCTATTTAACCAAAAGTGAGCTTCATCGCTAAACATAATCGCGCGATAAGTATTTTGAACAGAACCATGTTTTTCAAAATAAATTTTGCACAATTTGGAAGCGTTGTTCAGGCGTCAGTTGAAATGCCAAACCAAACTAAACATAAATCATTTGACAGCTGACAAAATGCCGCTAGTTAAAAAAGTGTTGCCAACTAAAAGTTTTATACATGTATAAAAAACCCCCTTAGCACTTTTTCGGTACCAAATAATGAAAATCAAAAATATATTGTATATATTTGACCAGAACAAGTCAACAATTTAAAAAACTAAATGTTTATAATTTCTTCATTAGGATATTGTCCTAACAAATAATCTATAGAGTTTTTGTTTTCAAATTTATTATTTGACCCTTTCAGGAATGTGTTGATAGATCTATTTCGGGAATTTTCTAAGTTCCCATCATCAGAACACGTTTTGAAAGCGGTAACAATCCCATGCCAAACCTCAAGCATTCATATGAACTAGTTTACTCACTACATGAGAACTAATATACATATGAGTTTGAAATTAAAGATTATAACCATTGATCAAAAAATAAATTGAAAACTTGTTTGATGTGCAAGATCCACCTCTGGTGGATATTCAATACACGTTTTTTTTTTTGTTTCTCTCTCATTTTTTATATTTTGTTAAGTTAGTTAACAAAACAGGGAAAGTAAACTAGGCGGTACTTTGCCTTTTTTCACAAGTTTGTTATAATTTTTATTAAAAATAAAAATTATGTTTTTTCGACCTTTAATTGTGCAATGAAAATGAAAATTATTCAAGTTCATATGAATGCTTGAGGTTTGGCATGGGATTGTTACCGCTTTCAAAACGTGTTCTGATGATGGGAACTTAGAAAATTCCCAAAATAGATCTATCAACACATTCCTGAAAGGGTCAAATAATAAATTTGAAAACAAAAACTCTATAGATTATTTGTTAGGACAATATCCTAATGAAGAAATATAGAGTATATGGCCTCGAACTTGAATAATTTTCATTTTCATTAAATTTTTATAATTTTATTTTTTAATTCAAAAGATTTACCCTGTTTGTGTGATAATTAGAGATGTCACAAATAGTGGTTTCGAATACTGAATCTTTGTTGAGTAGTTCTTATACACTCAATTAACTTCTGCTGTAAATATTTGTATTTGTTTGATTTGTAGTACAGGATCTTTATTTATAAGTGAAAAAAAAACAGTCATTTGTAGAAGAAATTTAATTTTTTACTACGTTTGTACACTGATAGAAATTTGTGCGTAATATTAATGAATTCCTTCATTAATCCAATGAATTTTTTCATAAAAAATTCCCCAAAGAAACGTTTCATTGAGTCCATGAAAGGTGTTTCATTAAATCAATTTTAATGAATGGTTTCATTGACCCAATGAAAATTTCATAAAGTATATGAAATTTTTTCATTTATCCTAGCCTAATCGTTATGAAAGTTTCATGTGTTTAATGAATAAAATTCATAATTTGTATGAAATATTTTCGTTTACATTTAATAATTTGCATTTTTTATGATTATTTTAGCATATCATTAATTTGGTGGTTATTGAGAAATTATCATTCGTTGACATTTGTTTGTAAGGTCTGGTCTTTATAAGATATATAAAATATTTTTATAAAAAAAGTTCGAAAAGTTCGAAAGTAAACATCACAGGCTGTTCGGCAAAAGCGATGGCAGATTTTTATTAAACTCAGCCTGATTCAGTAAGATAATTTGTGTTAAAAGATGACATATTTTCTTATATATCGTATATGTCGGTACAAAATATTAAAAAAAAATTTTTGTCGATCTGGCTTGGAGTTCTGTAAAACGATCGACGATTATAGTCCACTTTTTGTAGTTAAATTACGACCATATTAGATAAAATTGTTAACTATTGTTAACAATGTTGTTAAAAAACAAAAATTTATTATCGTTTAGCATAACGTTTTTGTGCAACATCTTCAAAACGATAACAATTTAGGCCTCGTTTTGAACAAAACTATATCGTTTTTCTTAGAGAATCTGTTCCCTGGAATTTGGTGACTAACTATTCAAATTCGTCAAAAACTGTTAGCTCTAGGCAAACTTAATAAAAAAAAAAATTATTTTTTTTTTTATTTAGTAATGATAGACAAAAAAAAATTTTTTTTCTTATTACAATTCAAAATTTTTATTGAAAAAAATTTGAAAATTTTTCATTGATTTAATAATTTTTTTTTATGAAATTATGAAAAAATCATAAAAAAATTTAATGAAAAAAATTCCAATATTAATGAATTTTCATTTAGTTAATGAAGTTTTTCATTAAATCAATGAATCGATTTTAATGAAAACGTTTCATTGATACTATGAAGGAAAATTCTATCAGTGTAGTTCTTTTAAAAAACAAACCACAGCAAATTACTGTATTATGATTTTACATTCATTTTGAAAATGTAAGTAGAATTCGTGAAACGTAGGTCGTGCTGTTTTCAAGTGAAATTTCATTATTTTTTTACTACATTTGCAGTGGTCTTTACCTAAAGGTTGAAATAACCAAAAACGAACCACATTGTTTTATAAATAAAAAATATCTAACATAGCTGAAGTTCTTTTTTTATATTTTATTATATATATATATAGTAACTACCAAAATGTAAAAATATATATATGTAAATATATATATATAGTAACTACCAAATGTAAATTAATTAGAAGTCGATTAGTAAGCAATCATCGCCCTTTTTTTTAAATTCGTTTCATTAGTTTTTGCACGAGACTTTCATGCACTTTTCTGGCTGCCAAATTTCATTTAGATTTTAACTCTTCTACAGTTGACATTGGCATTCCTGTTTTCTTTAAAGTTCTCTTTATAATTGACCAATAATCTTCTATTGGACGTAGTTCTGGAAAATTTGGTGGATAGTGTTCTTTTTGTACAAAGTCGATTTTGTTGTTGTTATACCATTCAATTGTGGCTCTGACATAATGACAACTGGCTATGTGGGGCCAAAATAACGGTTTTGTTGTGTGAGATCTTACAAATGGTCACAGCCACTTTTTTAAGCATTCTTCTCCATAAATTTCACCCTTTATTGTACCAGTTGCAAAGAAAGGACTTGATTTTCTCACACAAGAACAATTTGCTTGCCAAACCAGGTACTTTTTTTAAATTTGGACTTAATTTTCTGTTTACATTGATCTGGAGCATCATCACTACTACATACTGCGTAAAAGTCTTGTCCTGGAATGTACCGGAAGTTTTGCAAAGCAATATGTTTCATCATCCATTATCACGTAATTATATTTAGTTAATTGTTTTTCGTAAAGGCGTCGACTGCGTGGTTTTGCTAATAAATTTGGTTTCGCGTTCCTGTCTGGACGTACCTAAGCTTTATAACACTTGAGTCCATTACGCTTTTTGACATTCTGAACAAAATTTGGGATTTCTTGGTTTTACTTGCGACTGCTCGAGTTGAAATAGTAGGATCCTTGTTTTACTATGATTAGTCAAGTATTTTTAAAGAAAACAACGATTTAAAATGGTTCGATTTTGGTTATTTCAACCTTTACATAGTATTCTAAGTGTATTATTTTTTCTATAAATTTTATTTTAAAAGTACACTGTACTTTAGATATAGACGAAATTAAACTGAACCGTAATACTTTTCGGGTTGAAAAATCATGGAGTTAACATTTTATAGAGACAAGTTTAATGGAAAACTAGATTTTTCGTAGATTTTTAAGCTACTTTTTTTAACCGTATAATTTTGCCAAATAGCGCTATTATTCGTTATTCGACCGAATGGTCAAAACATGCCAAATATGCCGAATATTCGTGACATCTCTAGTAATATCGTATGTTGAATACGTGTCATTGTTGACAAATATTATTTTTAGTCCTTTTACGACGACGAACCTAGTTATGAGGCCAAAAAAATTAAGGGTCTATTTTAACAATTAACATCCGAAGAGTTTTATAGCGTAATATTTTTCTGGTTTGCACAAAAATTTACGTTTCTCCGATTTTTTGACACTAAATTTTTTCCAACAATTTTTTAAAGAGCGCATTTTATATAAATTTTTCGATTTATTGAAGCCACGTGGATCAACGGGGATCAAAAAAGTAATATTGCGAGAAATATTAATTTATTGTTAATTTTCTCTTAAAGTACACAATTTTTAAAGTTAACTTCGGATATATATGATATAATTATATCTAAAACCACTTAGAATCACATATAATTGAATGTGGCTTTATAATGGAACATATGTAATCACATCTGAGTTTATTTAAAAATATTAAAAGCATGGGGCCTTTTAAATTTCTATATAATTTTATATGGAACAATATATGGCTTTATCAAAAATTATAAAAAAGATATTTTTATTATTGGTTCATATGTAGTTATATATAAACATTTATGTTTAATTATATGCAAGACCATATATAACTCTATATTATATATATAGTAATATATAATTAGGTATTTTAAGTACAATTACATATAGGACCATTTAAATATATATACGAAATTTGACACAACACTAAGCTATACACAGTTAGATACAAATAAAGGGTCCGCCAACTAACTTTTTTTTTTAACTCCTGAACCAATTGGACTTTGTATGGCGTCATACCAAGGTCTTTATGCAAAATTCGTCTCAATGATGTCTCCGAAATGTTCAATTGTTGAGAACGACGGTGAATTGATGTTGATGGCGCTTCACGCACACTTTCTGCCACAGCAGCAATATTCTCGGGTGTACGCACTGTTTTTGGCTTTTCACGCTTTGGTTTATCGATGAGGATGCCAGTTTCTTTCACTTTTTTCACAAGATAACGAACATACGGACCATATTCGTTCAGCGGAAGGTTAAAACTAATTATCTGTCAAATCAGACATGAGCTAAGTGTTACCATTCACGAAATAAGCACTAGTTAAAAAAAAAAAAACGTTAGATGGCGGACCCTTTATTTATGCTTTAACATATATTGGGGCTGTTAATTATTCGGTCAAACAGTTTTTGATTGAACGATAAATTTTTAAAAATTATTCCATTAATCAATCGAATAACTTATAAAAATAATTTTTAAAATACTTAAATATTTAAAGTATTTTACCCTATCATCTCAAAATTTTAAGAATTTTGGCATTAATTTGAATACTACAACAATATCAATATCAGTTCTCAGTTGAAAATATATGAATATACATAGTTTTAGTATATCGGGATGATAAGATCTTATTTTAGGCACGATAGAAATTACATTATTGGAATTCACAGTTTAATGCTAACGTAATATCGCTGTAGTATAGTTAGCAAGATTTTTTGAAAGTTTTTTATAGTTTAAACTTAAAAAATTTCGGTATATTTCAACGACATCCTTCATACTGCTTGCTTGAAAGTCAAATTAAACATATATCTTAACCCATTATTAAAGAGCCCATATCTTGAAAATGAGTAATAAAAGTTTTTAAATTTCTGTTATTTTTTCAATAGAGTTTTGATGTTATTTTGTCCATTATCATTTTTTATACAAACTTGCCCAAAACTGGAAAATTTTCGAAAAAGTTTTAATAAAAGAAGTTTTTTTTGGAATTATACGTTTTATTCGATTAATCGTAAAAATTTATTCGAATTATTCGTTATTCGAAAATCATCTTTTTTAAATTGTTCGTTCTAATTTTCTTTTTGTTCTTATCTTCTGAAAAAACTTTAAGCAATCTCGTCTTTTTTTAAGTTTTAGAAAATGTTGAATTTTTTTGGAGTCGTTCGAATTAACTTCTGAAAACTTTTTACATTTATTCATAAGTAAAACTAAATTTTGATTTTTAACGATGATAACTTAATAATTGAAATCTGTCTTTTGACACATGTATAATTAACGTAACAACAAATGTTCCCAGACAGAAAAATACAATCGGAACAGTGTTGGCAAAGCGTAGGCGACTGCCGGTTATGCGTTGGCAGAATGTATGATTAACAATCTTGAGCGTATTGTCCTGATACCCGATTGATAACAGTGGCCAGCCGCTGGTTTGAGCGAACTCTCCGCCGCTGGCATAACGTTGGTAATTCATAAAATTTTGTGTTTTTCAAATAGATTAAATTAAATTAATGTTTAGAAATATGTATTATAAAACACATTTAAAAAATAGCAATCCAGTTCGGTGTTAGTCTCCCTGCGGGAAACGAAGGGTCGATTGATCGAAGGCGACAAATCTGTGATATATGATTTGGGGGCACGTCACGAATTATGGAGTTATGGTGGCAAAACATTCACTGGTTGCTACCAGATAGATCATGTAACTGGAGAAAAAGTAACATAACATCAAAGTGTACTGTGTACAAGTGTTACTGGTCATTGAAATGGTTCAAAACCATTAGCAGTGGATGAAAACATGGCAATTAGTGCCAAAGGATTCAGTCACTTGACTGCTACACTGCAGACATAACACTGAAGGAATTTTATCTGTACCGACTATGTGACAGTAGAAATGAAGACGTAACATTCCACTGGTTTAAAAGAACTACACACGGAACTGTGACCAGGGTTGCCAGATATGGCGTTTTCTCGCCAAACGTCGCGATCTTAAACTTAGTTTTTTGTTGGGTATAGACAAAAAAAAGCTAATTATAAAATTAATTTTTTGTTGTGCCTTTTTTAAGGTTTTTTGAACAGGGGATAAGACACACTGTTTTGAAAAGGTGCAGTGACTGATTCCGGACGGGCTATTTAGCAACTCGTGCATAATATGACATGCGCTGAATAAAAAGTGACAGGTTACTTGCTAATTACTTTTCGCATGCCCGGTGACATGTACCTCTTAGCCCAGTGCAGTGGTACGTCTCTAAACTATTTCAGTCACACTACCCCTATTCCAGAATACATTGCGCTTAATATGTGACTAGTTTCCCTTTAAAATTTTTTCTCCAGTTCTTTGATACGTCCACCTACACCAGTCACGTGATAATTTTGTAACCACTGGTTCTGTTGCATGTCACATAAATCCTGAAATGGTCATACTTTGACACTACCTACTTCTAACTCGTCCCGTAGCATATTCATTTCAGTCGGTACGGTAGTAGGTTACCATGGTCACGTTATTCGCCACGTCACACAGTGCTCCACAGGTAGCAATTGTCACCTCCTATGACAAGCCCATGTTAAAAGTACCGGTCACTTTCATATAACAGAACCGAAACTTGGACTGGTTCATACACACAAAGTTCTAGTCACGTGACCATACCAATGACTGGTCCATTTCCCGCAGGGCTTATACCTAATATTTAAATGCATGAAAAATGATAAAATTTAAAAAAAAAATATCTTCTTAATGGTTGTAATATTGGTAAAAACAATATTGGCAAAACACATGCTTTGCAAAGAAAATAGTGTTTTCCTAATACAATATTAGTTAGGTTATACCTTTGGTATATTTTAACACGGTGGGTTTTACAAAAATAGCAGTGGTTTGCCAGTACTATTTTTTTTTTTGGTACGGTTGGCAATTTTTACCTGTTTTACTATCATAAAATCATAAATTTAGAAAATTGGAGTTAAACGGACTATCCTCTAACTCTATATCAAACTTGTTTAACATTTTTACAGCATATAAAAACAAATTACAACTATAGAACTGGGAAATAAAAAATCTTTAAATAAAATAGTGTAAAACGAATGCAACAAAAAAGCTACTATTTAACAAAAAGTCTTGGTTAAAATTTGTCAAATCGATTTGAAATTAACTTGAAAGATTTTTCTTTACTGATGTCTTATTTTAAGTGTGAAGAGAATTCTTTCAGTGTATTAAAAGTTATATTTAGCTGGGTTGTTTACGTTCATGTATCCGAATCCCTTTTTATTGATAACAGAAATTTCACTTCCTAAATTAAAAACAGTTGGTCAAGTTAAGTACGTATAAGTATACAGATATCATTACTTAAGGTTACTACTAGCAATCATAGATGGATACAAGGAAATTGAGTTTTGATTTTATTTTTGTTGCTTTACTTCAATAGCTTTTACTGAATGTTGTGTAGGAAAAAAATTTAGACGTCGTTAAGAAAAATAAACCAGGGCCCAAATAGGGGATTGATTGAAATAAAGTTTTTTACAATATTCTCTAGATTTTGTGTATACAGTGGGGAACACTTCTAAGTACATCTAAGTACTTTTTGTAATTACACTCAAAATAGTTTGTGGTTTATATTAACTGAAAATGAAATTTAACATAAATGATAAATCACTTAAAATCCGGTGTACTTACTTTTTATTTAAATCAAATGTTTATTGTAATTTATTTTTAAATATCGTTTAAATAGCTAACAAATCCACAAGAACAAAAGAAAAGTAAGTTAAAAATAAATGCTGAAATTTTACTACACTCAAAAAAATATGTTAGTAAGACATTGTAAATTGTAAATCAAGTGTACTATTTTTTTTTATAGCAATTTTTTTGCTAAAATTATGTTTTCAGCTAAAATTTATTTATACTTATACAGCACTTAACTGTTTTGAACTAACGTTTTACTAATATTTTACTAATGTTTTACTAATTTATTTTGCTAAAAATTTGTGCTGATGAGCACATTATTAGTGTGGACGAAAACCGGATTGAAAAATATACGCGGCATGTCAAGATGTAATAGAGAAGAGGAAAATTATGCAAAAGAGTACAACTCTTTTAAGACATACAAAAATCAACAATGAAAGATTTTTGTTATTTTTATATATATATTTCGACCTTTTTCAATTAAATTTTGTGTTATTTTTAGAATTATTCTAATCAGGCTTACAAGGTCATGAATTTTCTAAACGTAATTAAAAGACTGTTTTATTTAATTTTTCGTATTTCTACGTTTCGTCGGTATTTTCCGACATCCTCAGGGATTCGATTCTGTTTTTCATACATAACACAAAATTGTGGATTAAAACAACTTAAATTTTGTGTTGTCACAAAATATGAAACAGTGAAAAAAAATTAGTGAAAATTTTTCATAATATTTAGGAAATGTTTCATAATATTTGTGAAACATTTCATAAAAAATTATAAAACTTCCATAAAAACCTATAAGCAGTTCATCCAATTTATGAAATGTTTAATAACATTTATGAAGCATTGCATAAAAGGTTATGAAACTTCTTCATCATATTTATGAAACATTTCATATATATGAAGAAGCCTGTCGTCAATTTGATCCTGCATGAAACAGCTTAATCATATTTATGAAGTGTTAAATTGGACAAAAATCAATAAAGTTTTCATAAATATGATAAAGCTTTTTCCCTGAGTGTAAAATTATCGAAGGCATTTGTCTTCCTTTAAAAGATGCCATCATTTAGACAACCATTGATGTAAGTAGTTGAAAGATAATTCTATTTATGTTATATATAATTATTTCTGTATACTCGTATTTTCAGATATTACATTAATTCATGTTGTCAATGTGCTAGTATGAACATTTTTATATTTTGTAACTTATTGTAAATTATTTTTAAAAGAATCACAAAAAAATGTTTGGGATGTTCAGCAAATAAATTAACTAAAGTAGAGTTTTGTTCAGTCTACTAATATTCAGCAAAAATGTTATTAACTTTTAGCTAGGATTTTTTAATCAACTAAGTGTTAGCGAAACTTTTTCTGAATCTACTAATTTTGTTGCTAAAAATCAGCTCGCTTATATTCATCAAAATATTTTGCTGACATTAGCAAATTTTTTTGCAAGCACCCTCCTGACTTAAATGTTGTTGACTAAAAAAAAAAAAATGTTAGCTGACTTAACTAACTTTTTTTTTGAGTGTACGTATGAGTAAAAATAAAAGTTATATTCAGTTATTTGAAATTATTTCCGTTTTTTCTTTTCTACAAAATGTATACACACATTTGTGTAAACTTGTTCAATTTCTTGTAATTTGATTTGAAATAATTTTGTATATAAACAATTTTAATAAAAAAAACAGCCACGAATTTTTTGAATATATTTTTTGAAAAAAATAATTTAAATTTATAATAACTGTAACGGGAACAAATAAACTACAATATTCCGGTTTTGTCCTTAAATTTTTATGAAACTTTAAATAAATGAAACTACAAAAAATCCTTAAATGATACTCTCCCAATATTTTGTTGTTAAAAAAAGGAATATGTACTTAAAAGCTACTAAACAAATATTGTAGTAAAAAATCGGTCTACTCACTTTTCTTTTAAATCAAACGTATTTTACATTTTTTTTAACTATTAAAAAATTAACTCAAAATCCGTAAAAATAAAAGAGTATTTTTACTATCAACAATAAAAAAAAAATTCAAAAAAACTCCCAAATCCGTAAAAATAAACGATTTTATTTTATTTTAACTATCAAAAATTAACCCCCAAATTATTAAAAAGAACAGTTTCTCTTTTTTTTTACTATCATTAACTTTTTGATTCAAATACAAAACTTTTTGTAAAAAGAAAATAATAACTGGTACAGAAACACAGTATTTATGGGTAGTTTGTTTTTTTAATAAATAGTAAAATAAGTTAAAAAACAATATTTCTTTGTAGTTTAAATGTATAATCCTTAAAAAACTAAGTTTACTGATTACTTTTAAAATAAACTACAATCAGTTATTGTTAACATATTGTGAGTGTAGTAAATTATTTTGAAGAAATGTATACAAAAGTTTAATTAAATATTTATTTGAAAAATAAAAGAATGTTTCTTTATTTTTAACTAAACTGAAAACTTTTGTTTAAAACTACAAACAGTGAACTACATAATATTCTGAGTGTAAAGATTTAGGACGAAAAATTTTTGACACTAGAACTAAAAAAATACTGCTCTCAATGTATAATCGCTGAATACAAATCTGGTCTCAGAATCACACTCCAACATCAGGCATTCGAGCTACCCTGCGGGAAATGAAGGGTCGATTGATCCAAATGGGTAATTCTGTGAAAACCAAAATTGTGGTGCACAAAAAGAGTTAATTTCTATGAAATGTCCAATCACGTGATATATCTGGTTGGTACCAGATATATCACGTAACTGGAGAAAAAGTAACAAAACATCAAAATGTACTGAAGCAACTAGGGTCGTTGCAGTTGAAGTTGCTACTGGTCATTGAACTGGTTCAAAACCGCTAGCAGTGATGAAAACATGGCAATTAGTACCAAAGGATGCAGTTCATTGACTGCTACAAAGTGGACATAACACATAACTGAACACTGAACTCTGACAAAGTTTGTCAGTTATGGTGATTTCTCGCCAAATGTCTCGATCTTAAAACTCGTTTGGCAAGTTAATTTTCGAAATGCCGACTGGCGACTTTTCGAGTGAATGGCGATTTTACACATAAAATATCGTTACCAAACTTACTCAAAAACTTGAAACACTTTACAAGAATATAAATTAAAAATTTCTGGATATTGGCTTTGAAATATCTGGTTTAGATATTTTACAAGACTTTTGGAAACGATTTTTCGTTCTTTGGGAACAAAGTTGAAACTGAGTATATTTTTTGTTACTCTGCTTTATAAGTTATACATTAAATTTGTGCTGAATTGTTGCAGCTCCTTCTTTTTATAAAGATATTATTGTGAACTAGAATTATAATGCAGAATGCTAAATTAAAATGTACATGAAGTGCTTGTTAGAAGTGTTAGAAAATAAAAATTAGTAGAAAATGTTAGCAAATAAAGAAAAAACTTGCAAAAAAAATCTATATTTTGAACATCCGGACTTCGTGTTTACTTTAGGTACTTTTCCAAATTTAAATTGTTATATAGAATTTAATGTTTTAGTTTCTTGTTGGGTATAGACAAAATAAACTAATTTTAAAATTGATTTTTGTTGTGCGTTTTTGAAGGTTTTTTTAACAGGTGGTTGACACATTGTTTTGGATATGTGCAGGGACTGGTTCCGGACGGGCTATTTAGCAACACGTATATGACAGACGCTGAATAAAAAGTGACAGGTTACTTGCTAATTACTTTTCGCATACCCGGTGACATGGACCCCTTAGACCAGTGCAGTGGTACTTTACAAAACTATTTCACTCAAACTACCCCTATAACAGAACACATTGCGCTTAATATGTGACCAGTTTTCCCTCAACAATTTTTCTCCAGTTCTACGATACGCACACCTACACCAGTCACGTGATCATTTTTTTCCCACTTGTTCTGTTGCATTTCACATAAATCCTAAAATGGTCATACTTTGACACTACCTACTTCTAACTTGTCCCGTAGCATATTCATTTCAGTCGGTGCGGTGATATGTTACCTTGGTCAAGTTATTCGCCACGTCACACATTGCTTCACAGATAGCAATTGTCACCTCCTATGACAAGCCCATGTTAAAAGTACCGGTCACTTTCATATAACAGAACCGAAACTATTACTGGTTCATACACACAAAGTTCTAGTCACGTGACCATACCAGCGACTGGTCCATTTCCCGCAGGGTATATTAACAGGAAAAGTGTCGATTTTGATCAAAATGCTCCGATTTTTCACCTTCCGGAAAATATATTTTTAATAATACTAGTAACGGCACCTGAATAGGCTACTCTTACCTTTATACGATTTTAAAATTTTTGAAATAACTTATTTCCTTACTAAAATATTGTCTATTGAAATTCAGATTGTAACAGCAATTCCAAAGTCAAACAAAATAAAATGGTGAAAGTGCAAGTTTAACTGACTTTATTTACAAGAAAAAATAAGTTACCTTAAACATTTAAAAATCAACAAAAAAATGGTACGAGTAGCGTATTTAGGAGCTGTATTATGAAAAATATATTTTCCGGAAGTTGAAAAATCGAAGCATTTTTATCAAAATCGAGACTTTTCCTGTTAATATAGCTGGAACGTCTGATGTCGGTGCGTGATTCTGAGACCAGATTTGGATTCAACGTATCTTATACCTTTGGAAAAGGATTAGTTCTAGTGTCTAGTGTTTTAGTTCTAGGTCTAGTTCTAGTGTCAAGTATTTATCGTCCTGAATCTTTAGAAACAAAAAGTACTTACATGTATACAGAAGAGCTCGCCACTATAGTTCCACAATTGACTAAAATCTATTTCTTTCCTTTCTTTCACTCAAAACCTCAAAGTTGAAAATACATTGAAACTTTAAGTTAATTGAATTTGGTAGATTTGCAACAAAACTACGTAAAACATACCAGGCATGTGTACTTTAAGTTGAGGATTAAAATATAAATACATTCAATTAAAATTATCTATCAGTAATTGAACCATACGCCCATGAACTTAAATGATAAATTTCTATTTTATTTTTTGGCATACAAGTGAGTTTATTAGTTCATTAGAGCGGCATTTTTTTTTTGTATGAAGGAAAACTTTTTTTAAAAAAACTTCAATTCATTGTAGAACTTGTTTTAAAAGTTATTTGGTGAAAATTTAAGAGAAAACGGATAGCTTTAACCCGTTGCGACCCGCTACAAAAGTTTTAGATTTTTGTAAATTTTTCTTAATGTCTTGCGACACATCGTTTTTTTTTTTTATAAATTTTGTCATGCTGAAAACGAATATAAAACGGGTTTCGATTTGATTTTCACTAAAAATGGAGTCTTTTAGAATAATTTAAAAAAAAAAATTGTTGAATGGAGGAAAAAACTAGAAGTAATATTCGTGCTTAGCATGCCAAAATTAAGTTAAAATTTGTGTCGCAAGACATATTTTTATTAAAGCAAAAACGTAAACTTTGTTCAGTTTTATTTTTTACTGTTTTGTTTATTTTTGTGTTATTTTCAATTTATAACGAGCTTTCAGCCTCCGTATATTTACAAAAATAAAGCAAATCAAACATATTAGCTAGGTTGATACTAGTATTTCGATTTGGCTAAAGATCTCATCACAACCCGAAGTTTTAGAAAAGTTAGAGCCTCCATAATAGGCAGAACTTTAACAAAAAAAACCTATTAATCATCAATTTTGCTCCATTCTTGTCTTCTTAGTAATAAAGCACGTAGTTAGAGTATTTTCCTAACGAGCAGATGATGAGATCTTTAGCCAGATTGAAATACTAGTATCAACGTAGCTAATATGATTGATTTGCTTTATTTTTGTAAATATGCGAATGTTGAAAGCTCGTTATAAATTTAAAATAACATAAAAATAATCTCGATGTATATAAAAACAAAAAACTAATATAACTGTAAAATAAATATTACTTGAGCCAATTTAGTAGTATTTTTGGTACTTTTAAAGGGAATTGTAATAAAAGTTTAAAATATCCGATCTGGCACCCCTATGATTTGTAAATCCGTAAAAAAATTGACACACGTAAGTATAGGCGAACGATAGTTTTCGAAATAGAGAAACCTAAATTGATTCGAATTCTAGTGCCTAGCTTTCGTTCGACTAGGTTTCCGTTCGAGATCGAGGGTAAAGGCGTTGAACTTTTCCATTCAAAAGTTATAATTTTGGTAAATCTTCTACCCCTTCTACATTGGACCTCTGAGGATTTTCGGTGACGCGAAATGAAACATGTAAGGAACTGTTAGTTGATAAAGTCTGCATTAAACTAACGGATGACGACATTCTTAATTAATAAATAAACATGATCTTGAACTTGAATAATCTTGCTCAGAAAATAATAATAATAATTATTACTTACAGTTATATTAGTTTTTTGTTTTTATATACATCGAGATTATTTTTAATTATTTTCAATTTATAACCAGCTTTATACCTCCGTATATTTACAAAAATAAAGCAAATCAAACATATTAGCTAGGTTGATACTAGTATTTCGATCTGGCTAAAGATCTCATCAGAACCCGAAGTTTCAGAAAAGTTAGAGCCTCCATAATAGGCAGAACTTTAACAAAAAATCTATTAATCATTAATTTTGCTCCATTCTTGTCCTCTTAGTAACCAAGCACGTGGTTAGGTATTTTTCTAACAAGCATGACGTTACTAAACTTTGAAGACCAAAAATGTTCTATTTATAAAAAAAGTTTTTTAGTTTTTACTCTGGCTCAAGTAATATTTTTTACATTTTTGTTAGTTTTTTGTTTTTATATACATTGAGATTATTTTTATGTTATTTTCAATTTATAACGAGCTTTCAACCTCCGTATATTTACAAAAATAAAGCAAATAAAACATATTAGCTAGGTTGATACTAGTATTTCGATCTGGTTAAAGATCTCATCAGAATCCGAAGTTTCAGAAAACTTAGAGCCTCCATAATAGGCAGAACTTTAACAAAAAACCTATTAATCATTAATTTTGCTCCATTCTTGTCTTCTTAGTAATCAAGCACGGGGTTAGGGACTACTAAACTTTGAAGACCACAAATCTTTTATTTATATAAAAAAAATGTTACCTTTACTCTGGCTCAAGTAATTTGTTTACAGTTTTATTTTTTAGTTTTGTTTTTATATACATCAAGATTATTTTTGTGTTATTTTCAATTTATAACGAGCTTTAAACCTCCGTTCGCTGTGCGCCACGGGTTAATGCTGTCCGATTTTTCTTAAATTCACAACTTTTGGACATTTGGATTATTGAAGTTCTACAATAATCGCAACAGTAGTTGATAAAAATCGAAAGTTGAAAAACAAATGCCGCTCTACAGTACATACGATATGATGATATATCAGTACATCACTCCAAGCAAATTGTAACATGTTCAATCATTTCAGTTCACAGATACAATAAATAGTATTTGTAGTGTTATCAATTACATGGTGTTTAGTCCAGATGTCTATTTTGTTTGGCCCACAAACTATTTGAACAAGGGCATTCAATGTTATATGAATTTGTTATAATTTTGTTGTTGCTTTGTTTTGCAATAATAACATTGTACTTGTGCTACATATTTGCAGAGGGGTCTTTATTATTGTTGTCCATTTGGTCTGTCTGGCCGTCGGCCATTCTGTGTCTGTGTGTATGTTTTGTTTCCAAAAAAATATTGTTTGTTGATTTATTTGTTCTTGACTTTGATTTGTTTTAATTAAATTTTTCTTTCTCTATTGAAAATTTAATTTATTTGGATATACTCAAAAATATAAGTTAGTAGAAAAGTTAGTAAAACGTCTTGTAAATCAGGTATACTAATTTTCAGCAAAATTTTTGCTAAAATTATGTTTTCAGCTACAATTTTAGTTATACTTATTCAGCACTTAACTGTTTTGAACTAATGTTTTACTAATATTTTACTAATGTAGAAGATTTTAGTTTCTATTTATTTTGGGGTAATCTTATCAATTATAAACAATACAAATTTACATTGAATGAAATTATTTTCACAAAGTTCATGAAACTTTTTTATGAAATGATGAATATCTATGAAACATTTGTCTTAAATTCTTGTAACTCTTAGTAGTATTTGTGAAAACATTTATGAAACATTTTCATCAATAAGAAATACTTTTTTCTTAAGTGAAGTTAATATTAAAGTGCCTAAATAAAGTTCAAGTTTTTTCCCTATCAAATAATTTTTATATTAAAAAAATTATGTTATTAGTATTTTTTTTTTTTTTTTGATAATTTTAGCAAATCGGGTTTCAAAAGTTAGTAAAATTAAATTATCAACCAAAGTTAGTAAAAAATTTACTAATCTGTAATATAAGAATAGCAAACAATTTTACTAAAAAATATCTTTATTCCAAAAGTAAGTATAATAATAGTAAAGGGAGAATAAAAACTGTTTTACTAATTGTTTTTACAAACTTTTTTTTTGAGTGTACCACCCGGGTAAAAATTTTAATATGGAGTCTAATAAAATTATATCTCATTTGATAAGTTCCCATATATAGGCACATACAAATTGATCCGAAAAATACATGTGTCTAATTATATAAAATTATATATAATTTCATACAATTTTATCCGAGATTTGTCCATATCCGGGACATTAAATTATAGCTAATTAGATATAAATATATCTGATTTTATAAAATTTTAGCCGATAGTAGGTATGGTTTTATTAACGCTTTTATTGTGCTTAAAAGTATTTAAGTTTAAAATATAAATTTCTAGAAATCAACAATTTTAATGACCAAATTTGCTTAAATATTATCAAGAACAAATTTAGTGTTTCAAAAATATATAATTAAAAATATTTAATTATAATTAAAATGTACACATTTTTTTATTTGAAATTGTATAACATAAATGACTTGCAAATGATTTCGTTATAAAATTAATATGGTTATATGTGAAGCCATATGTAATAAATTCTTAACTTGCAGACAACTTAATTAGATATTGAACTTTACCAAATATGTATAAAGCTAACATATAAAATTATAAGGAAAATAGTTTTAGTATCAAAAAATAAACTTTTGTTTTTAAAAGAAAAATATTTTTTTTAAGTTAAAATTTATTTTTAATACGAAGGCGGATCAATAAGCCCGTGACTTTTCGAACTTCCCTTGTAGTTATATGAAATGCAACACTACTCCCATCAATTACTACCTGTTAATAGACTACTGTCAAATTTTGACAAATTTTGTTTGGAGTTGTTTTACCCCAATTCGAATGAGTTTTTGTGGCGTTTTGTGACTGTGGATGAAACATGGATCCATTACAACACTCTGGAGACCAAGCAGCAGTCTAAACAATAAGTTTATCCGGGTAAACCGGCTCCGAAGAAGGCAAAGGCAAGTTTGTCGGCCAATAAGGTGATGGCAACAGTTTTTTGGGATGCAAGCGGGATAATCCACATCGATTACCTTCAAAAGGGAAAAACAATAAACGGCGAATATTATGCCAACTTATAGGAACGATTTAACGAGGATTTAAAACAAAAAACGACCCCATATGGCCAAGAAAACAGTTCTTTTTCATCAAGATCATGCACTGTGCACACGTGTGGAGTTTCAATGGCGAAATTCCATGAATTGGGCTACGAATTGGTACCTTATTCGCCACGTTCACCGGATTTAGCCCCCAGTGACAATTTCCTATTTCCAAACCTAAAGAAATGGCTCGGTAGAAAGAGACTTAGCTCCAACGACGAAATTATTGATCAAACAAATGCCTATTTTATGGACCTCGAAAAATCCCATTTTTTGGAAGGGATACAAAAACTGGAGAAACGTTGGACTAAGTGTATTGGGCTAAAAGGAGATTTTGTTAAAAAATATTTTTTTTTTGCAAAAAAAAAAACTGTGTTTTATTGGTATCTTTTGGGTTTTTTAACATTTTAGATAATAAAAATGTTCAACTTTAAAAAAACTTTGCTCTGAACTTTGATCTCAACAACCTTTTAAATTAGTTTAAAAAAATGTATAAAAAAGTTTGTTAAAATCAGCTACGAAAATTATTAAAAATTCTGTAATTTGTAAATTGATAATAGGAAAAGGTTTTATTAAACAATTATGTTGCACTAAAAATTAGTACAAAAAGTTTTCAGTGGGAGATAAAACGTTTTACTACTTTTTTCTACAAACTATTATTATTTAGTTTTTTTTTGTTTAATTTCTTAAAATCTCCAGAGGCAGATTTAGAAAATTTTTGAAATATTGTTTCATTTTCTTTATTTCAGCCACATTATATACCTTTTTAAAACGCTGCATTTGCATGAGCAAAACAATTTTTATAAAGAAAATTAGTCAAAGTGAAATATTTTCTGGTAATTCAGATTATATTTACACAAATGTTATACATTTTGAAATAAACATTATCTATTGCTAAATATGGCAAAAATATAAAGAGGAATCATAAATGCTAATGCAAAATAATTATTTGGATTATATATATTTGGCGAACATTTGTACAAACATGGATACAAAATTTACGTATGCACATTAGGGTGGACAGTTGTTAAATATTTTTTAGAACTTTTTAGCTCAATTTAAATGAATGCGCAATATAGTTTTTGAAGGGGTTAAAATATTTTTTTTGTCCCATACTGTAGATCTTGGAAATACCTTTCATTTAATATCCAATTTTCTTTTATATTTTCTAAAACGGATTTGTTAAAACACAAAAAAAAAAAAAAATGTGCACAGATTCGATTCCACGTTTTATCCCCTAAATATTATATTGTGCATTTAAAAAATGTTTGTTCTATAGTTTTTCGTCCCCTACAAAATCCGCGTGTTACTCCAATCTCAAATTTTCTTGTAAATAAAAGTAAGCATTTCTTTGATGAGACAAAATTTGTGGTCTTCATAGCAAAATTACTCAAAAGTGGCGAAAAATCTAGTTTTTTTAAACAATTCGCTGTGAAGTGACATTTCTCTTTTCAAAATTTTAATTTTTGTTTTTCGAAAAATATTTCTTTGATGTGACAAAATTTAAGGCCTCCTTAGCAAAATTACTCAAAAGTGATAAAAAACTAGCTTTTTTTTTTATTCGCTGCGGAAACCGCAAAATTTCTTCAATGAAATGGAAAATAATTTTTTCTGTAAAGAATATTTATTAAAAAAATAAAAAATAGGCTATTTGTTCTAAAATTTTCAGATTTTCAGATAAAAAGCTCAAGTCTAATTTCAATTCCGATTTGGCTAAAACTTTTCTAAACTATTTTTACATCTATTCACAACTTTTCTAGCTCTGACCTAAACGAAATTCCTCCAAAATCTTAATTCGGTCCATACTAATTAATGAACTTGTCATGTCAATATTGTTATTAATTTCACAGTCAAGTTCAATACGTTTTTACAATTAATAACTAATGCATATAATGTAATTTGTTTGGTGTTGTCTGATTTTACATTTACGTGAATCACCGGCATTTGATTTGAGCATTTATTTCCGGTTTGACTGGTCGGTCGTATGAAACGTTCTGTTACAACTCGTAACGTTTAATTATAACATTTGCAAACATTTGTTAATTAAATAGTTTGTTTTATAAATAAATATTCCATTTGTATTTTGCATATTTTTAGAATTACGTTTTGCAAAAAAAAAAAAAATAAATAAAAAATACTACGATAGACATTGTTTGTGTTGTTATCATTAAATTTCCTTAAATGTTAAATTTTCTGGAAATTAATTATATTTATTTGTAAATTTAGCAATTTAACATGATAATTTCACGGTGCCACAAACAGAAATTGCAATCATTTCTGGCACATTTAAACATGTAAACATTTGGAACTCAGTAATTTTTTAACCGATTTTTAATTTCCAAACGGGTTTTAAAAGAAAATTACCAGGGCTTTCCAACTCTTTCTTTTAATTGTTAATACATATAAATATGTAGATTTTTTTTATAACAATGAAAATTAAAATTTTTTTTTAAATTTTTTTTAATTTCTACGGGAGTTTTTCGAATCTTCTTTTGAGACAACAATATTTCTAAAGTAAAGTTTTTCTGAGTAAAATGAGCCTTCATTTGTTGAAATTTGGCAAAGTTATGGTACTTTTTATGCATAACGGTCATGCCACGCAAAATCGGCCAAAATCGGACATTGAGTTTTCCGATTTTAATTAAATTTAGCATTCAGAAAAATTATGAACCCACTTAAAGATTGGAGTTTTTAGTTTTTCAAATTTCGCAAAATTTACCGTTTTAGTTTTTAGTTTTTTTGAAAAATGAATTAGTTTTTTTGAAAATGAGGAATATGCAAAAAGCTTACAAACTTGTAAGCTTTTTGCATATTTCTGTGTGTTCGTATTTTCGTTAATACTGATCGGTTCATCACCATTTAAATTGCATTAGTATGGTACGGTACTCTACTTTTATACCGCGAATTGGAATTGGCCACTCTCAATTTAAAAAAAGGATAATAGTAATATCCGGGGCCAATCTATTTTAAAGGATTTTTTGAAAAAAAGCTTGTAGCACTTTTACTTTTAAAAAAACACCAATTTGTTATTTTTTTATTTTTTAGATTTATTAGCCTCATTCCATATAAAACCATCAAAAATATCGAATTTTAACTAAACTTGGTACGGAAGGTAAGTGTCATATAAATATGTCATCGTATAAGTTTTGGGTTGCAAGCTCTAACCGTTATGGAAATATCGCGTTTTAAATTAGGAAAATAAAATCGAAAATTTAACAAAAGCAGGCGTACTTAATCGTCAATATCTTTTTAACGGTTAAAGCTAAGTGATTCACTGTGACATCATTTTAAAGCCACTGTATCTGTGCTTTAAATTAAAAATTTTGTAAGCAGCAACTACATTTGTGTGCTTCCAAGACAGCGCTTAAGCGTCTTGCATACAATAAAGCAATTGGGAAGGCATGTTGCTGTGCTTCCGTGAATGCATTCTTCTGAAGCAGTAAATAATGCATACAACGAAGCAGTAAATAATACATACAATGAATCATTAATGTTCTCAATACACAAAAAATTGCTTCTCAATTCCTACGAAGGCATGAATTTTTAATTCTTAGAGCACATGAAGGAAGCGCTTTTCACCAGCTAAAAAGAGACATACCAAGTAGAACATCGCGAACAAAAATCATAACTTCAGGAATTGTTTCGGAAGCGCTCGGTAATAAAATAATGCCTTCTAGAATTGCTCCTGGTAAGCACTATTTTTGGTTGGGTAATTACCTTTACTGTTATTTAAAAAATCTTTAACCCTTATAGGCCTGGGGACAAAAAAAGCCAATGAAACTTAATTGTAATTATGACTACAAGATTGTAAAGCTTTCTATCAACACATTCCTGAAAGGGTCAAAGGATAAATTTGAAAACAAAAACTGTACAGATTATTTGTTAGGACAATATCCTAATAAAGAAATATAGAGAGTATGGAATCAAACTTGAATAATTTTCATTTTCATTACACAATTATAGGTCGAGAAAAAAACATAATTTTAATTTTTAATAAAAATTATATCAAACTACTAGTCATAATTAATATTTAGTTTGATATGGGCTATTTTTGTAAAATTTGATGACTTTTTATTTTTTTAATTTTGAGATTTTTTTCACTTTGTTGTCATTAAAATTTAATTAAATATTTAATGGATATTATTTTATTAGTGAGTTTAAAATGAAACAAAAGATTCATTAAAAAAATTTCTGTGAAGTTTCACAGTTTTTGTAGCGTATAAGGAATATGGAATTTCTAAATATAAATATTACTCATACGTACTAAGATGTGTATTAGCTTAGAGGAAGAAAGTTTAATTTTAATCAAAACATAATCAATAAATCAAGTCATGATATTTTACAATTTGATATAAATATGCAAAATAGTTTCTGTATAGTGGAAACATAATAAAGAGATACCAATTTATGACCATTGATCACAGTGTTCCTAATTTTTTTAAAATCACATATTTAAATTCTCCTTTTCCATGGAATTACTATTAAAGAAACCTTAACTTAAAATAAAAAAAAAACACCCACCCACAGTTTTAGCAAATTAAGTCCGTTCGTTAAATAAATTCTTGCTACTAATTAAAACTTTTTATTATTATTATCAAACCGAATGTGTAGCAATTAAACCATACAACGAATAAATAAACCATGAATTATGAATCCATTTAAGCAATCTCAGTCAGTAATAGCATCAGTTTGCTAAGCAAAAAGCGAGTAGAAAATATATTGGATTATACGGTGGCTTATATAGTCGACAAATTGAATCATTGTCTACACCCAAATAAAAAAGTCTGTAAAAGGTACAGAAAAATAAACTCCTTTAAAAAAAGCAGATCGTTTAGCTAATTTTAGCAAAACGTGTCTATAATTATAAGTAATGCTATAAACACATAGACCACAGCAGACTGCAGAGCTACACGACTGCAAATGCCGTTGACTGCAATCGTCGCCGTGTGGTCAGCTACTTATTATTTTGGAAACGACAGCAGCATAGTAAACAGCTGATCACGATTCAATTTAAAAATATCAACAGCTGTTTTTTATACAAATCAGGGATGTTAAAGTTGGTACAATTGTACTTTTTTTGGTACATTTTGACCTTCTAAAGTACCGTGGTACTACCGCGACTCATTTGGTACAATTTAAAAATTTTTAATTTTTCCCCTTTTTGAATTTTTAGTAAAGCAAACAAATTGTTATTGTGTCCTTTTTCATTGCATTTATTCGTTTTATGTAATGAGCTCTTAAAATATATGCGACTATATCCGCCAGATTTTACGATTTATCATCATTTTAAGGATTTTGAAGAATAAAGTTGGCAATTTTTTTTTTTTTAATATCGATTAAAAATTTACGATTTTTTACAAAATTTATCTGGCAGCTCTTACATATATTGACACTTGTTGCAGCCAACTTCACTTTTATTTTGAATTTATTAAAATTCTGAAGAAGTGAAAATTGATATATAGATATGGCATAACTTATAACATATGGGAAAACAGTGGACATTAGAGTGAGGTGAGTTTCTAAAAATAGAACTGTTGAGTTGTTGGAGTTGTACTTCTGAGATTATGTATGCAAGAACAAAAACACCGTGTATTGAATAAAACTAGTTTTAATCACAACAAAACTCTACCTAACTATAGCTCAGAGGGCTAAAGCGCTCTGTCTAACGTGTAGTGCGAGTGCATGTGGCATTAGAAATCAGTTTATCTATACCACGGTCAGTGATTGCACAGAAAAATTTCATATAGACGCAATCGAACAAATAAAAACATAACAAATATTACATTATTCAAAAATTCAAAAAAACAGGGTCACTGACGAACGTTCAATACCAGAAACTGCGCAGTCTGATTCAGAAAAAATTGAATATTTGCAATGTAGTTATGATTTTTAGAAAATACACTCATTCTTCTCTACCACGCCTTTCACAATTAAATTAAATAAAATTGCATATTAATTATAGTATTAACTGCAATTGTCTGAAAAAGACGTTAAAATTCAAACTCAAACGAAAATTAAATTATTGTTAAAGAAATGAAAGAAAATTCCAAACAATCTTATATATGTTTAATTTAGAACGAGCTCTCAACCTCCGTATATTTACAAAAATAAAGCAAATCAAACATATTAGCTAGGTTAATACTAGTATTTCGATCTGGTTAAAGATCTCATCAGAACCCAATGTTTTAGAAAAGTTATAGCCTCCATAATAGGCAGAACTTTAACAAAAAACCGATTAATCATTAATTTTGCTCCATTCTTGTCTTCTTAGTAAAAATATTACTTGAGCCAGAGTAAAACCTAAAATTTTTTTAACTGAAGTCGTTAAAAAATTAAAACGTTTGTAGTTTTTGGTCGGTAGTAGCTAATTTTCAAAATGAACTGAATGTCAATATGTTTCCAGACATTTCTAGTCGTTGCTGGAATTTTATCCATTCCACACTGGTCTGCAAATGTGGAAAGAGTTTTTTTCTTTTCAAAATATAATAAAAACTAAGGAAAGGAACAGACTACATTAGCCAACATTATCAAGTCTCATACAGACTAAGGATTGGTTAAGAGCGACAAATTTATGCTGCTATGATGTAGAAATTCCAAATAGTTTATTAACTAAACAAATAATTCCATGATTTGGTCTCATATATTCATAAGACTTTTTTATGCCTTATTTTATTCATACATATAATGTATGTTATTGGAAGGTTTTGTTTTTTTTTTTCTGTACAAGAGAATTTTTATGTATTTTTTTTTTTTTGTTGTTTTAATAAATTTAAAAAAAATGGTACCGTCAACGTCCAAAAAGTACAATTGTTTTTGGATGTTGGTACAAAATTGAAAACTCCATTTAACATCCCTGATACAAATGCATTTTTGTTTCAGTAGTGCCAATTACATCTTTTTTTTCTTTATTAAAATAGAACAACATGCTTGGTTGTAGACACGTATATAAAGTTCACTTAAAAATACAATTACTTATTTATAATACATTATTATAACGTGAAAATAAATTTATATAACCCCTCTTGAATATTAATGCAATTATACCATTTGATGTTGCGACGTTTTTTGTGTTTAACAAAATAAAATATTTTTAAGCACTAATTTGTTACATATTTTGTTTTATTGTCAACACTATTTTTGTTTTGCAGCCAACAAAAATAGAAATTAACCTAAGTTGACTACAGCGGCAAAAGTAGTCGGGTAGCCGTGTAGTTGTGTTGGTGCCAAAATAATCGTTTTCATATAAACGTGTGTATTTTATTTTTGACAGGCTGTAGTCGTGTAGCTGCAGTCGTCTATGTGTTTATAGCATAATAGAAAAATTAGTAAATGTTACTGAAATTTCGAAAAATTTCAGTAAACCCTTAAAGGAAATCGATTTGATAAAAATCAACCAGTTTTTGTTTTTGAAAAATTTGTACTTTTTTTATTTAAAATTTATTTTTATTATCCAAAGTGAATAACTTTTCTAAAAATAACCAGAGTTTAACTTTAACCACAGATATTTCCATATAATTATGACATTCATAACTATGGTCAAGCCCTATGCTTTGGTTAATTTGAGTTAAGTTAGCAGGTCTAAGTAATTCTTTTTTTACATTTGCGATTTCGGAAACTCGTGTTTATGAAATTAGTAAAATATTTTGCTAAAAACTGCAACGAAAATAAGTGAAATTTTTTTTACTTTGTAAATACTTAGAATAGGAAAATTTTTTACTAAAATATAGTTTTGCACTCAAAATTATTATTAAAGGAATGGAAATATACTAAGGTGCATGTATATGAGTCATTCCATGTCAAACCGAACGATTTTTTACATTCTAAAGTAAAAAAGTTGTGATATAGTTATATATTACTTTATACAGTTATTTATAATGATATGTTGCATTATATATATTCATATAAAATCATATAAAATTATATCTCAAATATATAATTATATATAAAGTGCAATATGTAAATATATATAATTACATATCGATCTATATATGATTATATATGTCACATGTAATTGCATATATTTGTGTATAATTGTATCTAATTGCATGTAAATGTATGACATTATATAAAGGGTCCGCCATCTAACGTTTTTTTTTCAACTAGTGCTTATTTCGTGAATGGTAACACTTAGCTCATGTCTGATTTGACAGATAATTAATTTTATCCTTCCGCTGAACGAATATGGTCCGTATGTTCGTTATCTTGTGAAAAAAAAGTGAAAGAAACTGGCATCCTCATCCATAAACCAAAGCGTGAAAAGCCAAAAACAGTGCGTACACCCGAGAATATTGCTGCTGTGGCAGAAAGTGTGCGTGAAGTGCCATCAACATCAATTCATCGTCGTTCTCAACAATTGAACATTTCGTAGACATCATTGAGACGAATTTTGCATAAAGACCTTGGTATGACGCCATACAAAGTCCAATTGGTTCAGGAGTTCAAAAAAAAAGTTATTTAGCGGAACCTTTATTATTTTATACACCATAAACTATATATAATTTTAACTCCTTAAAAATATTTTGGAAATTCCAAATATTTTGGAAATTCAAATACGTTTTAAAGCAAACAAAAATCCTGATGTACAATATCGATCAGTTTGTCATAGAGTAACTTATAGTCAGATAAGCTCGAAATTAAGACCAAGTCGATATTTTTTAATTATTTTTTTTTTAAATTTATTTAAAAATCTTACTTTAAACTCACCACCTAACACGTCAAAATGATTCTACTATGTTTCAATTGACTCCCTTCCATGACAACGTCTTGGAAATATGACCGGTTCTTTTCATATAAAAAGTCTGACTGAGGGAAAGTTCCTGCCACCTTGAAACATGTCCTGCGTGTCACCTAAGACCGTTCCCTTTGCCCATAGGCTACGTATTTGTGGTTTAGTAAAGTTCCTAACATGAAACAAAAATAAAGTGTTTTTCTTTCTTTTTAAGTTGAAAATTTCTTGAAATTCTGATGTGATGGAACAATTCTGAAATCAGGGTGTTAAACATTTCGGCATGTACTATTTTGGCAGTTTTTAAAACATATCGAAATTAATATTTAAAATGTAATCTTAATTTATAATTCTCAATATTTTTCTTAAATTCAAGTATCAAAACATTTAAATATCAAATGATTTCTGTTTAATAGAGAAGTCGTTATTTTTCTAATGCGGAATTTAAAAATTATGACTTAAAACCTAAAGAAACCTCTACATTTGTCAGACGAATATTTTATTTTACACTCCAAAATCTTGTAGTTGTAGCCAGTTGCTTCAATTGTGTTAACCTTTCTGTGACAGGAAAATCGCAATAAAAGTCATTTAATGCATTTACTTTGTTACATATTATTATGCTACTCAAAAGCAAAAATAAATGCAATAAAAATCTATAAAATATGAGTACATTTTGTTTTCCATAAGTACATATTAGAGTGTACATTAAGTAGGATTGTTCAATGTTCAATGTTGAGTGAGTGCAGTGCAGTGCGTATGACAACACTCTAAAGACAATTGCACTAGATACCAGCAAGAGATGATACTTAATATTAAATTATTGCAAAAATATTGTTTGGATTTAGGGGGGTGTTTTTTTTTAATTATATTAAACATATTGGGGGTTTAGCATGATAATGCAATTAAAAAGATTTAAAATTGTTAAAAAATAAAAATAACAATAATTAACCATAACTATCACTGATTTGAAATTATTTTTGCTTTGATTTTATTAAAGAAATTAGCTAAAATCATACCCTACGCATGCAAATTTGTGCAAAGAAAAATTAAAACTCTTGGTAATGAGTTGGGGACGCATGCAATCGTTCTTTCGCATGCAATGGTTATTTCATAAAATTTGTAAAACTACACAAACAATTTTTCTTATTGCTGCTTTTTGCGTCTATTTTTTTATAAAGATACTTGCTTAAAAGTCCGATACTTCGTTACTGGTAGTTTTATGTGTCGGAATATATTAGGATGGAAAGTGAGTTATTTTTAAAGGAATTTCTTCTTTTAATAAATTTCTTTATAATTTTTCAGTGGATGTTTTTGTAATTTTAATTTTTAGATTTTCACCTTGAAATATTAACATGGGTCGTCAAAGGTGGCATTTTTTTCTTTTTAACCACCATTTATACCAATTAGTGAATTAACCCAAATCTCAAAAAAACATATTTTAAATTTCAGACTTTTAGCCCAACGCATTTGTGCAGGGCGTTAAAGGGAAGACTTAATGATTTTGTCACTCCCCGTAAAAATTCTTCAAGACCAAGTTTTAGCGAATGGGTAAATCAAATCAAAAATTCATAGATCCAACGGTTTATGTAGGAGTTTCTAAAAATTGCATCTAAGCTGGTTGAGTAACCTAGGAACCAAATTTGGGAGGCCGTTTAGGAAAAATGTTTCCCAAAATAAACCCGAAATTTTACACAGTTCTATTAGAAAATTTCAAAATATACCTTATGAATTAGCCCAATCAATATTGAATAAATATCTAAAGGTTTCTAAATAAAAGCGTATAGGCATGCCGTCAATGGAGAGGGGTGAAAAGTGTAATTAAATTTTTTGGTCTTTGTAGCCCAATTTTTATTACGTTCCTAGTAAAAATTCTAAAAGTACCTTAACAGTAATTTGGGACATATTCCAAAGATTATATGTTTCAAACTTAAAACTTTAAGCCATAGGGGTTTGAGCAGTTTAGCCTGACCTTTAACAGGAATACTTTTGCATATTTTAACACCTATTTTTTTCCATGTTCCTGGCCATAATAGCAAAAAGTAATAATATGAGATTTTTCAACCTTACCAAAAATCCTGTCTGAACGGATGTCAACGCTGAATTAAAAACCCACACACCAAATTTCACGATTCTCGTTCAAGCGGCACAAATTTCTGAAAATCCCATCTTAGTATTTATTTCATCCCTTGCATTACTGCCATGCCCCCATGGTGGAGACTTTTAGTAGAAATTTATAAAAATCCCGTCCGAGAGATGTCACCCCTAGCAGGGATTTGCAAAAGTCTCTCTAATCAAATTTCTACCCAAGATTTAAAACCAACATACCAAAGTTTAAGTTGCTCGCATAAGCGGTTTTCCAGAGCACGAATGCTGATAATTTCTCCCATCATGTCCCACCCCGTAGGAATTTCCAAAAATTCGACCTAAGCGATCGTCTACATAGGATAGGGAACTCACATACCAATTTTCTAGATTTAGCGGCTTAGCCAGGCCGCAAAGGGAAGACATGACGAATCCCCGAAGAAATTTCCAAAAATCCCGTCTATATATACAAAAATCCCGTCTATAGGAATTTAGGAATATGCCAAAATCAGCTCTACACAGATGTCTACTCCTGATTAGGAACCCACATACCAAATTTCAAGTTATTAGTTTCAGCGGCTTGGCCAGACCGTCAAGGGAAGACTTTTTCCCAAAAGAAATTTCCAAAAATCCCGTCTATACAGAAGTCTACTCGATATTAGGATCCCACATACGAAATTTCAAGTTCTTCGCTTCAGTGGTTTGGTTAAGCCGCCATGGGGAGACTTTTCCCTTTTTGCAACTCCCCGTAGGAATATGCCAAAATCAGCTCTACACAGATGTCTACTCCTGATTAGGAACCCACATACCAAATTTCAAGTTATTAGTTTCAGCGGCTTGGCCAGACCGTCAAGGGAAGACTTTTTCCCCTTTTATACCCAATTTTACCACGTTTCTGAGAAAAATTCCAAATATTACCATACCAGGGAGTTAGGTCATATTCGAATTAACATATATTACGAATTTCAGGTTTCTAACTAAAGGGGTTTGGGCAGGCCATCAAGGGAACGTGTACGCTGGAGGATTTACCTCCATGCCAAAATTTAAGTTCATAACTCCAGCGGTTTGGGCTGGACGATGTTGAGTGAGTGAGTAAGTCAGTCCGTCAATTAGTTAGTTAGTCAGTCACGTTATTCCTTTATAAATAAAGGCGCGAGATAAGTTTATCGCCACCTAAAATGCAAAAGGACGTAACTAACATATTTTACTTGTTTACACGAGAAACACAAAACGTTCACACATATTTTAACAATATCGTTAATAAAACTAATAGTTTTAATCATATAACCAGTTAATTTTGTAGACAAATGTAGTTGGATGGCGTGCTTCATAATCACTCAATCCTACTTCAATAGTATACAGGGCAACCAAAAACTGTGAGAAAACAAAAACATATCATATTAGAAATTTATTTAAAAAAACCGCTACCTCTTGTCGTAGAAGTCCAAAAATTTGTGTAGGCATTTAGTTTAGCCAAATAAAACATATTCATCAGTAAATCCGATTTTGAAAACTTTGTTATTTAACAATCCACTTGATTAATATAACATTGCAATGTTGCATTCAACAAAATCATTCAAGTTTAGCCACCCTTTCTAATGTAATTATTATCGTTATTTCATGGTTACTTTTCTATAGAGATTTATTTACATTACAAATAAATAATTATAATTATCAGGCATTTTTCTTAAGTGGTTTTTAGCTCTAATTTTAAATATACATACAAGTATATTTTTGTACTAAAGAGTATATACAAATAGAGATACTACACTTCCCACGACTCTCAGCAACAAAATACCGAAATCGGGCAAGCAAATGAAAACATTTTTTTTGTTACACTAAAAAATGATTGCAACATTTTGTTAAAAAAAATGTTGCTTAAGACACTCACTTTTGTTTTGCTTATATTCTGTTATTTTCTATTTAAAATTAATATATTTTAATTTTATTTTGCTGATTTTATCATTAATATTTGAAATAAATACAAATTTTACTAAATTATAATTCAAAAACATGACAAAAATTACTTGAGACTTTTAAATTTTTGCAATATGTTTTCATTTCACCGGTGCGAGTTTACGAACACATAAAAAGAGAGCAGATTGAGCGACACTAAGTAGTATGGAAACCCACTGTACGAGCAGATATGTGTATGTATTCGCAGTAAATACTTCCCCGTATTAATCTTATTTTGTTAATTAATCTGTTAGACAAGTGTTTGACAAATATGAGAACATTGTGATTCGCTACATTATTTATTTTAATTGGTCAAAGTTTTTTTTTTTTGCTTATTTTTTGCTTAATATTCAATGAAATTAACCCACTTTGAAATATTCAAAAAATACAGTTTGACAGAAGATTTTAATACAGAAGAGGAAATATTTATCTTCTTATTAAACCAAAACATCAATTGTATATAATTTTTAATACATTAAGCCATCTCAACTTCTTTTTTAATAAAATAAGTGAGCAAAACTTATCGTAAACCTTTATTGTATCAAATTACACAACTCAACAACTCAACTTTTTGCAGAACCTGTCTTTTAAATATATATTTTTTAATGAAACCACATCTGTCAAAAAGTTTGTTTTTTCTTATTAACAGTTTTTTAAATATCGCGGTTTTTATATTTACATCATTCACCCAATTTTTTTTTTTTTTTGAATATTTTACATAATTCTTCGAAATTTAAAAATCATGAAATTTTTTTGGAGAATATAAATCAGCATAAAATTATCTATCATGTCAATGTTTGTTCCAGGATATTTCACCGGTATTGCAAGGAAGTTGAAAATTTTGCATGTTTAGTTTTATCCTTATAGATTTTATGTATGCTAAAAAACTGTTAAATTTTATCACTATACGCTAGGGTCGTTCATAAAAAAAACATTCGATTTTGTTATGGGTCAACCGGAATATATATGAAGAACTGTAAAATAAATAACGCATGATTTTTTTTGTAATTTTTTTATCAAGGTTTTAACAAAGATCTTAAGCCTTGTTTTTTCCACAAAACACAATTTCCTCGAAATTCTCCAAAATCAAATCGCTGCCCTACCCAAGTGTACCGGGGGATTTTTTTTTAAATTTTGTATCTTTATTCTCTTAGATGTATTTAACAATTCCGTGGAGTTCAAATCTCAATTAACTCGAATTTGTTGAAGAAAATTTTCAAAATTTGAAATTGCAGATTTGAAAAATATGCCAAAAATATTGTACGTTTTTGACGTCACCTGAGGACACGTTAACGGCATCCTAAAAAAATATATTAAATTTCTTACAATACCATGGGTCTATTAAATAAAAAAACTGTGTTGCGGTAATCAATTTAAAAAACGATCGAATTTCTTGGTCAAGTGGTATTTGGCACACTAGTGGCCTGGGGAATTTTTTATTACTGGGTTAGTTCTTAGACGATTTTGAAAACATAATTTTATCTTAATATTGATCAATTTATCATCAAATCGAAAAAAATTTAATTTTCCCCATATAAACTCGGCCCCCAAAGTTCCGGGCCGGTAGCGACCGCTAATACTTAATGAAAAAAATTTACATAGATCATGTATTGTTTTTCCACGGTGCTTAGTACTCGTATATAACTATTCCGGTTGGCCCACATAAAAATCACAAAAAAAAGTTCCATATATGAACGACCCTACTACTATACGTAGACTGAATATTCCACTGAACTCAATTTGTATTAAAATTGCAAATCCATTTAAATTACCCTTAAAAATCATCGTACCTAAATCCATGAAAAACTATGCATTACAAATACAGTTGCAAATTCTTCAATAGTAACACAGGTAGAAATTGCCAACCGTACCACCGTATTTTTTATTACAATCAATTAGAAGCAGTTTAATTATATTATATTTCACACATTTAAAGACCGAACGGTATTGCTGCCTTTTAAATGTGTTTTGTTAGAAATATTTCTTAAAATTAATTTAATTTAAGCTATTTAAAAAGCACCAAATTTTTTGAATTACCAACGTTATGCCAACGGTGGCAAGTTCGTTTAAACAAACGGTTGGCCACTGTTATCAATCGGGTAGCAGGACAATGCTGTCAAGATTGTTAATTCCACGATCTGTCAACGCATAACCGACTGTCTCTGACGCTTTGCCAACACTGTGTCGATTGTATTTTTCTGCCTGGGAATATTTGTATCTGAAAAAACTTATTAAATTTGGTATTTGAAGCATGTTGAATAGGCCGGGTCGATTTGTATGGAGGCAAAACAATCGCTCAACGTTCAAGGAAAATCGTATTCTAGGGATCAAAATAAAAAACTTTTCCGAAGGAACCATACCTCTAAAACGAATTCTGATGTCCCGAATTTGGACCCGTAGGGTCAAATTTTGAAAAATCCCACTTTGACCCATTTAGAGTGCCCCAATTGAATTTATACATTCATCTGCTAGAGTGTCTTCCCTCATCTTGGAAAGACTCCTCCTACTTTCTGAAATATCTCTATCCCGAGATTTGTACATTTTACTTTAAAAACACGGCCACTTTCAAATTAAATTTTAACCCCTTAACGATCATCTAGAATGATGATTAATGCATTAATCTGTTAGCGCGTCTGCCAGAGAAGAAGTAGCTCCCATAATCTTGGAGAGATTCCTCCTACTTTCTGAAATATCAAAGTGGGCTTTTTCAAAATTTGACCCTACGAGTCAAAAGTCGGGACATCAGCATTCGTTTTAGAGGTATGGTTCCTTCGGCAAAGTTTCTTATTTTGATCCCTAGAATATGATTTTCCATGAACGTTGAGCGATTTTTAAATCGACCCGCCCTAATGTTGAATATTAGTTAAAATTTGAAGTTAATTTCTAAATATTTTAGGACATTTTCAATGGGCTTGCAATTTCAGTGCAATAATTTGTTCATTAGTATGTCTAGTTTAAGGAAAGTAATATAATTTTAAAATTGTGTTCATACATAAAATGTATAAGGATAAAAAAAAGTACAATTTTCAACTTCCTTGCAATACCAGAAAGATATCCTGATACAAACACCAACATGTTTATATTCAAACTAAAAACAATTTTGTGAAGATTTATATTTAAAAAAAAAAATTTCATAATTTTGCGGTCTAATCTCAAAATATTAAGCAAATTATACGGAAAAAATGAAGTCACCTCATTTTTGAAAATATAAAATTCGTGATGTTTCAAAAATTACAACCTGATCAAAAAAAGTTATATCCTAAATACAAAATAAGATCTCATTTGATATAGATCGATATTTAATCTTAAACAACTTTATCTTAAAATTTTGGTATCCAGTAATATCCGATTAGATCAACCAAATATATTGCTATATTAAATTAGATCATAATTCAATCCAATAATATCTAAGATCCTGAAAGATCTCAAAATATCACATTCGCTTAATTTAGATCTAATTGGATATAAAGTAGATCCAAAAAGATAAGTAATTTTTTGTGAATCGAATATGATATTTTCAGATTAAATTGGATTTAATTAAGTTCCATGACATACATAATTTGTTGTTAAATAAAAAAAAAAAAAATTTAAAGAAAAATAAATTAGTCATCTTTGTTTTAACCATTTTCGGTTTGTTTGAAAGGTTTTTTGAGGACACATTCACTGGTGTACAAATTATGCCCAAAGGTGTTCAAAGAATCCATAAAATACTTCCACCTTTTTCAAAACTTTTTCGTTAAACACAAAATTATGTTAAAAATTAAACTTATTTTAGTTGAAGCTCAAAAAATGAAGCAAAAATGTCCTTTAAAGTAACGGATTTATTTTTGTAAGCAAAAAGTGTACCAAAAAATTTTATTAAATACGTTTTTTACTCATTTATGAGATATATTTTTAAATGCGTTACTGCGCATTTATCCGAGTTTTCGGATAAATGATTCCCCGCTTAAATGCCAGAAAACACTGCATTTTCGTAATATTAAATAAAACTAAGTACTACAAAATTTAACAGATATTTAGTCCCAAAATGACAAAAAAGTTTAAATTAAAATCAAGTGTTCTCCACTACAGTGCAATTGACACAATTCTGACGTTTCTCTGCTATCGATTTGACATTTGGCATAATAGCGTTTATTGCATTTGAAGACACAGGAAAAGTCATTCACTTTCACCATTCACTTCAGATTTTGATCCTCAGTTTTCCCAAATACTACAAGTGTTTACATTTTTGATTGTCCAAGGGTCTTTACAATCAACAAATATTTAAAAATCAGAAACAAAACCGGGGAAAATTACGAACATATGGGAAATGATCAGATTCGAAAATTGAGGTGAATGATGAAAGTGAGAATCCGAACAGCTGCAATGTTATTTACTAGCATGTTTAGAGAAGTGTCACAGGGTGACATATTAATTTTGTTTACACACTCCGAATTCAAACTACGTGCCCTGTTATATTTCATTTTGTTCTTTGTGTTTAGTGTTCCAACTCCACTTGTTCCATTCCATATCGTTCGACTTTACTTGGTTACAATTCCGACTAAAAACAAACATCTATATAGTTTTAGAAATCTCGGGCTCATTAATTATTTCAAATAAGCATGAGTCTGCACTAGGGCTTTCCATTTTTGATTTCAGCATTTTTACGTTTTTTTAAAGGATATTTTTTAATGGTAATTAATGGTAATGAAATTTAAAACCATTTTCATTAATCAATGAAATTAAATCCTTATTATAATGAAAATAATTTAATTACGATTGCTATCAATGGTAATGTACCCACGCATGTTAAATATCATATATAATTATATATTAAGTTGTATTACAAATGTGCCACCATATATACGCACATCTAAGATGTACAAAAAAATATTTTTTTTTGAGACGGTATATATTGTTATATCTTAAATTATATAGCTTATATTGCTCTACGTATAATTGCATATTATATATGAGAATGTATTATTATATATGAAAATAGATCTGCCATAACTCATTGTTACCATATAAAAAACATATGATAATATATGGCTATGCATGACAACATTATCATGATCACATGTTATAATATATTTTAATATGAAAAAATACAAGACCATATATAAATTTCATCGGGAAATCAGAAAACCAAATTTAGTCAGATATGGATTCAGTGTACATAAAGTCTATTAAAAAGACAGGTTTTTTTTTTGCCGTTGAGTAGTGTTATCAGCTCTAGCGACAACTTTTGTTGGATAGACAATTACAAAAATCACCATTTCAAAATTCATATATTGAGTTTTTCTTAAGTCTTTTCTGAGGCTGCTTAATGAACATATTGTAAAAAATGTGATTTTATGAACAAATCATGTTTCTTATTTATGATGCCACACATGCATAAAGTTCTTTCTTCCACTTTTCATTTCAATAAACTATTAATCTGTATCAAACAGATAATGCGAATCTCATCGCATGCGGGTTAAAAATATTTTTTCAATTGCATTTTAAAAAGATATGTGACAAATTGGGTCACTAGCAAAAATACAGTGACAGACAATACAATTGAATCAATTGAGGTTTTTCTTAATTGTGTACTTTATTTTTAACCTTTTGAGACCCAGGCTCACAGTTGTGAGCTTTGATGTTTTCTCCTAAAATTGTGAATATTTCCAATAGTTGGTAATAGATTTATTGAGATGAAAATATTCATAATGAATTACTAACTAAATTATATTTCATAAAATATGTATAACTATAGGGAAAGAGTGGGAGTTTTTAAATTATTTTGCGTTAAATTTGAAAAATCATGAACTTTTTGCATTCTGCTTTAAAATGCAAAATTAAAACCCAACTGCCCCCCCAAACAAATTGTAAAATGTTCAAAAAAAAAATTAAATTGTTTATTTTTTAAATTCGCCAAATGTTTTTTGAAGAAGTGTCTTTTTATGTAAAATGAGCGACATCGATCTTATCTTAAATTCACATTAAAATTTCAGTGTTGGTAACAAATTTTTAATACTCATTGAAAACAAGAATATGACTAGGGACGAACCGAAATACTACAGACAATTTATAAGCTTTATAATGATACTCATTTTGTATATTTCCGATTAGTAGTACTCTGATTTATAATCAGGAGCGGATCCAGGGGAAGGGAAAATGGGACATTTCCTCCCTCAAAATCTAAATTTTCAATATAAAATATTAAAAAAGTTAATCAAAAATACTATAATTTCCCTCCCCAAAACATTTTCCTGGATCCACGCCTGTTTATAATATATAATTTAACCCTTTACTGCTCAAAAGTGTCGATTTGAATGAAAATTTGTATGCATTATGTAAAATGTTAAATAAACAAAAACTGAATACCACGATTTTTTAATAATTGTTTTACGCTTTTTGAACCGAAAAACGAAAAATGTCAAAATTTTGCGATTACCTCTTACACAAAAATGAAGTGATATAGGGATAAAACAAATATTTTATTTAAATCTGTCATTTACCTCTAAATACTATTTTATTTAAACTTTCTGAAATTATTTTTGCTTTTTTCGATATCATAAAACGTGTTTTTGAAGTTTTTAAATGAATTTGGAAGTTCTAATTTTTTCGACTTTCATGATTATAATCATTATAAATTATAAGTAACGGAGCAATTCTAAAAATGTTTTTAAAAAATTTAATTTCTTGGGTTTTCTTAACACAGTAGTTAAGTTTTCATTTTAATTGAGTTAAAAAAAGCCGTAATAACTTTTTTGAATGATTGTATCTTTAGAAATACCGGAAGCATTTAAGGGTTATGAGAATGTTGACTTTGCTTCGTTTACAATAAAATAATATATTTAAAATCTATACATTTTTGTGAGCATTTCATATTATTTTTGGGAGCATTTATGCTCTCAGTTGGTCTTTAAAAATAAAGCAAACAAGAACATTTTTGATTGAATTGCCCGTCACTGTATATTAGGGTTTTTCATTACGTAAGGCAAAAAATTAAACTGTAAAATATTTAGAGGCTTTGCTTACTCGGGGCGTCTTAGAGTTAAATAAGATGTATGGGCTTTTATCAAAAATATTTTAAATTGGGATTAACAAATTTGTTTTTTTTTTTAATTCTATCGCGTATTTTTAGAATTTAACACAATAATAAACCACCAGAAAGGCACGTCAGATCCGTTTTGCTCCAGGCATTTCTGCAAGGGACGAAAAAGTTAAAATTTCTAAGAATTCTCTAAATTACATTTTTCGATTGATTAAAATAAACACATTGCTTTTTTATTTATTTTTTTTGCGTTTTCATGGACGTTTACTAATTTATTTTGTGCTTTCCAAAAAAAAATTTGCCAAATTCTGTGGTGTTTTAAAGGATTTTATTTGTGACTTAAAATCGTGGTTTATGCTTTATTTAAAAATGGTTATCTTTTTTGGAGATTATATTTGAATGTAACGTAATGAGTTGAAGGAAAAATGTACAGGGTGTTTCATACACTGATTAAATTTTCTTTAGTACTATTAATAAAAGTCTTTCATTGATTTAATGAATAAGTTTCATTAAATGAATTAAAAATGAATTAATTTAATTATATTTTCATCAAATATTTTTAGTTGATCCTTAAAATATAATTTTTATTGTACACCAATTATATTTCCATCAGGCCCTTTAACTGTTGGAAAAAAATATTTTAATACAAAAGTCTGAAAACTAAAATAAATAATTATAAATAAATATGAAATAGGACAAACATTTTTTTTATTTTAAATTCATTTAATGAAAATATTTCATTTATTCTATCAAACTTTCTTTGAGGGCTTTTTAATAAAAAAATTCATTGTATTAATGATTTATTTCATTAATACTACTCACAAAATTCTATCAGTGTAGCTATAACGTCAATTTTGTTTCCCAATTATTTCTTAAACTACTGAACCGATCGCTTTTTGGTGTCTTCAGAAGATTAACTTATCTCTCTCTTTCTTTTCGATTGTTAATATTAAGTGTTTCAAAATTAAATTTAAAAAATAAACAATTGGCTTCCCAATTGTTCTGAATAAAATATGAAATCAAAAACCGGTTATCCGACAGCAAAAAACCGGTTTGTCAAAAACCGAAATTTTTCCAATAAACCCGAAAGCCGTTAACTGTTTTGGAAACACTAGGTCCGTTGTATGGGCACTAGGTCTAAACATGGTTCAATTCTTACCAATATTAAAAGGATTTGTCCCTGGGACGACATATGTAAACCAGTTTGCCAAATTTCATCGAAATGTCTGAATATTTGCGACCTGCTGCATGCGACCAAGCATAAAAGCCAATTTTTTGGGAGACCTTTATATGTGCACTAGGTTCAACCATGGACCGATTCTAATCAAAACCAAAGAGCGTTATCCTTCTTGGGTCGATATAGGTCGGTGTGTCGAATTTCATCGAAATATCTAAATATTTGGGACTGCATGAGTGTAGGCATAAAAGAAACCGTGTATGGAAACTACATAAAATTTTTTTAAACGATTTTCCACTGAAACTCGCTTAATATAATTAAAATCAGTAGGTGCAACTGAATATTGGTTTTCACAATAAACTTCGGTCAATACAATTAAATATTAGACAGATTTTACCCAGGTGTTGTCCTTGGGGTAATAAAAGTCAGTGCGTCAAATTTCATTAAAATATGTTAATATTTGCGAAATGTATTGTTCGAATAACAAATACATGGAGCACATATAGAGAAAACTTTAAATATTGATACTTTTACATAACTTTGATATTTATTAGCGAATTTAATCGGTTAACCGTTAGCCGTTACTCGATTTATCGATGAATTTTATTCAAACAACTGTTCGAGTAAATTACACTTGCCAATTTCGAACAATTTTTTTATGTTCTATATGAGTTTATATTTAATAAAAAATACTCAAATTGTTTTAAAAAAATAGATATGTCAATACAGTTTTATTACAAATGGTTTCAAATGGAAGAAATCATTTTTTTTTTTGGAAAACGTTAACCCGTGCCGCAAGACGGCCGAAAATGGCCCATTTTGGAAAAAAGGTGTATTATTGTTAAAAAATTTCCAAAATTTAAAATTTCGAAATATTTTACTTTTATATTTCATTTATTCCTTTAACATACTCAAAATTATTCAGATATGAAATTCTGACCTCATCGGATATTATTAACCCACTTCATCCAGTAAGCCAAAATGACCCACGAATTTAATAAAAATGCAAAAACGTGTTTTTTTTTTAAATAATTTCAAAATTTTTTAAATTGCAAAATATCCAGATGTCGATTGCTATATTTGCTATATATCGGAAAAAACAAACAGAAAAAGGAACCTAATAATATTTATTTGGAATGTAGTATTGGGTTAGACAACTGAATATTAGCTTTCAAAACTAAAAATATAATTTAACATTACGATAGTTGTCGTAACCGTCAGAATTCGATTGGCAAGAAATTCGATGGCCACAACTGAGACTGTTTTCTGGATGTGCACTATTTTAAAATTTATACAATTTAGTATGGCACCAAACTAAAAAAGAATAATTTCTTTTTCACATGACTCAATAAAAGCAATTTTAATGCGATTTTCGGTTTTAGGAGGCAAGTGCATTAGACCGTACCAGGAAAAAAAAAGATCGCCGTACGCCGATTGTCGATATTCAATACCCCTTGAAGCAAAACATTGGTCTCCTCGAGACAGTAACATCGATAAATCATACTTTCCGACTGTAAATGCCGAAGATATAATGAAACATTTAAAAAGGCGATCCCTGCGTTCGGCAAAAAAAAATTTTTAATTTCGAAATTGCTTTGCAAAAATTCTTTATATTCGTAGGTGTACGGCAAATTATTTAATTTTCACCCGTAAGGTGGTTAGGTCTAATGCGCATGTTTCTCGCATTTTTCCGTAAACTAGTGTAGAGGTAGTTTGACTATTTCGACTATATGTCGGCCCAAGAATAGCCAATCTGTTCACAAATGGAATCAATATAATGTTATTGACAAAACCATATTTTATAAAAAGTAGAACTAAATTTACCAGAAAGAACATATTTAAAATTTTGAAAAACAAATTTTAGATCAAGAGTAAAGCCGCCAACGAAGAAATCAAAGTACAGATATTCCATATATACATTTTAAAGGATCCTATCTATAAATTTGTATGAAATAAAATATTAGAATTTTTCACTCGATTGACACGCAAAAAAAAAAACTACATTCTAAAACTAGTTACTCATACGACACTCAGGAAACTTCTACTTTAAAAACATGTAGTTGTTTAGGTTGTAATACAGTTTCTTTATTTTTAATGTAAATGTCAGTCATTTGTAGAACAAATTTAATTTTTTACTAAACTTCTAGTTCATTTAAAACAAAAAAACAAACCACATCAAATGACTGTTTTATGATTTTACATTAATTTTTTTACAGGTGTTTTTTTTTGTTATTTAAACAAATAAAGAAAAATAAATGTTTGTTTATTTTTTACTACCATGTGGTTCATTTTTACTACAATTGTTAGGCATTTTTTGAACATTAAAAAACAAATGACAATGTTAGTTGAATTTACTGTAATGTAAGTCGTACTTTTTTCAATTGAAATTTCATTTGTTTTTAACTACATTTACAGTGGTCTTTACCTACATAGTATTCTAAGTGCACACATTTTTGAGTTAATTTAGCAAAAATTAACCCTTTCACTACCGACTTTTTGTTTGTGGATATATTTCGATTTGGACTTCAGATTCTTGTTTGGGGGGTCCTTAAATTAGAAAGAAAATGGTCGATATGTATTAATAGAATTAATTTCTTAAATTTCGTTTACGTCACGTGTAGTATATTTTGAATTGATTCATGCTATATTTTTTAATTAAACTTTTTTTTTTTTTAAAAAAAACCTTTTTTTGCACGTTTCCTATTTTTTGCAATTTTTGCTATACATAACTATTATAATTTATCATCACTTAAATTTCACTTCTAATTTATTTAAAAAGTGTAACACAATTACAATATATAAAATATTTGCTTCTATGAATTATATTATATTTAATTTATTTTTTTTTGTGTAAACAAATACCACAGAATTTTTGTAATAATTTTTCAATAATACTTTATTTTCACCGTTTAAGCATTTGGAAATAAGATTTAATTTTTATTTCTGTTGAAAGTTTAAAAATTAACAGCACAGCAGAAATAGTGAACTGGGAAATTGCCACAAAAATGCAATTTGCAATCGTATAGTAAAAGTGCAACACAAACAATATAAATCAAATTATGTCAACACGTTCACAATTGTTTAATATTTATTTTTAAATTACTTTTTTTTTTGTTTAAAAGATTTATTTATTATTTTTTTTTTTTTTGTAATATTTTCTTAATTATTTAAATTAATCTAAAGAATTTATTAAATTAAACAAACGTTTTTGTTTTTTTTGTCGAATAAAAAAACGCTACAAATTACGCTTATCTTGTAAAAGTATTTACGCGCGCGTAATTGAATTCGCCACAATTTAATTAAAAAACACTCATACGCCACTAGTGACGCCAACTCAAATGTTCGACGACACACTTGTGCTACGTTCAACTTTCAAATTCAAACTGAATCCCGAAACAAAACAATAGCACAAAGAATTCTGTTTGTTTACAAAATTGTAAACAAAAAACAAAATCGTATAAGGAGAATGAAAGAACGAACAAACAGCAACGACAACTCACAGTGGGGTATTTGAAAAAAATAATGGTTACAAAAATATAGAACTTGTAAACTACTGATCAGATCGTTATGAACTAAATTGGAACTTGTAAAAGAGGTGTTAAATCTTTTGAAATATTGTGATTGGGTCACCCTGTTTTAGTACAGGATGTATACAAACCTCTTTTAGAGCGTTTAACTTTTGTAAATGTTAACCGATTTCTGAAATGTAATGTACTTTGTACACTCAAAATATTTTATAGGTAAAATGAACAAAAACGTTTGTACATTTTAAGAAAATATTCGTTGTTTTGCCAAAACAAAATATTTCGTAATATAATATTCGCGATATTTTTGTTTTTTTTAGGAATTTGTTTTTGCACAAGTAAAGTGTTTTATATGTTAATGTTTCGTTAATTTGAGGACACAGAATATTTCGTAAAATTATGAAATTTTAGTTTTTCTACGAAAATAAATTTCTTTTATTTTCCAGCAAACTTCCAAGTAAAAAAAATATTAAGGGATTATTGATAAAATTATCAATTTTATTTTTGTGTTGCTGAATCGGTTTAAATTTTACAATTTATTTTTTTATGTTGTATTGCTTCAAAAATTACGATTCTTCTTAATAAAACACCTTTTCTTACGTTTTTTTTTAATCTATATATTTCGAACATCAGTTCATCATCAGGATCTAAGAAATGTTAACAATGTTTTTATTATATTTTATAAATTAAAAATAAAATGTAAAATTACCAAAATTTATGTTTTATACAAATAGATTGAAAATCAAATTTGACTATTAGAATATAACATTTAAATCACAAAAGACAATATTTTTTTAAAAAGAAATTAAATTACAATATGTGTTGACATAATCTTTTTTATCACTTTTGTCGTTACATACAAATTGTTCATATTTAACAATTTGGTTAACTTCATGTACCTGCAATTTAAATTTGTTTCACTTGCGAAAAAAAAACATGTTAGGGATACTTGGAGCTTTAAAGTAACAAATTGTTGACCTTGATTTCTATAAAAAAATATAAAACATTTTAAATTAAACATTTTATAATCAATTAGAAAACAACTCACAGTGATTTATTTTCTATAACAATCCAGATGCCAACTTATAAGGAGGCTTCCCTTTATGGAAAATAAGTTAGGGGCACTCGAAGTATTTTTTTATAAACGTTGAGATCGTGAGAGGTTAATGCAACGTTTAACGTTTCGTGCTATGTATGTAAAATTCGTTATTTTAATATTTTTATTTACGAAATAATTAAAATTAAAAATATTAAAACAAAAGGGAACAAATTGAGAGACCAAACAAAAGGAAACAAATTGAGAGACGAAACATAAAACGAAAGTTGTGTATTATTTACAAGAAATCGTATGTAATTCATCTAAAAAATTGTGTTCGTAATATTTATGAATTTTCTTAATATAGGAATTAAAAGTTACAATTAATGTTACGAAAATTTATTAATATTCACAAAATGTCTGTGCAATGCACAAAATTAAATAAATTTAAAAATTAAAATTTTGGCTTTTAGCTTTATCTCTTTTTGATTTATCTACCAAAAAATAAACTTTATTATGTAATAAAAAAAAATCTTTTTAAATTAGCTTTTATAGTTTAGTCATGAAAAATTTTTAAATTTTAAAATTGATGAAATATCATATTTTTTGACCTAAAATTAAAAAAAAAAACGATTTTCTTGAAACTTTGTTAAAAACTCAATACATTTTTCAATTTTTTCTAAAAGATAGGCTTTTCAAAAAAATGTAAATGTAATTTCTGATGAAAGTCGCTATTGGTAAAAAACTTCTAGAAAAGTGGACAAAAACAAAAATTGTTAACAAAAATCAGATCGCAATATATCTAGAATAATTTAAAAATTTTTAAAATATCATGTTTATCGTGCCAAAATTAGTTAAAAATTATGAATATATAACACAACATATTTTTGCTATGAGAATTTAAAAAAAATATTCGGAAATTTAGGTCACATTTTGGTCACAGTTCAGCAAGTGCTACAATTAGCTGCGCAATATTTAATGAAAATCGGAATTTTTTTTTTTTGAATGTACTAATTTTGTTGCTCGCTGATTTTCAGCAAAAGATTTTGCTGACATTATTAATTTTTTGCAAGCACCCTCCTGACTAAAATTTTGCTGACCATATTTAAATTTTTTTTTTTTTTAGTGTAGCCTATGCCCCACAAAGGGACCATTTACAAAAGTTACACGCCCCAACATGTTTTTTATTCTCGAGGAACACAACTTTGACAACCTGTTTGTACACCCTGTACTAAAACAGACTGACCCAATCACAAAATTTGAAAAGATTAACACCTCCTTTACAATTTCTAATTTAATTCATACTGATCGGGTCAGTAGTTTAGAAGTTCTATATTTATTACCACTATTTTTTATAAAATACCCCACTGTGCAACGTAGTGAGCAAATTAATAAATTTAAAAGGTAAAGTGAAAATAAAGAGTAAATGTACACACACACACACATTCATGCATAGCTACTTATACATCTACACTCCCCTAAATGTTTAGAACTTTAACAAAGATAAAACGCTATCAAATCCAGTTATAAATGACTAAATTTTATTTTGGTGGAAGCTTAACTATATTCTATAAAAAGTAATGACGACAAATATATGTTGACGTTTTCGTAACAGGAAAATCTTTATGACAAACCAAAAAGCAAACCAAAACCCCTACTCTTTTTTATGTATTTGGGACTTCGACAGAGGCGTATCAATTATTTTGTTTCGGTGGGTGGGGGAATAGTTTAAAATATCGTAACGCAACATTTCCTTCAAAATTATTCTAAGCATTTTTGTTTTAAGAGTTTCTAATATTTTTAGTAGGGTAAAGGCATGCGGGTTGCCAGTGCTGCTTGCAGGGGCAGATTGTCTAAGAAACCCGATATCGTTTTGTTCAAAAACGATACCTAAATTGCTATTGTTTTGACGATATCACTTACGATAACTTTGAACTAAACAATAGAAAATTGTTGTTTTTTACCAAAATTGTTAAAAAATTTTAAAAGTTTTATTTAATATGGGAGTAATTTAACTACGAAAAGTGGACGAAAATTTGAGGTCAATAATTTTGCAGTGTTAGATTAGATTATAGTGGCACTATGCACCGCGACCAGAAATTGGTATTTTGAGCTGCCAGCGAATACACCCTATAGGTTCAGGCTCCCTACGAAGCCAATTATCCTACCAGGTGAACAGTTCCAAACGTCCGATGGCGTCACTATTCGACCACCAAAATAACGCACCCTCCTGTCGGATAGCCTCGGACATTTGCAGAGAACATGCTCAGAGGTCTCGGGTTCCAAATCACAAAACCTGCACGTATCCATAGAGGATCGTCCCATCTTGTACAATTGATACCTAAGGCCACAGTGTCCTGTGAGGTAACCCGTTACGGTCCTTAGTTCGCCCCTCGTCATAGACAAGAGTTTCCGCGATCTCTCCCCAGAGGGAGATATAAACAGCCTCGCCTGTCGCTGCCCAGGCGATCTGGCCCAATAGGCCCCAAACTCCGACTCCCTCCATCTTCTGAGCCTCTCTCTGACATACCCATTGGGTACGCCACAGAAGGGTTCCGGGCCAATGAATTGTCGACGAGCTCCGCAGTTGGCTAAACAGTCAGCCCGTTCGTTGCCCTCATGCCCCTCATGGCCTGGAACCCAGCCCAGTGTCAAGGAGTTGTTAAGTCCTAGACGATTTAGAGAGTCGATACATTCCTTAACCAGACCAGACGACACATCTTGAGCCCTCAAGGCACCAATTGCCGCCTGGCTGTCAGATAGAATGTAGATCGTAGCCCCCCGTGTCCTCCTCCGCAGACACTCTTCCACACAGATACAGATAGCGAAGACCTCAGCCTAAAAAACGGAGGGATATTTGCCCATGGGCAGAGCACGCTGAAATCCGGGTCCGACGACACCCGCCCCCGTATCCATGTTCGACTGTTTCGAGCCATCTGTGAACCAGACCTGTGCACCAACCTCCGGTACCCAAAATCCATTCAACCAAGTGCTCCTGTCGAAAATCACAACAACAAAGTGCCTAACAAATACCTGCACAGGCAGTATCTTGTCACTGACCCTAATAACCGGGTTTGTTCCCATGTTATTTTCATTCCCCCTTCAAGTGAAAATTGGTATCGTGAATTTTCCCTGAAATTGTATTATGCTATTCACGAGTGAATGATTAGACAAAGGGAACAAATTTCGAGGGAACTTTTATTCACGATGGGAATTGAGTGAAAAGGGAAAACAATTCGAGGGACAAAATATTCACGATAGGGGGTGATTATATTTATAAACAGTGGAAAAGTTTACCGATTTTTCCGATTAACAAAACAAAATGTATATGTTTTTTCAAAAATATGTTTAATAAGTTATAAAAAGAATACTTAACCTTTACATAATGACAAAATTTACGATTTACGAGTAGTGTAATCTACTCGACAATGTTTTTAAACAAAAAATTGATTTTTATTTAATGAATTTCTGATTGTGTGATATTTACTTTGTCATTTAAATTGCCTTTGAGTCAAAAAATGTATTTTTAGTGAGTTTTTTATTTACATTTTTATTATGGCAGCGCGACCCAAGGAAAACAGCGCTGTTAAGGATTTTGATTCATTGCTCGCTCGACGCCATAAAAGCGGCCAATTTTAAATTAAAAACAGTATTCAAAAGCGGTTTTTGAAAAATCAGATTTTTGAAACAAATCGAAAACCCGCTTTATAAGTTCGACAGATTTTGGACACTCTAACATAATTCTTTTAATTTTTGAAACATTATTTAATATTATTTCACACACATAATTTTCTTGCTACAAATTCGTCTTGTAAACAACCACGCTCTTTGGACTTTTTTAACAAATAATTTGATTTTGTATTTCCAAAAAAGCCAGTTTAAATTTGTATTTTGAAAAGAAGCTATACACTTGTAATGCAAAATTATTAAATTTTCCAATTTTGTTAGTACTTGCACTAACAGTAAAAAAAAGACAGTAAAAATGTTTGCTAAAACTACTAAAAATTAGTTCAATATGCTAAATATTTGGTAAATAGAGAAAATTAAAATCTGTTAAATCTACAAAACTTTAGTTTTATCTGAGCTAAATTTTAGTTAGATAAAAGTTGCATTTAACACATAATCAGCAGAAATCAAACTTTTTTTTATGCTATAAAAAGAATAGCATAAATTTAGTAAACATTTTTCTAAAACTACTAAAGATTAGTTCAAAACTACGTTGCAGGGAAATTTTTTTAAACTGGTAGCTTTTTTTGCTAAGCTTTGTTTAGGTAAGAATAGCAAAAAAAAAAAAAATCTGTTAAATCTACAAAAATTAAAAAAGTAATTAGTAGACAACAAAAAATCACAAAAATAACTAAAATTCTCATATGCGAATAAAAATCAGACCTTCTGAAATCAGCTGCTTACAATTTTTTAGAAAATATTTCTGTTCATTTTAGTAAAATATACTGTTATTTGCATTCAACAACATTTTTGTTTGCTGGTTTTTGCCTACAAATATTTATCCAAGCTTTTGCTGATTTTAGCAGAGTAAATAAATTGCTATTTTTAATTAACTAAAATTCAACTCCGATATAATTAAAATTTTCTAATTTTAACTCTTTTATTGTTGATGTTCTTATCTTATTAATAATCTTATAAAAATCTGGAAATTTTATAAGTTTTTTCTGCGAAATTTTGAAAAGTTTATTTCTATGACTGTAACAAAAGTTTATTTCTATGACTGTAACACTAAGTAATTTTTTGTTATGCTTACCCTGTTAAAAATCGACATATATTGATAAATACCATGAGCACACATGATTCATACATTTAAACACACATAATTCCACACATGCTTCATATGTGTTCATAAATGATTCATATATATTCATATGAGGTATCATATATGTTCATGTGTGTGCCTTATCAAATATTGATGTAATATTTACATATATAATCATACATGTCTATACATTTCCCAACATGGTCATATGTGTACATTAACGAACATTGCGGTACACTCAAATAAAAAGTTAGTAAAGTCAGCAAAAAATTTTGCTGAGTCAACAAAATTTTAGTCAGGAGGGTGCTTGCACAAAAATTACTAATGTCAGCAAAATCTTTTGCTGAAAATCAGCGAGCTGGTTTTTAGCAACAAAATTAGTAGATTCAGCAAAAGTGTTGCTAACACTTAGTAGATTACAAATTAATTTGACCACACAAGATTATTAACATATATAAACATTTAGTTTACAAATACACATTTAATCTTTATTAAATTAAAATATTTTATTTTGCCTTTTATTTAATTAATAGACAATTACTTTCACAAGCCGGTGACGATGCAAAATTTAAGTTGTTTTAATCCACAATTTTGTTTTATGTATGAAAAACAGATACAAAAATCTTCCATGGTTGATTTTTTTTATGTGTCTAACTAGAGTTGTACTTTTTATTGTGATTTGCCTCGTCACTACTACATCTTGACATGCCGAGACAACTATATCTGCGTATATCTTTCAGTCTGGCTGTCGTTCACACTATTGATGTGCTAATCAACACAATTAGTAAAACATTAGTTAAATATTAGTAAGATATTAGTTCAAAACAGTTAAGTGCTGAATAAGTGTAACTAAAATTTTAGTTTAAAACTTAAGTTTAGCAAAAAATTTGCTGAAAAATAGTATACCTGATTTAGTGTAATATTTACATGTATGATCACATATGAACTCTTTTACGAGCATATATGAATCATAAATGGTGGCATATGAACATGAATGACCTCGAATGACTTCATGAATGAGCATGAATGATTTCATACATGGTCATATGTGGATGCATATATATTGATTTTAACAGGGTAACAACAAACAAAAAAAATCAAAATCATTTAGGGGGTGGGGGGCGTTAATTCCCCCTGGGTACGCCACTGTACTCCGAACTTGGGGCTACTGCTTTCTGCTTGTCATATTAAATTAGTACGTACTTAAGAGCTTAACTATCGAACAGCTGATAACTTAAATCAATTTATTAACACTCACCAACATAAGAATATTATACACTCTCTGTTTATTTTGGTTTTTGTTATTTAACCACGTGCTGTGTGTTTTTGCTTTAATTTGTATTTGACTTTTCTATCACTCAAAATAACGTTGCCAGATAGTGGGAATTTGACTTCACACATTTAACAGACAACAGTTTAATTAAAAATTTAGTTCTTTCCTACGTATGAGTTATATTTAAAACTAAATAAAAAATCAATCATACGCACCGTTACACTTTTAAACCAGGGTTGGCATGCGGCTTGGATTTATACGAAAATTGTTAAGGCTAGCATATCAAAATTATTTCGTAAGATTATTTTAAGGTTATTTCGCTAGGGTATTTAATGGTTAACGGTATTTTTAATAATTTCGTTAGGGTATTTTAATGTCAACGATAGTTCTTTAAAAGGGTCTTTAACTCATTATTGACACAGTGTTACTTTTTCAGCCCAGTACCTGGATGCGGGCAATTGAGCAATTCAAAAACCTTTAAATTATTCAACATCCTGATTATTTGAAAAATAAATGTTTGTCCTTTTTGAAGGGACCTTTTTCAAAAATTATTTAAAAATATAAAAAACCCAAATAATTTATATTCTTGATTGTTATGTTCATGAGAAAATATGAAAATGTATTTATTTGCTAAGAATTTGTTTATCGATGGCGGGAAATTTTTGAAAATCTAACCGATCGATCATGAAATATTCAAATACACAAAGTCTAAAATATTCCAAAATTATATTCCGCCTTCAGTCAAAATATATATAATGGCAGGTTTTTATTTAAATACTACCACACTAATAAAAATTATAATGTCCGGGTTACGATATGACAATTTGACAAAATGTTCAAAAACACGATGTTTAGAAAATAAAAATTATAAATCGGCTAACATAAAAAAACATTTTTAATATATTTTTGAATAAAGATTTGTTCTTTCGCCATCTCTTTATCTCATCTCTCTTAATGACCTCCTTTTAACCAAGCATTGAGGAGGTTGAGGGCTAAATGCTGATTATAAATGGCACACTTAATCATGACCTTTCGACAATCTTTGAGTGCAGGCGCAGATACATGTGGAGGATATGGGGTTAGATATATATTACAATATATAATTATGTCTTATACGCATGGAAAATATTAATGATGTTGTACCATATATAATTATATCTCAAATTAAATTTTTAATCTTAATTTCATATATAATTACATCTTGAATTGCATTATTTAAATGGCACCATATATAAGCATATCTTATATAACACACAAAAATATTTTTTATAATACAGCATATATTATTATATCTTAAATTATATAGCTTATGTGTCACCATATATACTTACATATTGTTATATAAGAATGTATTATTATATATGACAATAAATATATCACATCTTATTATTTATAGCATATATGCTTAATATCTTATTTTATAAAGGTTAATATTTAACAATATATCGTTATATATGTTACCTCATACGAAATATATAATAATATATGGATATGCATGACACCATATACAATCATATATTATAATATATTTTAAACATAAGACCATATATATTTTTATTACTCGGGTGACCATATAGATTCCATCCAATCAAAAAAGTGTGACAATAGAATTTACTAGCAGTTAAAACATCAGTAAAATAATTTAAAAAAGCGATAATTAAAGTAAAAATAACTGACAATTTTTTTACTACAAACATTTTTAAACCAAATCGCAGAAGACGAATCATTCTCCATCATGACAATGCGAGCTCTCACACATCTCGTTAAACAAGTGAATTTTTGAGCAGTCAAAACATCAAATTGATGACTCATCCTCCGTACAGTCCTGATTTGGCATCCAATGACTTCTTCTTGTTCCCGAATATCAAAAGTAAATTGCTTGGTCAACGATTTACGATCGCCGAAGAAGCAGTTGAAGCGTTCAAAAACCATGTTTTGGAGGTGTCTCAAGAAGAATGGAAAAACTGCTATGAAAAACGGTTTGAACGAATGCAATAGTGTATTGATCATCAAGGGGAATATTTTGAAAATCAATAAAGCCATTTTCATTTAAAAGTTTTTGTTATTATTTGCTATTCCTGAAATATAAATAGTAGCCCTCGTATCAGCAAAAATTTTGCTGACTTTATCATATTATTATTTTAAGCTTACAACTTTTTATACTGTTTTTTTTTTTTTAATCAAGCTTTCTAATTTTTTTTTGTAATCATACTCTAAGATTTAGGCCCGATTACTGATTGACAGTCAAAATTTAGCCAAACAGTTAAATTGACAATTTATATGGTAAACAACAACTGACACATTCAGTTCAAGTCCCAGTTAGTAGCTAAAAGGGGACATTGTGAAAATGAGGTTTAGAAAAATTGCTTTGAAAAATTCAATTTCTCTCATACTTTAAGAAACTGAAAATTCTGAGAAAAACCAAAGAAATATAATAGACACTTATTTGTAAAAATAAAAAATCTAAGGTCGTATAAGACATTTATTTTGCAAACAAAAAATAAGAATTAATAACAAAAATTTTTTTTTTTTATTAATTAATAATCATATAATTACAAATTATATACTATTACCCTAACCGAGCACTAGCTACTATGGCCTTCGGCGCGTTGTAGCCAAAACAGACCAGTGCCTCTGGTGGGAATCGAACCCACGACCCCCGCACTGATAAGCCAGCACGCTACCAATTAGCCTACCGGGGCGCACAAAAAAATTTATTAATTTATTTTTCGAAAAAATTTCCCGCTTTCCCGGGAAATGAAAAAGAGCTGGATTTAGCATTCTCTTCTTATATGTTACTTGGCATAACGGTTTTTGGGACTGGGGGCCCAGGAGACTAAGCCCCCTTAACCGATAATTGAAAAAAAAACTCTTTTTTATTTCTAATTATGGTCACATACTTTTTTGTTTTTGGGGGTGCCCGAAAAAGTAAACTTCAGCCAAATCATGTATTAATTAAGTCCACTGAATTTATTAGTCAAACATTGAGCTTTGGATGTTTTTGTTTTCAAAATCGGATAAAACCCCAACATTTGTGTGGCAACATATGTATGTTTTAAATGTTGCTAATAATATTGGTGCTGAATTCATGAATACATATGACAACATTTATTTTTTTAATATCTAACACATTGTTCACTAGACCACCCATATGTGCAAAAGTTTTATTTTTACAGCTCCCCGATCATCTAAACTTTAGTAGATAATTGAAAAAAACTAACAATTACAATTTTCAACGTAAGTAAGTAGGTAGTAATAGGGTTAGCAGGCAATACTGATAAAATATCGTTATCGATAAAAAAAAACACTTCTAATTGTCTACGGTCGCTCTTAAAATAAAGTAACCAAAATACCGTTACCCAAATAACTGAAATACCACTATCCTTAGAATACCTATACCAAAATAAATGAAATATTGATACTCTTACAATATATAATAGATGATAGATAAAATAACGTTACCGAAATAACTGAAATACCGTTATCGATTCAAATATCGCGTGACCAAAATATAAAAAAATTTAAATTTGAAATTTGGATTTTGGATTTTGGTAAATGTGCCATTTAATAAACCAAATATTTTTCAATTGTTATTGGCGAAACCTAAACTGAAATAAATTTATAAATAAATATACAAGAGCCGTTTGAAAAACAACATTTGACACAAATTTTGACTTACACCGCTAACAACATCATGACTAATCATTGATAGGTAAAAATGCTTATGATAAAATTTCTTTTATCATTTTATTTTGTGCATAAATACACTTTTCTCTAAAACCACTAGTTTAAGCGTTATACCCCCAAAAAAATATTTGAGCCAATATAAGTTAATTTTGAGGGGTAAAAGTCGATTCTGACTGGCCTCGGATGCAAATCCGAGAGGAAAATTTTTTACACCGAAATTATTTTGTATCACCAACGTATCGGAACATGCACGGGGAGCGGTAAAAATAAAACTTTTGCACATTCCATTTACTTTATAGGTGCTGTATTGTACACAGTACATGATGAAGTTGATCTGCAACAGGTTTCATATAATTGGCTTTTCCGATACAGATGCAAACATATCACAAATATAATTTTATATTCATTGTTTATTGGAAAATTTACAGTAAAACCTTCAATGTAAGTAATAATTAGGTGTCCGTCATCGAGACAATATAAGTCTAAAGTAGGGTACACACGATCAATATTATTGATAAATTTAATTAATTTCAACCAATCAGAACAATGTATTTAAAAATAAATTATTCTGATTGGTTGAATTTTGGTAGATGGATAAATAATATTGATCGTGTATGCTTGCCTTAATATTTGTATTTATTTTTTAAGAAAATGTCTTTAAATTAACTTAACTTTGTTAATGAGAACTATCACTGTATATTTATTGCTGATGTGGCCTCTGTTGGGGGGACGACAAAGTGTCAACCTGACATTTAAAAATATCAAACTAATGCTATTATAAGCCCTACTACTCCATTTATACTATTGCACAATATGTAGGGCATCAATTATATACCATAGAGATGGGATTATGGAAATCGTGGGCATTGGGTTACAACAATAAAACAAATTATTTTTATTGAACAAAATTATGTTTTTTTTTCATTATTTTCTTTTATACTCTGAGGAGGCAATGATTTATTAGGAAAAATTTATTGAAATTTGTTTTTATTTATTTAGGTTACACTACACCACAAAATATATATATATTTTTATAAATAGAGATGAGCTCTCAAATGATATACCGTTCTGATTAGTAACTAATTAGTCTCAAAGGGAAGAGCAAATCAATTTTATACAAAAAAAAATATTTAATGAAATATACATTTTCTTTATATGTGATGTATCTGGTTTTGTAAAAAAATCGCCAGAAAAAGAATTAATTTATTTTTAAACGTACACTCAAATAAGCCTTTAACAGTTCTAGAAAAATCTATAATTTTACTGAAAAAATATTTAAGGTTATCGTGCCGTTTAGCTAATATAAGCGAAACGTGTCTGCAGTAATTAGTAAAGTGGAATTAGTTAGAAATTTAGTATAATTTTTTTTTTTTTTTTTTTTTTTTAAAGAGAAGCAACACTCAGGAAATTCTTCCTTTTAATTAATGTGTTGCTTTCTTTGGGAAGGGTATATTGGAGAGATGAAAGTTGGTGAAAGATGAAGGGCTTCAAACATGGCAACACTGTAATTGCGCGAGATAATAAGTCTTAGAACAGTTGTTGGTCGCCACCTGATGTAGAGTTGGCGAATTTATTGAAGCTTTTTGTTTCATAGCCCTGATTCATTATTTTACTTCGGTGGGGTTAAGTGCTATGGGAACACCGAAGGTGGGCGCAGCGATACATATAAGTGATAGAAAACTCATACATATTATTTTTCTAAATTGATGTTGTCGTCACCAGAAATCGAACCCGGGACCATCTGTGTAACAGTATTTTTTGGCATTTTCTTGATATTTTAGATTATAAAAATGTTTAACTGAACAAAAAAAAAAAATTTCAACAATAAAAAATAAAACTATTAGAAATACTAAAGTTTTTATTTAAAATGTAGTGGAATGTGGTGTACCATGAAACGATTGATATATTAATAGCCAGAGCCAAAATGATTTGGAAAATTTTGAAAAATGTACTTATAAAAAACATATTTTTGTAAAAAGATTATAATTTTCTTAAATTAATGAAGAAAAATGTTTACAGAATTTAAAGATTTTTTATTGCTTAAAAAGTTGTTGAAATTTAAATTCGTTTTAAAATTATTTTAGTCAGGGTTATAGTCTAGCAAAATTTTTAATTGAAAAAAGCCCATTTTTAGCACCAAAACACTCTAATTTTGAGGTGCTTGTGATGACAAAAATAATGAAATGTTACAAATTTTCGTTTGACTTTGAACTTTAACGTCTTTTTCAGACAATTGCAATTAATACTATAATTAATATGCAATTTTATTTAATTTTAATTGCGAAAGTCTTGGTAGAAAAGAATGAGTGTATTTTCTAAAAATCATAACTACATTGTACATTTTTCAATTTTTTCTGAATCAGACTGCGCACTTTCTGGTATTGAACCTTCGTCAGTGACCCTGATTTTTTTTTTTTTTTTTGAATAATGTAATATTTGTTGTTTTTATTTGTTCGATTGCGTCTATATGAAATTTTCTGTGCAATCACTGACCGTGGTATAGATAAACTGATTTCTAATGCCACATGCACTCGCACTACACGTTAGACAGAGCGCATTAGCGCACTTTGTCAGGTAAATTATTTAACTCTAAATTTTTCTGCTACACTAATAGAAATTATTAAGCTTTTTTTGCTAAAACTACTAAGAATTTGTTCAAAATGATGTTGTTGAATATTAGTAAGATATAAAAAGCAAAATTATAACTGTAGCTTCTACAAAAATTTAGTTATATTTAAGCTAATTTTTAGAGAATTGAAATTAACAAATAAATCTGCTAAAATCAGCTAAAAATTTGCTAAATATTAGTAGAAACACAAAAATTTTAAATTTTTAAAGTTTTTTTAAGATTTTTTTTAGTCGAATTAAAATCTGGCTTTCTAAAATCGAAAGTGTTTAATTTATTAGCAAACAATTTCTGTTGATTTTCGCCAAACTTTCTGCTTTTTGCATTCAACTAAATTTGCAGTTAATACAGCAAAAATTTGATTGATATTACATGGTTTTTGCTCTTTTTTTGTTTACAAATATGAAGAAAAAGTTGCAGATTTTAGCTGAGTAAATTGCTGTTTTCTATTAACTAAAATTCTACTCGACTATAACTAAAATTTTGTAAATTAAATGGTTTTATAGTTTTCTGTTTTTATATACATTGAGATAATTTTTATGTTTTTTTTCAATTTATAACGAGCTTTCATCCTCTGTATATTTACAAAATATATATTTTTTCTATTCTAGTTTTACCATCAAAATCTGATAATTTGAGCAAAAACTTCTCCATTATCATTTTTGACCAATTTTTAGTAGCTTTTTCTACTGTTTCTACATGAGAGTATCAAACTAACTCAAAAGCAATAGAAAAACTATTCCATTCTCATGATATTTTTCTACAATTAAATTTTAAAATTTTTAATACTTTTATTTATAAAAAACGTGTTTGGTTCTACATATTTTTTTTTATCTTGCTTCCTTCAAGACTATTAGTTTTAGTGATAATTTTTTCCCACAGAAATTCATAAAAATTTTAAAGAAGAACTGTAAAAAATTAAAGTTAAATCATAAAACAGTTATTTGATGTGGTTTGTTTATTTGATATTTAAATGAACTAATTTGTTCTACAAATGACTGACATTTACATTATAAATAAAGAAACTGTATTACATCCCAAACAACTACATATTTTTAAAGCAGAATTCCCTGAGTGTAGTTATTCTCTTGAATTGGTCGAAAGATGTATCTTGTTCTCGCACAAAAACTCTGTAGTCATGTTTTTATTTTAACTTAAGTTGGTTTTTTAACTTTTTAAGTCTTCGAAAGCTGCCATTTCACTTTTGACTGGTCGATGAAAGTCAAATTTGGATAAAACAAAAAGCTTATCAATGACAGTAGTCTATCCAACTCTATTGATTCATTGGAGCATCGTCGGAATGTGGGTTGTGTGACACTTTTCTATTGATATTACCATGGGAGATGCTCATCTGAGATAAGTGAACTTATTCCACGAGCCCGAGTTTTTATTCGTAATACTCGCTTATCTAGTAGAGCACATCCGTTTGTAGTTGATTGTCCTGTGTTTCGCACAACGTATTACAGAAAAAAATTCGTTTTTTAGTCGAACGATTCGTATGTGGAACAAACTTCCCTCAGAAGTCTTCCCTGTTACTTACAATTTAGAAAAATTTAAATCAAATATCCACAAACACTACTCCCTCTTTCCTCCTTCCCATACCCTATTTTCCAGATCAATACAATGCACTGCATGAGTAGGGGGCATCCCCTGAGTATTGGTTAAATTATAAAAAACAAAACAAAAAATCGTCTGCATTAAAATGTAGAATAAATTAAAAAATTGCAAAATAATCGCAAATTTCCACGTTTTTGAAATTTTTTTAAAGATACACTTTTGGGTGTACCTTGAAACAGTTAGAGAGAGTGTAACTTGAAACGCTAATTTTTATAGTGAAAATATGCTGTTTTTAGACCACGGATATCAATTTTTATTCAATTTAACTATAACTATAGTTGAGAATAAATAGACAAAAGGTCAGTAATAAACAAACTCGGTTCTCAGTAATAAACAAACTCGGTTCGAGTCTTCTACACCCATCGCATTATTATATATTTTTTTTACATTTACTTTTAAAATGATTTTGTCCCATATCCTTTTAATGATACAAATGTAGAAAGGACGTTAAGAAACCTCCCCTCTCAAAAAGTCTATGAAACTTTCAATTTATAAGACTAAAGTTAATGTATCGGAACTAAAGCCTATTTTTTAATATATTTTATTGATCCGGTTCATTTAAAAGGAAATATATATATAGGAATTTTAATCCTATTATATTTTCTAGAATTTGGTAAGTATGTTTATCCCAATGAAAATAAATTTAAATAAAAAAAAAAAAAAAAAAAAAAAAAAAAAAAAAAAAAAAAAAAAAAAAAAAAAAAAAAAAAAAAACTTTTTTTTATATTGAAAATCATATAAAAAACAATTTTTCGAAAATTGTTTCAAGGTACACTTATAATAGTGTTTTGAAAAAATTTAAACTGATACTATTACACACAAAAAAATAAAAACTCATTTCAATCATTAAAAGCCACCAATTAAATAACTTTAATTGCTGAAATGCCGGATTTGGATTTTTTCTTTGCAGAAATTAGCCTTTTTGTTGAATTAGAGTATTTTCTTTTTAAATAATTTTTAATTTGTTGTTTGCATTTTCTTTCTGGTTAAAAATTTTCTTTTTATGGTTTAAAATAAATAAATATTCAGATTTACACAACTGAAACTAAATTATTTAACTTAATAAAGTAATAAACCTAATAAGAATTAATATATAATATAATTGAAATGAATTTAAAATATTTATTACTAATACCACTAAACATAAACATTTATAAAAAACAAAGACATAAATATTACAAAAACAATGTGTTGATGTTTGCTTTTGTGCGATAAATGTCAAGCAAGTCCCGAATTTGAGCAACTATTTAATTGATTCGATTAATTTTTAATAGACAGCTTTTAAAATTTTCAACAAACCGATTTAATTGAAAAAGTAGGGAAATATTTTTTTCTGCGTTATTCACTAAAAAAAGTGTACAAATTTTGAGTCCCAGGCTTTAATAAAGTTTAATTTTTTAATATTTTTTTTTTTTTAGTACCGAATAAAAATATTGTACTTATAAAATTTTACCAAAATTTTTGTTGAAAATTATTTTTAGTGTTTAAAGGTATACCACCCCATTTTTCATTACATCTATTTACATTATGGACCTAGATCTATGGTAAACATCAGCACAAGGCTAAATAAAACAATATCTGGGAGATCTTTTATTTTTTAATGAGCAACATATACAAAAAAAAAATGGATCGTGGTACACTCATTTCAAGATACACCACTTTTCCCTAAGCTTATATTTTAATAAAACCGTTTCTGAAAAAATTTGCAAAAATCTTTTGGCTCATAAGAATTTATATTTCGTTTTAATCAGGTATTGTCGATTAGTGTAATTTCTTTAACAAATATTTGTGAAAATTTAATTATATTTAGTTACAAATAAGTAGGGCAACCAAAAATAAGTTAGAGCTTGTTTTTTATTTGAAAGGATAGAACAATTTACATTAAACACAAGTTCCGATCTTCAAATTATGACAATTTTGATCTACATTTGTTAGTTTTTTTTAAATTTATTTTTTGGTATTGGCTTATTTCAGCTTATTTTGTAAATAAAGACTAATTTTTTTTACTTATTTCTTAAAAAATTAAGCTCATTTTAGCATTTTTATATTAAAATATGGATTTTTTTGCTGTTTTCTATCAATCAGTATTTTATAGTTTTTTTTAATTGAAAGCTGAAAATTTATTAGTAAAAGTGATAGAGGGGACAAAAAATTGTTTTATAGAAATATTTTCTTAAACCAATTTGAATTTCGAAGCTTAAGAAAAACCACTTTTCTATTACAAATTTGTTTGAATGACAAAGTTCCAAGTAACAAATTATATACAAATTTTATTTGTAGTAACAATTTTAATAACAAATTGTACAATTTACTGCGATATTTTTAAATTTAACGGCTTATTTTTAAGTTTAAAGGCGTATTTTACTGTTAGAGCTTTTTTAAGCGTTATAAACATTGCTCTTGAGCTGTTTTTTGGTTGCCCTACGAATAAGATTAATATTGACGTCATAATGATTTATTAATGTAGAAGCAGTTTTTATAGTCAATTACCAAAAGGGATTTGAATGGAATACGAATGCTTGATTACGTTGGACGGAAACAAAAATATAACCGGCCGCGATTCACATTCACTGTATGTTCGGCTTTTTTGCGGTTAACGTTATCGATATTGACAGTTAGGCGTTTTTACTACAAAGTCGTTATACATAAGTATATCGACCACTCCACGCAAAATCGGCCAACATATGACCTCGAGTTTTCCGATTTCAATGAAACTTTACATTCAGAAACATTATGGACCCACTTAAAGATTGGTGCTTTTAGTTTTTCAAATTTTGACAAATTCACGGTTTTGTGGACGTTTTTTTTTCTTTTTTTTAACATGAGAAATATGCAGAAAGTATTTTCTTTAATGTTGATGGGATCATAACCATTTAAATTGCATTGGAATGGTACGATAATCTATTTTATACCGCGAATTAGAGTTTTTTTCCAGCGTCAAAACGAACTGCATTTTTTATGTAATTTATTTTTAAAATGTATTTCTCTAACGTTTGGCCACTCTCGATTTAAAAGGAGGATGCATATTTGCAAAACATGGAATTTTCACCAAACAACTGCATATTCACTTGTTTGTGTACCGGGGCTTAACCATTTCTATTGATTTTTTGAAACAACGCTTTTAGCACTTTTGCATAGAAAAAAACAGCAACTTTTTTTTTTTTTTTTTTATTTTTCAGATTTATTAATATTAAATTTAAAAATGTATTGTACAAGGAGCCCTTTAAACATCTCTGTTTCAAAAACTATACATTTCATTTTGGATATTTTGCTGTAGGTGAAAAAAAATAATGTGTTTTAAAAATTTAAATTGTTAACCCTTTCCAGCACACCTTTGAAATCGAATATCAGATTTTTATAGAAAGAAACATGAAATTTAAAGGATTATAAATTCAATTTTAAAAATTTAATATTTACGTAGATTTGTTTATCTTTCATGTATAAATGAAATCTAAAAAAAAAAAAATGAAAAGCATAGTTCTTAAAAAAGAGACATTTAAACAAGCTTTTTTCAATAAATCGTTTATAATAGATAAACCGCGGGACCCAAAAAATTAAAGTGTTGTTTTTTAGTAAAAATTCTATATTGTAAAAATATGCATCTTTTTGTCAAATCGAGAGTGGCCAAAATGGCACATTTAAAAAAGAAATTGCATAACAAATGCAATTCTTTTTTACGCTGGAAAAAAATGCATTTCGCAATAAAATTTAAATGGTGATAATCCGATGAATATTAAATAAAATGCGAATATTCATATTAACACATTTTTTGAATTTTTCTAATTTTTCAAAAAAAAATGAAGTCTTGCAGAAAACCGTGGATTTCTCGAAATTTGTAATACTAAAAACGCCAGTCTTTAAGTGTCTCCATAGAGTTTCTAAACGCAAAATTCAATGGAAAACGGAATACCGAAGTAAAAAATGCCCTTTTTGGCCGGTCTTCGGTGGAACGAACGATATAGTTTTTTTTTTTAATGAACAAGCGAGTTCCCCTTATATATCTTCGAAATTGCACCAGATTTGCCAAATGACATTTTTTTTGTAAATTTCAGAAATTATTTTTATTTTGTAAATTTTGTATTTAGACGTATTTTACGACGTCGACACAGCCATCGCCAACCGCAATCAGGACCATTAATATGGAAAGAAAAATGCGTATTGTGGTAATGAATACGTGGTAATGAAAGTTTTTGCTGGGAAGCTTTTAATAAGTTCACAAGTTTTTAAACCACGACGAAATTTACTGAAATTCCACAATTCGTGCCAACCGAATTGAAAAGTGTATTTTTGTAGCTGCAACCAAAAAGTACAGTTAATAAAGCCATATTAAACTGTGATTTCTAAAACTTTTAGGTGTTGCAGCTAAAATTCAATTGTGCGAACTGAATTTTGTTGTGAAACCCGATATTAAGTTGTAACAACTGATTTTAGTCGAATTAACTGAATTTCAGTTGGCAAATGCCAATATTTTTCACTATGTGTCAGTGGTTATATAAAGAAAATAAATAGATTATAATTATAACTGGGCGTCAGCAGTAGTTATTTTTGTTTGACGAAGTGGTTTTTATAAGCAGTCAAGCTTACCTGCAACTACTTATTTAATTACAAAGTTGACAAAAAAGCAACTACTTATTTTTTAATAACTGATAAGTATACGGTTAAGCTTTATTATTTACAAACTTGTAACCAACTATTTTTGAGTTGTTTATAAGCATACGAATAACTAATTATTCTGGTAATCACTTATTGTTTATTTTTTTTTTTTGTAATGCAGCGGGTAAGCTAAAATACAAATTTGTATGCGTTTTTTCATGAGACAAATATGTAAAACTACTAAAAAAACGACATCGTCGAACAAAAGATAGTCAGTTTTGGCACCGAATTATAAGCAGTTGGCAAAAATTATACTGCTTATTTTTTAGACTGGTAATGAGAGCCCATTACTGGGATTTTGCTGGGTTACTAATCGATTATATCGTTATAATAAATGAGTGTTCATTTTTGAGAACTTTTACATTATATGTAGTGAGTATGGAAAAGTAAGACAAGTTTTCCGGATTTGCAGAAAATAAAAATCGGTTTATGAGTCTGCAAAATCGACTTAATTTCTTACAGGCTCATAAATAAGCCAAAATGTTTCGAATGCTGAAAAGTTGAAAAACATGTGTTCTTACCGTCATTATTTGGATATGTCACTTACCTAAAAAGAAATCAAGAAAATTTTTATAATTTAGTAACTATTTCATATAAAAAAATATTAAATTTATATATTATAAAAAAGGCTCCAATTGGAGTATACATATGGGAATGTTCGCTAAAGAGGACCTTTCGCTTTTTTTTCGTGTGAATATGTCAATACTTTTATCAAGTTTAATTGCCGACGAAACTCTAAATTTATTGTTAAATATTTTCAGTTTAGTTTTGAAATTTGTTTAAACAACAACAGAAATATATTTTTTAAAAAATTTAATTAAGTAAAACTTTACATAAATGTTAAGTTTTCTTCGATCTTCTTTTATTTTATTCTTCTTAGTTTAAACGAGCTTAAGATCATTTATTTATTAATTATTTATTTCCAATATTTCGTCTCCACATTGGGTGACTTCTTCAGGGAACAAATATTACAATTTGAAAATCTACCCTATGGGGAATGCGGAGTCAATTGACCTAAAAGTGACTGGTTAAAGAAGGACTTATCACATGACTGGTATAATTTGATACTGAAGTGGGTTAAGCGTTGTCCTAAAATTACCAATCCTGTGACTGGTAAAGAGAGGACATACCACTTAACCAGAATGCTTATTAACACGAAAAAGCCAGTTGGCCAGAATTTTACCCATTGGAAGCTGTTTAATTTTCGTTTATTTTATACGACATGGCCCTTTTGCGACACTCTTGTGGTATGCCCATCTTTGGTTAGTCCTGTGGCATGCAACTATGTGGTTTAAAGCAGGACTAATGACCCCCTCCTATGACAAGCCAATGTTAAAGTTGCCAGTTGTTTACATAGGTTAGGGTTTAGTGGAGGACCGGTCTCTGGCACACGCAGAACCGGTCACATTAACCATAGGGTAGTTTATAATTAAAAACTTATATACATATAATAAATTTTTTTAAAAAAAAGGCGGGAAATCAAAAATATTTTCTGTCAATATGACAAAATAAAAATATCCCAGAAATCAAAATTAAATAAAAATAAAAATATCACAGAAAACAAAAATAATTATAATAATATTTAAAATCTTAACTAGAATATTGAAATACATATATTATTATTATTAACAAATCAACCATGGATGATTTTTATACATATTTTTTATATATAAGACAAAAGGACGCCAACAATGTGTATACATAAATTGTGGATTAAAAAAAACTTAAATTTTGTGTTGTCACCAGCTTGTCAAAGTTATTGTCTAGTAGTAGTAGTAATTCTTTATTTTCAAAAAAGTTTAATACAAAGATTTCTCTTAAAAATTAAAGAAAAAAGAATTTACATACGGCTTTGACATTGTCGTTAGCCGGAAAAAGTGGCTTAAAAATATAAATTTCTAAATATAACAATTGAATTAATAATTGAATTCATCTATCAGAATTTTTCTATATTTTAATGCGTTGATAATATAATTTACAAGTATTTCGTAATTAAATAGTTCATCGTCTAAGACTTTTACTAAAACTTCTTCTGATATTGTTACGTTATTAAAATATTGCAACCTGAAGCTTTTTAAAATGGGGCATCGGCACATAAATTGTTGTATGTTTTCTACTTCGTTGGTATTACATAAAGAACATTCTTGTCTCCTTCTTCCAGAAAACCTTGTGCCATTTAAAAGGATTAAATCACTGCGAGCTTTAAAAATCCACGTAACATTTTGTTGATTATTCATATTCATGAAGTAGTTTTGCACCCTTGTAGAATTTACGTTTTTATAAAATGATTGAGTTTGTGTAGCTCTTGACAAACGCTCCTCATGATATTGTTTTTTTAATGTTATTAATATGTATAATTGTTTTTCATTCCACTCTTCAAAAGTAATACCAGACTGCCATTGAACGTTCCTGTTTCTTCAAATATCATTGTAACCTTTTGCCCAAAAAATTTGTTTTTGTAGTATTTTTAAACTTAATTTATGAGGAAGACGTAGCTCTGGGAACTTGAAGAGAGTACGACTTATATAGCGTAAGTTCATATTAAATGTATATAAATGAGAATCTTCCAGACCCGACTCAAGCATTAATGCATAGTTTGGAGTTGAGTTTGGAAGTTTAAGAACTTTTTTGAGGAAATACCTCTGTAATTTATCCACTTCCTCAAAATGAGTATATCCTCAAACTTGAGCACCATAGGATTGAATGGCTCGACTTACTGCACCAAATAAGTGACATTTTGTCTTTGTTGTAATATTATTCTTATTTAAAAATGAATTCCATGTGGCGTTTATACTACTTTTTGCAGAACCGGTTCTTTTCTGAACGTGTTTCGTAAAAACCATTTTAGGGGTCAAAACCATGCCAAGATAATTGTACTCGTTCACTATATCTATTTCTTCACCTTTGAACAACCATTTTTCTCTTCTTGACAATTTGCCACCATTTCTAAACACCATGATCTTTGACTTAGCTAGGTTGACTTCCAAATTCCAAAAATCACAGTAATTGGATAGTTTGTCAATCATGTTCTGCAGAACTTCTATTTCTTCAGCCAATATCACAATATCATCTGCATATAGGAGCAGTCTTATATTTAGTTCCTCAATATAGATACCACCTTCGAGTTGATCATGAAGATCATTAATATAAAGAGAAAATAAGAGCGGTGAAAGTAAACAGCCTTGCTTTACACCAGAAACTGTCTCAAAAGGTTCAGATAAATCTGTTCCATTCCAAACAGTGGATAAAGTTTTAGAGTATACGCTTACCAAAAAATATACCAACTTTGTCGAAATTCCAAGCGAGTGTAATTTATAAAGTAGTAATTTTCGACAAACTTTGTCAAAAGCTGCCTTAAAATCAACAAAGAAGGCGTAGACTTTTTTCTTCTCGTTCAACTTTAGATGAACAATGGCTGCTAAATTGTAAATATTGTCCACTGTAGAATATCCCTTCCACGCAATTCATAAAGGATATCCCTCTGTAATTGCTTGTTAATTTAGGATCACCTTTTTTGAATATTGGGTAAATGACACTTACGGTAAACGATTTATCTACGTTCATATTGTTAAACAATTTATTGTAACATTGTGCCAATTCCTTTACAAGTTCTATAGGCGCATTTTTAAAAAATTCATATGTGATTCTATCTTCACCCGGAGCTTTGTTTATTTTCGCATTCCTTAAAACATACTGAATTTCAGATGTTGTTATTTCTGCGTTTAAAAGAGCATCATCATGATATATTGAAGCATAACTTAATTCATTTGCAGTTTGAGGTGGATTTAATAGGGTCATGAAAAGGATCTAAATTCTGTAGAAGAAATATTTAACCCTTCATTAGATTGTTGGTTTCGAATTTCTTTTGCTAGTTTCCACCATGATTTGCTATCATGCACGTTGTTAAGTTTCAATTCTAACTGTTTATAATATTTTATCTTACGTTCTTCGCAAACTTTTTTATATATTGAATTGGCTTGTAAGTATTTTCTTTTATTTTCCTCTGTATGTGAATTTTGATGCTTTTTCAACAACTCAAATGATTTTTTTTCTAGCTTTGTCACATTTCCAATCAAACCATGGACTTCTAGGGACATTTTTCATATTTCCTTCTTTATTTTGTTGCGTAGACTTTTTTATCACCCCAGTAATATATTCTAAATTTAACTCTAGATTACTTTCTTTCAATTCACGAATGAGATTTTTTGTATTTTCCATATATTTTACCTTTTGTTTATCATACCACTTTAGTTTTGGCAAAAGCTTTTCTAATTTTTTATTGAATTTTTTAATATTTAATTTTAACGACAAACGGATAGGTAGATGGTCTGACCAGGTTTGTTCCTCTACGCAAAAACTATCGACCTTTGGGAATATATCCTGAGATACAGCACATATGTCGTTTACGGATTTTCCTTGACCGCTTACAAACGTTAAATTACCATCTGCATCCCCTTTTGTTACTCCGTTTGCTATTATTAAACCATGGTCTTCACAGAATTCAAAAAACTTTTTACCGTATTCATTTACAATATTATCCTTTGATTTTCTTTTTCCCAAAGTTATTGTTACTGTCTATTAATTAAATTAAAGATAAAATAAAATATTTAAATTTAGTAAAGATAAAATGTGTATTTGTAAACTAAATGCTTATTCATTCATTCATTAGGGATGCCCGGGATTTATAAATCCCGAAATACCGGGGCTTTTCCCAGAAAAATATTAAAATACTTTTGAGTTAATAGATAACTGATAAGAAAATTATTTTATTTGTTAAGATCATTAATAAATTTAATTTTCACATCGTAAACTAATTAAAAAGACATGTCATAGATCCGCTGGACATTTTTCAACTAAACTTCGCAGGTATATAGAAAATATTTGCAAACAAACTTGAAACTTTTACAGAATATAAATAAAAGAAGGTTGAAGATATTTTAAAAAAAATTAAGATTTGTATAAATTTGTTAACAAATCTTTATTTAAATATATATGAAATTTTAATATTGTAAATTAACCGATTTTTATTTTTTTTTGTGGAAAAATATCGTGTATTTTGACAATTTTTTAAAAGTGTCATATGGTAACAATTACATTATAATTTTTTAAAGTATTTTAGTAATTTAATAAAAACCAGCCATTATTTATGTTTTGAGTCAAAACGGAATAAATTTAGGAATATTTTAGACTTTCTGCATTTAGAAAATTCATGATCCGATCGGTCAGATTATCAAAAACTATACACGAATAATGGACCAATTTTTAGCGGTGAAAACATTTTCATATTGTCTCATCAACATAACAGTAAAAATTATGTAAGATTAGGCTTTTCTATATTTTTAACTAATTTTTGAAAAAGCTCCCATCAAAAAATGTAAAAAATTGATTTTTTCAAATCTGAACAACAATCTTCCACAAGTTTTTATTCACGCTTGTAGTGAATATGTTAATTTAGTTTAAAGTTTTTAAACAGCTTAATTATACTTATTAATTAAAAAGCATAACCGTTTAAAAGTATTGGGTTGAAAAGGAAACACTTGGTCAATAATGAGTTAATATTTAGTATATGTTTGTTTTTCTTACTGTAAGATGTGAATAGTAAAATTTTCTATTGAATTACTTTATTAGAATGTTTTATATGAACTAAAAATTATAAATAAATTTGTTCCGAAAAATTCCGAAATCTTAAAAAATTCCGGAATCCCAAAAAGTTTTAAAAAATTAGCAATTTTCAGCAATGATCCCCCAGCAAAAATGCTGCTGATTTTACAGACTTTTTTTCGAGTGAATCTTTAGCAGTTTTTTTTCTGTAATATAATTATTAACCAATTTTTAATAGTTTTTTAACAGGTTTATTTCTATGAGTGTATAAGACATTTATTGCATTAGAACTTGCAAAATAAATGTGTTTGCTTAAAATCTGATTTGGGAGTATGAAAAATAAACAGAAAAAGATTAATCTTTAGTCGTTAGACAATAATTTACACATAAGTACAACATGTTGAGATTTTGTGTTTGTGTAAAACAAAAATCATTCAAATTTATCTTTTTAATGAATTTTTTTTTTTTTGATTTTCGTTAAAAATATGCAAATAAAAAAATTTGAGTTCGTAAATACAAAGATCAATATATGTATTTGTACATAAATAAACAATATTTGCAAATTGTAATTTTTCTTTTCACTTGGTTGTTAAATTTGATGGAGTTCAACAAATGTTTAATGTGATTTTTATATTTATATTTATTTTTTCTATACCCTACAAAAATATGGCAAACATAGAAATATCAATAGTTTTTTAGGCTTTGAAATAAAATTAAATGAAACTGAAAGAATCTACTTCTAAAATTTAGTAAAAATAGATTAGTAAAATTCAACACTTATATTAGTAAAACTATAATAAAAAAATATCTGTAAAGTCCGTAACATTTTGTTGCGAGGATCCTTGTAGAAAAATTTATAATATCAGCAAAACAATTAGTAAATTCAGCAAAAATTTTGCTGAATTTAGCAACTTTTTTGCGGATATTAGCAATTTTTCTGCAAGAATTCTTCTTGCAATCGTGACCAATAAGGTGATGGCAACAGTTTTTTGGGATGCACGCGGGATAATCCACATCGATTACCTTCCAAAGGGGAAAACAATAAACGGTGAATATTATGCCAACTTATTGGACCGATTTAACGAGGATTTAAAAAAAATACAAGCCCAAGAAATGCCTATTTTATGAACCTCGAAATATCCTATTTTTTGGAAGGCATAAAAAATTTTAGTAAACGTTGGACTAAGTGTATTGAGCTAAAAGGAGATTATTATTTTTTTTATTTTTTATTTATTTATTTAAGTCTATGGAATAAATCCTTACAGACTAGAAACATAATACAACTTGCAATAACATAACTAACATAATAATAACAAAAACATAAAAATGATATACATATTAACTAATTATTCAAAAACATAATAATATTGCGTTTTATTTGATTAATGTTTGTTGAAAAATCTATTAAATTATATAGTTCGTTAAAATTAGTACACATCCTTCTAAATGAAGCAGCATTTTCATAGTTTGTGCGGGAAAATTTTATGTATAACGGATTAAAGAAGCGTAGAGTGCGTTGAGGAACATTGAATGATAAATTTTGTAAAAGAAACTCTGAACAAACATCTCCATTTATCAAATTAATCAAAAATGTCACATTTTACATGGTCCTTCTACTTTTTAATGTTGACAAGCTAATTCTACGTAACCTTGTTTCGTAAGATGGTTAGTTGAATGAATCGTTTCGATATATGTTCCTTAAGCAAAACAAAAGAAATTGTTTTTGCACGGATTCAATGCGATTAATATGATTATTATATTGAGGATCCCATATAATCGAGCCAAATTCTAAAATAGGTCGTACTAGTGTTGTAAACAGCTGTTTAGTAACAAACGGCTCAGAACATTCTTTAGCCCATCGTTTTATAAAAGCGAACAACCTCGAGCTTTGTTGACAGACATTTCAATGTGTTGGATAAAATTAAGTTTAACATCTAATTGAATTCCAAGATCTAAAAATACATCAACTAATTCCAATTGGTAGCCACCTAACACATAGTAATTAGAAGCATCACATCTCCTGGAGAAATGCATGTGTTTACATTTATTTAAATTTAAATCCATTAAATTTAGATTACACCAGGAAAAAAAACTATCAAGGTCACTTTGCAGAAGAACTTGATCAAAAGAATTTTTAGAACTTACGTCGTCAGCGTACATTAATACATTGCAGTATTTGATGACTTCTGGCAGATCATTAATGTATAATAGAAATAAAATAGGTCCAAGATGGCTACCTTGCGGTACTCCAGAGTTTACCAAGATATTCCTTGAAGTAGCATCAATGTATCGGACAGATTGCGTTCTGAATTGAAGATATGACTTTAACCAACTTAAAATGAGACCATTAAAACCCATTAAGTGCAATTTTTCGGGCAAAAGTTTATGATTGACTTTGTCAAAGGCTTTGCTAAAGTCCGTAAAGATAACATCGGTAAATTGGCCATTTGAAAATCCTCAGTTTACTAAGGTTGTTAGTTGTAGAACATTAGTCATTGTTGAGCGGCCTTTACGAAGCCCATGTTGAAAAGGTGTGAGCAACGATGATACTGGGTGTACTAGAAAATCGGTAATACATTTTTCGAAGAGTTTAGGAATCGTACTTAATTTAGCAATGCCTCTATAGTTAATTACGTTAGACTTATTTCCTGATTTAAAAAGGGGAATGATGTAAGATTAGACTTATTTCCTGATTTAAAAAGGGAAATGATGTAAGATTCCTTCCAAAATTTGGGGAAATAACCATGCTTTATTGATATGTTGAAAATAATAGATCAAGGTATAGCAACAGCTGGAGCACAATTAGTAAGTATACAGCTTGGTACGTTATCAGGCCCACTATAAAATGATGATTTAAAACCTTTCAAACAAGTAATAATGTGCGAAGTATCAATGGGAGACAATGATATTGATTGGTTAGAGTTAATTTTGAATGGATAGTCAGCAGTATTGTTATATTGGGCATCTGAATATGCGGTTGCGAAAAAATCTGCAAACATGTTGCTTATAATAAGATTATCAGAAGATTCCTGATTTAAATGTTTCATGACGGTAGGAAAACCAGTAGATTTTCTTTTAGAGTTAACAAATGTGTAGAATGACTTTGGATCGCGTTTGAAGTTGAACTTTATTTTAGCTACATATTCGTTGTATAGTTTTGAATTAAGTAAATTATATTCAGCACGAGTAACAGAATATTTTCCAAATTGAACGATGGAACCAGATTTTTTTATATTTCTTATATTGTTTATTTTTTTAAGTTTTTAAGTCTTGAAAGATGTCTTGAGTTCCAAGGCGGGCCAGACAGTTTTTGCGGTGTAAATTTAGAGATACATTCTTTCATATAATCATACATAGTTTTGTAAAATAATTCTATCATTTTGTCGATGGCAGCTGGTGTTCCGTTAGAAAAAGAGAGTAATTGAAGCCAATTAGTATTATTTAAGAGGCTATTTAAATCGTTATAATTTGCTTTCTTAAAACAAAAGACTTTGATGTTTTCGTTTATCGAATTACGTTGGAGAATATGTTGAATGTTGCAGCTAATTTCGATAGTAGTGTTGTACCGGTCCTCAGGCAATGTGATTGGATGAATTCGGTTAATTGTACAGTCCTTGGGTTCGTTGACAAAAACTAAATCAAGCAGTTTACAATTACCATTATAAATACCATTAATTTGAAAAAGACATAAGTCGAATATATTGTTAAAAAAGTCATCAGTGTCATCATTTGATTTTATGGGTAAATAATTATCAGAATGAGGTGAAAATTGACATTTAACATGAGGTAAGTTAAAATCTCCAATAACAAAGATAGAGTCTTCAGGATTAGACTTCAATACAACAGAATTTATAAATTCAAAATGTTTAGCGTAAACAGATATATCAGAATCAGGAGGTATGTAGGAACACGTTATAAATACGTTTTTAAAGTTTAATTTAAAGATAACAGCAATGAATTCAATATTTGCGGATATTTGTTCAGGTGAGAGTTGTAGTTCTTCAGATGCGAATAAAAATTTGTGGAAAAATAAATTTTTTTTCCAAAAGAAACTGTGTTTAATTCAAAAAGTCACGGACTTATTGATCCGTCCTCGTTCAATTCAATTTATTTCGATATTGAATTAAATTTTTACTTCGTAGCTAATCGTTAAACGTTTTTCAATATATTTTTTATATACGGGAATGTTCGTTATTTTTCGTGTTGTTGCCTGTACATGTCAACTGTCGAGTTTAATTTCCGGCATCACTATTTTAAAAAGCTTTCGAGGTTTTTCTTGGTAGTATTGTGTCCTCTCCAATCCAATCCAATAAAAAGTGTAATTTTCATAAACATAAAATATGAGAAGCAAAACAATCAAAGAGTATATAAAAATAGAGAGACTACACTTCTTACGCCTCTCAGCAACAAAATGCCGAACGCGGCCTTGAAATGAAAACAGTTTTTTTTTACACTAAAAAATATTTGCTACATGTTGATGACAAATTGTTGCTTAAAACACTCACTTTTATTTTGCTTATATTTTGTTATTTTTTATTATAATTTTATGTAGTTTAATTGTATCTTGCTTATTTTATCGTTAAAATTTTAAATAAATATTAAAACAACAGGTCAACTATAAATTTCTAACATAAATAAACATTTTATTAAATTATTAATCAAAAACATGATACAAATTAATTTAAACATTTAAATTTCTGCAACATGTTGCTCGCTGCAAGTTTTACGAACAAATAAAAAGAGGGCAGATTAAGAGAGACTGAGTTGGATAGAAACCTACTGAAACAACCTACTAAAATAGCAAAATCCAAATAACAGATTGCAGAACTACTTATACTGTATTACAATAGGTTCTAACACTTTCACGCCTCTCAGCAACAAAATACCGAACACGGTCAAGCAAATGAAAACAATTTTTTTACACTAAAAAATTATTGCAACATGTTGATAATAAATTGTTGCTTAAAACATTCACTTTTATTTTGCTTATATTTTGTTATTTTCTATTAAAAATTAATATATTTTAATTTTATCTTGCCGATTTTATCTTTAATATTTGTAATATTTAAAAATTGTATTAAATTATTATTTAAAAACATGATAACAATAAATTTAAACTTTTAAATTTCCGCAACATGTTTTCATTTGCTCGGTGCGTGTTTATGAACAAATAAAAAGAGAGCAGATTGAGCAACACTGATTAGTATGGAAACACACTGGTTCTTATTTCTGTTCTACAACTAATTCTTTTTGTATGGAGTTTGTCCTATTTACAACAGGTTTTTTACCTCCAAACAAGGACGGATTGCTTTAGAACCGGTTTTAGAAAAAGTTGTAGAACTGGTTCAGGGACAGTAGACTTACATTTTGACTCCCAGGAACACGTTCTAGAACCGGTTCTAGGCAACCGGTAGCGAATATGTTCTGGAATATATTCTGAGGTAGCCGGTTTTAAAAAAGTTTGCTGGGAAGTTTTAAAGAGTGTTCCAAGTCGGATTTTTGTAAGCATTTTATTCACAATTTATACAACTAATTGAGTCTATGAACAAATATAATAAATAAAACAAAAATGGAAAAAGGTCATAATGTTCGCTAAAATGGACCTTTGAAATATTTTCTTATTTTTTCCCAAGGTTTAGCCATTTTTAAATGGTTTAAATGGTCTATTTTAGACAATCTTTGACGATGTGTAGACTTTCTTCTTTTTTTTTAATTTGAGATGTACAATTGATGCAAGGTTGTATGAATCTTATACAATATAGATGATCCAAGGTATGTATAATCTTTCTCATTATGTGTGCACTTTTTTTCGTTTACATACATAGAGAAAATTTACCAAATTTATAGTAGGGGAACAGGTTTCTTCTGTAAGTTGTGTAAATTTCAACAGAAATTAATTAGAGTGTACGCTTCAATAGAAAGAGAAATACTAATTTCTGTGTGAATTTATTCACATAAGTATAATTAAATCTGCTAACTAAATAAGAATTACATGCAGGTTTAAATTCAATGCTATGAAATTAAAGCTTCTTATAAAAAAACATTTGGTATAGCAACAATACTTTATCCAATTGTTTTTTTTTTTTTTTTTGCTTTTAAGAAGATATACAATATTGATCACTTTTTCATCAAATGAATTAATTTTTAATTAAAAATATAATTAATGGAAGAGTTTGAAAATTTGAATTGAATTAACAATTTTCGGAATTTCTGCAATTAAAATGACTGAATCGGTGTTTTTTGCGATGCGAAAGGGGTTTTATTTTGTTGTGTGTAGGTTATTTTAGGATCGTTTTTGACCGCTGTAATTATTATCTTGTAGATGATAACAAATTATTTAAATTTTTAGATAATTAAATTAAATTATTTAAACAAAAGATTTTTAAATTCAATTAAAAATCTTTTGGTTGTTTTTATTACCTCAAATTCCCTTTAAAATGAACAGTTATTACCCATTTTTAATGTGTGGTTTTGTATAAATTAAATTTTTTTAAAAACAAAGACATAAATATTCCGCAAAGATTGTTACGTTTCTTTTATGTGATTCATAAATATTACTTGATGTGCCTTCAAAAAAGTGTAATTTAACAATTTCTCTTCAATTTCTTTTTTTTTTTTTTTACTTTTTTAATGATTTGTTCTTTTTACTTAATACATTTTATTCTTTTGAAGTCTTTTCTTCATTTTAATACAATTTTACATTACTTTCATACGGTTTGACTTTTTTGTGAATGAATGTATCTTAACGCATTAAATTGATTATTCTCTAGAGGGCCATTAAACGTTGGTTGTGTATCAGAACATTTTTACACGAAAATACTACGTGAATCAAGTTGATATATAAATTAACAATATAAGAAACGAAAAAACTGCGAACGGTTACAATTTGTATTTACACTACGTACTTATAAGTATATATTTATTTAGTAACTTTAATGCTCTTTTGATGAAATTGTCTTTGAACTCGTTAAAGGGGGAGGGGGGAGGGATTTTAAGATTTAATTAAAAAAAGAAACCATTATTTCTGGCAACTGTTTTAATGGCAACAAAGAAAACAAAATTTGTTAACTTCTTTTGTATACTTCATCATATGTGAGGCATTCAACGTTGACTTCCTTATTACAAGCAGAAAAAAGAGCATCATGTTATGATAGTTTAAGAGCATCATGTTATGATTGAAACACGTAACAAATATAATATGATTACCATAATCGTATTATGATTCTAGATGATGATAAAATCGTTCCCAGTGATCATAATATGGTCAACCAGAATCATGTTTATGATTGTTAGGATCATAATATGATAATTTTTTGTTGGCAATCATGTTTAATCACATTTTTTCTTCGAGATTTTCTTTTTTGAATCCCGTGCTTTTTTTTCGAGATTTTTTGTGACTTTTCGGGATTTATTCTTAAATTTAAGATAAATTACGTTTTTTCTTTACTTTTCTAATATATATTTTTTGGGATGTTTACGATTCTGAACAACAAACACCTGTATTTTCTGCGAGTACACTTGTAATAATCCCAATGTGCTCATTGTAAAATTGTAAAAAATTTGTGTTTTTTATATAAAATTTTAAATAAATACACGATAAAGTGAAATATTTAGTGGTTCGTTATTTTTCTGTATTTTTTTATATTTAAAATTTGATGGCACTAGTGTCTGAAGTTATGATATCATTAGCGATACACAGAAAAAAATATCAACCTAAAATATCGAATTAAAGACTTGATTTAAATTAAATTTGTTTCTAAACAAATATTTATTTGAATCAATTAATATTTTAATTGACATTTAAATGTATAAATACATATTTTATCTTAGACATAATTCTCAAATTGTACGGTTAAATAGGTAAGTTTCAGTATAAAATACCAAATGAATATGTAAGTCTACCAACAACACAAGCCCAGACACACTAACACACATACAGATAAATCACTACCAAAAACACATATGCAAACCTGTAGTTCACACACTTTTTTTTTGTATCATAATTTGTTTTGCAGTTATTTATAACAAGTTTGATATTATTTTTATTAAAAATAAAAATTATGTTTTTCGACCTTTAATTGTGCAATGAAAAGGAAAAGTATTCAAGTTCAAGGCCATACTCTATATTTCTTTATTAGGATATTGTCCTAACAAATAATCTATGTATACAGTTTTTGTTTTCAAATTTATCAATTGACCACTTTCAAGAATGTGCTGAATAGATCTATTTCGGGAATTTTCTAGCTTCCCATCATCAGAACACGTTTTGAACGAAGTGACAATCCCATGCAAAACATCAAACATTCATATAACCTAGTTATCCCACTAAATGAGAACTAATATATGAGCTCGAAGTTAACGGTTATCACCATTGATCAAAAATAAATTGAAACTTTTTCGTTATGTGTACGCTCTACCTTTGGTAGATATACAATATACGCTTTTTGTTTTTATTCTCCTCTTTTTTTTAATCTTGTACATACTCTATATAATAAAGAGTTGGTCTCGAACTTGAATAATTTTCATTTTCTGTTATTTATAACTTTTTTTTTCAATTTTCAATAAAAGTTTTAATTGATATTATCATTTCCGTGATAGGTGCAAAATAAATTAAAATATTCATTGATTCAACAAATTTTTTAATTGAAATCCATTTTTAATTTTTTCTGTGTATCATTTTGGATATTGATACCAGTCTGAACTAGGACCGTTTTTTCCACGGAATTTCGATAGCGAAAACGGTATCATAATTTCATAAAAACAAACTATATCGTTTTGAAAGGTAATGATGAGGCCTTACACCAGGCAGGCAAAACTATGTCACTCCAGTGGATTTTCTTTCGCACTCGACGTTTTGTTGAACTAAAAAAAATCTTAAGTAAATTAGGTGACTAGCAAAAAATTGAATCAGATGTTCGAAAGTATGCACCCAGAGAAAACCAGGAATACGTTTCATCAATATTCGTCCTATGTAACAATTTCATCAATATTTATGAAACATTTCAGAAGCAACAAGAATTATAGTGAAATATTTACTGATACAAAATATCCTTCATATATATAGTGAAACATTTCATATATAATTTGAAATTGATTTAATTTTTTATGAAATGTTTCATGAATACTATGAAGCGTTACATTGCACCAAAATCTATGAAACATGTCATAGATATGATGATGCTTTTCCTTTGAGTGTGAACTTTAAACAATTCGTTTTTTCAAAAATCGATGAACACAAAGTTTAGATGTTAGATTACCGAACATAACTAGTATTGCTATTAGAACATTTTTGCCATCAAAATTACCGATGCTCATCTGCGAAAGGTGCCAAGAGAAAATATATTCGTGCTGAAAATGGAATTTGTTGCCAATTGAATGGTTTCGTTGTGGTTACCAAATTTTTTATATATATAGAACATTTTTGGTCTTCAAAGTTTGGTTACGTCATGATGCTTGTTAGGAAAGGACCCTAGTGACCACGTGTTTGGTTACTAAGAAGACAAGAATGGAGCAAAAGTGATGATTAATAGGTTTTTTGTAAAAGCTTTGCCTATTCTGGAGGCTCTAGCTTTTCTAAAACTTCGGGTTCTGATGAGATCTTTAGCCAGATCGAAATACTGATATCAACCTAGCTAATATGTTTGATTTGCTTTATTTTTTAAAAATACGGAGGTGAAAGCTCGTTTTAAATTGAAAATAACATAAAAATAATCTCGATGTATATAAAAACAAAAAACTAATAAAACTGTACCAAATTTTTTTGTTGCCATAAATAAATACTAGAATCCCTAAATCCCTTAAAACCTAAGATTTGAAACAATCTCGAAATACAGAAAAATACCGGGATCAGGATTTTCCGATTGGCATCCCTATTCCTTACTATAGTCAAATATATAAATTTTTTAAATTTTAATTAGTATTTTCAAATGATTTTTTAATTTGAATAACGAACAGTTTTGCTTCGATGGTGCCCCAGCCGAAAGAATAAAATTACTTCTCAGTTGCAAACATTTTGGTAAACTTAACATTGTTTTTTTTTTTATTTCCAATAGATTGTTTAATGTTAGTTTTGTTATTTGATTCGTTAAAAAGGGTAAACTTTTTTCTTGTTTGGAATTTATGGCGAATATTTGTTTGTGGAAAACCCCGTATTACCGACTGTGAATCCCCTAGATATTTTGATAGTTTGTCTTCACATCAGTAACTATTGTATACGCATATTATTTAATTAAGAAACATGTTATTGTAGTTGTAAAAATAAAATCTCAAGTGTTATGTTTAAGATATTCTTTCATTATTTCATGGATGGTAACCGATTTGATGCGGGTATGGGTCAGGCTAATGCTATTTTAGTTTATTTCGGTAACGGTATTTTAAAGGTAACGATATCTCAGTTATTTCGGTTATTTTCTTTATTTCGTTAACGGTATTTTACGTATTTCGGTATCGGTAACGCTATTTTCGTTTATTTTCATAACGTTATTTTAGGCATAACGGGTTTTCAGTTATTTCGGCAACATCCGGTAATGTCAATGCACATCGATAATTGTAGCCCCATTATTCTCGAATTCTAATGACTAGCTAGTGTATGATCATGCTTTGGGAAAATATATATCAACACTTAGAACACTATGTAGGTAAAGATCACTGCAAATGTAGTTAAAAACAAATAAAATTCCTTTTGAAGAAAGGACGACTTACATTTCAGTAAATTGTCATTTTTTTTTTAACAGTAAAAAATTGTTGTAAAATTGAAAAACATACGTAGTAAAAAATAAACAAACATTTATTTGTTTTATTTTTTAAAATAACAAACACTAGTGTATAAACTTAATGTAAAATCATAATACAGTAATTTGATGTGGTTTGTTTTTTTTTAAATGAAGTACTGCAGATGTAGTCAAAAATTAAATTCCTTCTACAAATTACTGTTTTTTTCACTTAAAAATAACAATACTGTATTACAACTCAAAAAACTACAAATATTTACAGCAGAAGTTATCTGGCATTACAGGGAATATTTCTTCTGATTTGTCAGATTATTTCGTCAACGGTATTTTAAGGATAACGTTATTTCAATTATTTCGGTAACGGTATTTTAAAGATATTAGTATTATTCGGTAACGGTATTTTACGTATAACGATATTTCGATTATTTCGGTAACGGTATTTTAGGGATAACGATAGTCAGTCGAAATGATTTTGAATCATTAACGGTTTGTTAGAGATATTGCCTGCCAACCCTGCATTATTTTGATCATTGTTATTTGCAAAAATAAACAATTACAATTAAAAATTCGAATGTAATGAAATTAACATATAAATAAATAAAAACAAAAAATTTAACTCCATTCATGTTTAGCGATGATCATAGGCTGATACCTAAAAACTACTATTTATTTTGAATTGTGAGACATGCATTCCAAGTACAAAACTGTAGAGAATTTTCCAATTCAAATTACCGATGTGAAAATTGATTCATATATGCACATACATATATGATCGTATAAAAAAAATCCAAAATAATTGTGACATCTTAAATTATTTAAAAATTTCAGATGCTTAAACGAAAATCAGATTATTGAGCTGAAGCTTTTCAAACATCGTTTTTATATTGCAACTTGTTTACTCAAATAAAATGTTATATAGTCACATTAATTGTGACGAAATGGCATGTATAAAAATTAGGCATTTAGCCACATTAGCGATATAGTGCACAATTTATGTGCAACTGAGAAATGTGACTATAAGCGGAAAGTAATAAATGTATACCTCAAACTGCATAAAATTACACCAATATTCTCAAAACTCAATTCCATTATACAACGCTGACTTTAAATTGCCTTAAATTTTTTTAGTGGAAACGTTCCAACGTGAAACTATACACACAGAGAACAATTTAGCTATTTGCCAACTAAAATTCGGTTACTAAGAATTTCATACGGAAGGCAAAACTTAATGCTACTTTTCACAACAAAGTTCGGTTAATTTAACTCAACTCTAGTTCCAACAACCAAAATTTTCAGAAATCTAATGTAAATATCGTTGTACTAACTGAATTTCTAAGTTGTTACCATATATAAAGGGTGATTTTTTAAAAGCTTTGATTAAAAAAAAAAAAAAACACATAAAATTTATAGAAATGTATGAAATCTTTATTTGAGTCGATAGAACGATCTATATAATTCAATGTTGATTTCATGTAAATGTTGACCGCGGGCACGCCTGAAATGGTTCATACACTGGGTCCAATTTTGACATACTCTCTCCAACATATCGTAAGGTATCTCACGAATAAATTCTTCAATATTAACTTCGAGTGCGTCAACCGTTGCGCGCTTGTCCCTATAGACATGAGCATTAACATAGCCAAACATAGTCTAAAGGCGTTAAATTGCACGATCTAGGCGTCCAATTGACCGGCCCCAAACGTGAAATAAACTGTTCACCGAACTCGCCTCTCAATTGGGCCATTGTTTCGCGTGCTGTGTGGCATGTGGCACCGTCTTGTTGAAACCACATGTCACCAAGTCCAGCTCTTCCATTTTGGGAAAAAAAAATTGTTATCATCGCACGGTAGCGCTCGCCATTCACAAAACGTTTCTGCCTTCGTCGTCTTTGAAAAAGTACGGTCCAATGATGCCACCGGCCCATAACCCACACCAAACAGTGCATTTTTCATGATGCATTGGCAGTTCTTGCAATTTTCCACTTAGTGGACTAACAAAGGCCCAATTACTACGAACGGCGCCGAATCGATAATTCACGGTCATCAACAACACTGGCGCAAACATCTGCGATATTCTTCTCTGTCCGCACTCTACGTATGCGTGTTGGTGGTTTAATGTCCAATAATTTAAATTTGGTCCGAAAATTAGTCACAAGATTCCGAATAGCGACCTCAGAAGGTCGCCCAAACTGACCATAAACTGGAAGAAGTGCACGATGTACTTTCTTAACCGAGCATGAATTTTGATAATAAAATTCAATAATCTTATTCATGGTTAAATTATAGACCAAACTGAATATGTTTAAGAGTAACATGTTTCACGACAACAGCTGAGCCGCCAAAATCAGTGTTGCCAAAAAGAAAGTTGCTAAAAAATCACCCTTTATATAGACTTTTCAATTCGGTTGACACTTTATTTCTCCGTGTGTAGCTTTTAGTCAACCTAACCCTGTCCATAGTTCCTCTCAATTCATAAATCATTGAGAAACAAGAAGCAGTTTTAACAGATGTCGAAAATGTTTGAAGTTGCTCATATGTTGTACAAAATTATTGTTTTGTTAAATAATACATTTATATTCTTGCGTATCAACTTATGATCATCGATATTACAAAGTCTATAAAACACATTTCACTTGTACTGTATTTAATGAAATTCAGTAAACATTTTGCATTGTATTTTCGTAACATATTTTGTATGTTTATTAATTTTATTATCTTGGAAAGTTCAATGTTTTAACAATTGCTACACATTCCGAATGTGGGAGTCTCTGAATGTCTGTCTGTCGGTTCATTCAATTAATTTGTCTGTCTGTCTATCTGGTGTTTTGTTTGTCAGTTCTTTTATCTAAATATAAATGTAACTTTTGTTTTATACACTTCAAGTCATGTTAATTAGAAATTACGAGTATTTTTCATAAAATTAATTATAAATAGTTTTGCGTTTACTTATTAGTACAAATAATAAATAATAATTATTAACATATTATAGACAAAAATACAATATCTGATTAAAAAATTTGTATTGTAGAAAGCATTAAAGCAATATAGCCCGATAATGATTAGAGACGAAAAAAAAAATCGAATAATTTTAGAGCTTGGCCTAAATAATCTTATTTGCTTATTTTACCTACTGCCAAAGGGCCCGGTCCCAAGTGGCACAAAGGACATATCCTACGGTAATACAGACTGGCCATTACTTTAACTTGGCGTTGTCATTGGAGCGGATTAATTGACATATTTTAAACACCTTGGGAAGTGTTGGGTGTTGTGTCTAAAAAAAAGATTTTAACATTTGTTTATAAGCAGCAAGAACTCAAGAAAATCTACCAGGAGTCAGTAGGATTCGATCCGTCTGAGATAAGTGCATATTGGCTATCTAACAGCAAAGTTATATTTTTGCATGTGTATTTAAATAAGTGTTTCCAAGAACGGTTAACCGATTAACCGAAAACCCGGTTTTGGGCCAAATCTTGGTTTTTGACAAACCGTTTTTTTCTGTCGGTTAGCCGCTTTTTTATTTTAATTTGTATTTAATTCATTTTTGAAGCAAAGATGTTTTATAGTTACAATTTTTCGCTTGAACTTTAAAGACCTTAAATCGAAATCAAAATAATTAAAGTGAACGAAATTTTAATATTATTACATAAACAAAATCGCAACAAACGCAACTTGTCATTTAAAATTTGAGTGAAATAAATTCTACAAAATATCAGCGTTAATCTTGCTGAAATTATAAGGCAAATTTTTCTGTCGTTTAACCGCTTTTTAATTTTTATTTAAACCATTTGGGATGCAAAGACAGACAAAAGATTTAGTTTCTAAGAATATCAAATTGTTTTTTACCGTTAAACATTTTTGCTTGAACTTTGAAGTCCTCAAATGGTAATTTAATTAATGAAAGTGAACAAAATTTTCATTTTATTAGAAAGACAAATCGCAACGTCTCATATAAAAATCGAGTGAAATATATTCTACAAAAATTTCACGTTTTTAAATTAAACAATTAACTTTGTTTACGGATTATAAATGGTTTTTCACGTGAGATCCAAAAATTTACTATGCTTTAACATTAACTTACATTAGTAATTTTTATAAAAAATAAGTTCCCAGGTAAAAATGATCATATATGATCATATATTGTCAAATATGGTTTAATGTATGAGCATATATGGTTCCATGTATGGGTATATATGTAATGTATGGAATCATATATGGGTAAACACATGCAAAGGAAAAGTTCATATATGGATATGTATGACACCATATATGATAATATATTGGTTAATATATTGCTTCATATATGCCATATATCTCCATATATGAATTCATATATTACTCAATGTATAGGCAATATGTTTTAATTTTTAAATCAGATATGACTATATTTAAGGGCGATTTTTTTATTTTTACCACTTCTCGCCGCTGTACAAATTCCTAGCAAAAATATTTAAAAGAAAATAGATTTTAAAGTTTCCGTAATTTATAAAGACGAAAGTACAGAATGGTACCGTGAAATAACTCCCAAATGAAATAAGTCCCAATGAAATAACTCCCAATGAAATAAGTCCCAAAAAAAAGTGAAATGAGTCCCAATTTTAATAAATGAAATAATCTCCAAAGAAAAAATTAAATAAGCCCCAACATTTGGGAGTTATTTCATAGTAATAAAATAACTCCCAACAAAGAATGAAACAACTCCCAATGAAATAAGTCGCAAAAAAATTAAATAATTCCCAATTCAAAAATATCGAATTCTATTTATGGCGCGTGCTATTCGCGGCCGTGGCCGAGCCTATAGGACGCGAAACACGGTGGCGCCGCATTACGCGAAACACGGTGGTGCCGCTTCGGCCGCTCCTAGGGGTTTTTTCCTCCGTACAATGCGGCCGGCGGCTTCGCGAAATAAAGTTTTTTCTGCGTGCGACACAAAAGAAACTTCAAAATTACTGATCTGTTTCCACACTGGAGTATAATGTCCATGGACCTTTTGTCACCCAAAAAGTGGCATAATGTCCATGGACTTTATGTCATTCCATTTCTGGATATAATGTCACATTGCAGAGTGTCATAAAGTCCATTACTATTTCTTCTTTTGCCACTCATTATTTCAAATTCAAGATTTGCCATTATTTTTAATCACTTTAATACCGATCTTTACTTAACAAAATTCTAGCAAGAACTGCGTTCCTTTTGGTAAAATAACTCATTGTATTGCCATTATTAACTTTACGACAATTTTAAGAACCGTTACAAATGCATAAAATTTACCAAAATGTAATTTTAATAGAAATGAAATAACTCCCAACAAAAATGAAATAATTCCCAACGATAAAATCACATTTAAAAATGAAATAAGTCCCAACAAAAGTGAAATAACTCCCAATGCCAAAAAAGGAGTGAAATAACTCCCAACAAAACCTGGTTGGGAATTATTTCATTTGGGAGTTATTTCATAACGAATTAATTTCTTACAGAAGATTGTGAAATAAGTCCTATCGCATTGGGTACCGTACAGAATGAGGTAATAAGGTAAACGTTTTTTATGATTTTTATTTTAATTATAATATAGAATCTATAAGGTTTTATTGAGCTCTTTACGCAGTTTTTTGTAATTTAAGTTTCAGAATATCTAAAACTTTTAATACTGCCAACACTTATTTTACTATTTGCATAGATGAAAGATGTTTCGGTTCATATGAGATATATCACTTGAATCTAAAGAAATATCAGTCGCATTTGATGTGCTTAGTTCTGAATCGGTAGTGCCTAACCCGCTTTCGGCATGTCTATCCCGATTTTCAATATAATTTTTTCTCAATTTTTACAAAAAAAAAAAAAAATGATTTAAAACCGTTGAACATATTATACATTTTGGAGCTTTTAGACAGAAATAAAGTTTAAGAGCCAGTGATAGGATTTCGAAATTCGAATCAAAGTCTAAAATATATTCATTTGTTGTGTCAAAAGTGCTTATTTTATAATTCAAAGAAAATATAAATTTTTGAAGTAATACTTAGGCGATTCAAACTAAAAAACTACGAATTTCTTTAAATACGTATTTTAAGACAATACATTTTCAAAATACCGCTTTTTGCTCCAAAATCCCGATTTTTTGCCGCCGAGTTCTGCTTTTTTGTAAAAAAAACAGTTGGTCAGGTTAGTAATACTTAACTCCGTCTCAGAAGCTGACTTTGTCTCTCCATCATACTTATCACTATCAGAATATGAATATTCGTCTCCATTTGTATACGAATTGCCATCAATATCAATCTCATTGACATTTTTGTCTGTTGGCTTTATTACTATTGTTATCGTCGTCATCATCATTTTCCAAATCATTGAACTATATTTTTGTTGGGAAGAAGTTGGTTTGCCATTATACGAGCATTTTTTTATGCGAGCATGTAGGAAAAGTAATAATATATGACCATATATGAACATTCTTAAATGACCATATATATCCATATATGTCAATATACCCCCAAATTTCGGATCCGGACATATGTGGATTCAACTAGTATATGTTGCCATATATGACAATATATGAACATTTTCACCTGGGTTAAGTTTTTCAGAAACGTTAGATATTTTTTCATAACAAATTTTAAAACTAAAGTAAAGAAAATAAGATATGATATCGGGACTTATGTGGTGAACACTCAGATCTTAATAAACCTTTAATACTAGGCAGATCATTTGTTCGGGGTTTTATTTTATTCGAATAAACTATCAAACAATTTTTGGTTGAACGATCAAAAGATTAATTTTTAAAAATTTTTCTAAAAACAATTAACTGAATTTTATTGTGAAAATCAATTCATAGTCGTACCAACTGATTTCAGTCGAAGTAATTGAACTTTATTTGGAAAGCGTTAAAAATTTTCTATGAGTGTGACAACTGACGACTTTTTAATGTTTCGTCCTGAATATTTGTTTCTAAAAACACCCAAGATTTTAAAATATTGAATCTCTCGGATTTTAAGCACTTCCTTTCGAAATAATCATAGATTTAAAACGAGTTTCCAAAATAAATACTTTCAGTTTCAAAGATTTTTTACAGTTTCCATCAGATTAAAAAAAATTTTAAAGAAGAAGGCGTTAAATCGCACGATCTAGGCGGCCAATTGACCATCCCCAAACGTGAAATAAACTCACTGAACTTGCCTCTCAATTGAGGCATTGTTTCGCGTGCTGTGTGGCATGTCACCCAAGTCCAGCTCTTCCATTTTGGGCAAAAAAAATTTGTAATCATCGCACGGTAGCGCTCGCCATTCACAGTAACGTTTCTGCCTTCGTCGTCTTTGAAAAAGTACGGTTCAATGATGCAACCGGCCCATAATCCACACCAAACAGTGCATTTTTTGGGATGCATTGTAATGCTTCTGGCTGCTCTTCACACCAAGTACGTCAATTTTTCTTGTTCACGTATCCATTCAATCAGAAATGAGCTTCGTCGCTGAACACAATTTTCCGATAAAAAAGTAGATCTTCATCCAACTTTGCCAGCGCCCATTCACCAAAAGGTAGCCGTTGTGGTAGTCCGTGTGGCTTCAATTCTTGCACCAGCTGTATTTGAAAATGTTTTACATCCAAATCGTTCCGCAAAATTATCCACGTAGTGGAGTAACAGAGGCGCAAATGCTGCGAACGGCTCCGAATCGATAATTCACGGCCAATGCTAAAAAAAATCACCCTTTATAACCATACATATATGGCTAAATATATGACCAAATTTGGCGTAACATATGGCCATATATGGTGTAATATGCCATATGTGTTTGGATCCGAAATTTGAAGCTATCTGCAAATATATGTCTATTAGCTTGTCCCGTTAAACAGCGTTTTTGCGATTTCGTTGTAGTAACAGCACTCGAACGACGCTTATTAAAGCCCTTAACAATAATAGTTCAGCATAAAAATTTTTGAAGTTGATCTTCAGTTCCCTACCAGCGATTTAAATTTGCGGTTCTAGTACATTTTGCCTAAAAAAAAGTTTCGACGATTTTTTTCAAATGTGTCTCAAAAGTTTCGTATTTTAGCCCTTTTTAAGAAAAAAATAATTTAAAATTTTTGGTAGAGTAATTTTGGACCACTGGAAGATGTTTTAGTTTTCATCAAGCTAATTTTCTTACAATATTTTCTTTAAATTTTTGCATTAAAACACTCAAAATCTTTTCATATATGACCTGTATTTCAAAAACATGTCATATATGAAAAGATTTTTAGTGTTTTAATGCAAAAAGTTAAAGAAAATATTGTAAGGAAATTTACTTGATAAAAATTAAAACATCTTCCAGTGGACCAAAATTACTCTATCAAAAACTTTAAATTATTTTTTTCTTAAAAAGGACTAAAATACGAAACGTTTGAGCCACATTTGAAACAAATCGTCGAAACTTTTTTTTTGTCAAAATGTACTAGAATCGCTAATTTTAATCGCTGGTAGGGAACTGAAGATCAACTTAAAAAGTTTTGATGCTGAACTTTTATTGTTCAGGGCGTTAATACGCATCGTTTGAGTGCTATTACCGAAAAATTTTTTCTATCGGGACACGCTAATGTCTATATACATGTGTTTATATTTAATAATATATGAGCAAATGTGAATATATATGACAATATAGTCTCATATTTTGGTTCCGAACATGTATGGTCATATATGAGACCATATATGGTCATATATTGAAATATATATAGTTGTATGTGATCAACCGTACCCATATATGATCATATATCAAAAAATAACTCGAAAAAAATAAAAGTCAAAAATACATTTTTTCATTTGAATTTTATAATAAAAGTCCAAATTTTACAACCCTTTTCCAGAACAGCTATCTTTCAGAGATCTCGAGTTAAATGGACAAATAATAATTATTCAAATTAAAAATGTCAATTTCAACGAAACAAACTTATTCATTTCTACTAAAATAAACTTGTACTGTAGCTTTTAAGTCATTAAAAGCAAAAACTTTAATTCGAAGCATGTATTCACCACTTGGCAATGGAAAGAGACGAAAATTATAATCCTCCAAAACAAGATCTTTTACTATCATATCATCCTAATGGAGAACAAAATATATAAAAATAAATTTTAAGTATTATAGGATATAAAAAGAAATACCATACTTACAATATATGGACATGAATGATTTATATTTGTATGCTGAGTAAACATATCAAACATAACTCTAAGGATTGGAAATTTCTTACGTCTGCGAAAAAAAAGACAAATATCCTCAGTTATATTGGAATATAGAAATGTGCGATAACCATTGGCTCTTTTAAAAAATCCTAAATTAACCTAAATATAATAAATGAAAAAATATATTTGTAATAATATAATTTCTGTATAATTACATAGTTAAACACTAATGCCCGTATTCATAAAAAATCTTAATTGAGATTTAAAATACATTTTGGTTAAAGCACATTTTAAGCCTTAAAACTGTATTCATAAACGAATATTAGCTTCAAATGAATATTTTAAACCTTGTTTAAAAGTTAATATTCGTTAATGAATACAGTTTTAAGGCAAAAATTTGTGTTTGAACTAAAATGTATTTAAAATGCTGTTTAGCATTTTTATGAATACGGTGGTAAAAATGCATCGGACATTCGACATATCAATTCTGATAGATTTTAGGACGTAGATCACGAATGTAAACACCAAATATTAATATTAGCTCTAGTTTTTAAAAATTCGCGATTAGCTGAAGTGCCCGGTGTTTCCCGGGTCAACTGTGATTTTTGAATGCAGAAAAAATTTTAAGCTAGGAAATAGACGACTTAATTCTGTTGTGTTTTGCAGAATCAGTTAGGATTTTAAGGTTAAACTTGAAATTAAAGATTACATTTGAAATTTATGAAATAAGGTCTTAGTTTTTGTTTTTCAATCGAATGTGTGCCGAATTTATTGTAAAGCATTAGGATACACAATGTTTTTGGTTTTACCGTCAGGTTTTACGTGTATGTAGAGCTTTCGTGGGCTGCCAACATATAGTTGGTCATGTGAGAAACATGGATACTAGTGGGCTTTTTCAAAATTTGACCCTACGGGTCAAAAGTCGGGACATCAGAATCGTTTTAGAGGTATGGTTTCTTCGGCAAAATGTCTTATTTTGATCCCTAGAATACGATTTTCCTTGAACGTTGAGCGATTTTTTTGCCTCCATACAAATCGACCCGGCCTAATGGATACTCTAGGTTAATACCCGCTACCTTAATAGATTGTCCCTGTGCCTTATTTATGGTCATAGCAAATGCTAGACGTACAGGAAATTGAAGTCTTTTGAAATCAAAGGGCATGTCGGAAGAAATTAACGGAATTCTCGGAATGAAAACATTTTCTCCAATACCATTGTTTGTGAGAATAGTAGCCTCAATAACATTTCGCAGCAGTTTTTTTACAAAAAGGCTGGTTCCATTACACAACTTAGGTGGTTTTTGATGAAAAGTCGGTATTGAAGTGGGCTATGGTTATGAAACTTTTACAGAGGCCTTGCTCGGGAAACGTAGAATATATGTGAGTAATTTCAAATAAATCCGTTAAAACTTTATTAGAAGTTTGTATTCGAAAAAAAACGAAAAAAGTTGAAAAAGGTGAAAAAGAATTTAATTTTAGATTTTTTGTCAAAAGTAGGCGTGGTCGATTTAAACTATACTACGATCTAAGTTGAGGTCCGAGGATTATTCATGCCGAATTTGAGGAAAATCCGTTGAGAATTGCAAATTTGTATGGAGAACAAACAAACAAACAGAAAATGAGTTTTATATATATAGATTTAACTTTTACCAAAAATCAAGTTTTTTCTTTAAAATCTTATTCCTGTAATTCTCATACCTGTTTAAAATAACAATAACTTTTAATATGTTTTTAAAGTATTTACTTTGAACACTTAAAATCGTATCAATTAATTGTGATTGGGTGAAGGATGTAGGATATCCTTGCAATTAAAGTGAGAACTTTACTTATTTTTTTTTTTTATAAAATCCTTAATCGAGTTTGTAAAATCGTGATTTTTTAGGAAAACTCACTTTAATTAGACAGAACTTGGTTGGTATTGATTAAAAAACATAAGCTAGATAGACATTAGGCTGCTTCTTAAAAAAACAAATCGTGGAATTTTGAAGGGGACAAACAACCCTGGGTTACATTTAGATTCATGAAAAAAAAAAATTCTACAATTTTTTAAAAAATTTCGAAAAAAAATAAGAGGTCACCACCAGACCTCGAAATTTTTTCCGATTTTCATTTTTTGAATTATATCTAACCCCGGCAGCTCAGAAAAAAAATATTTAGTTTTTATAAGATTGTTAACCCTTAACTATACTTGGTCAAAAAAATTGCTAACATTTTGCATTATTTTCACTTCCCCAATTACGAATAAATAAATTTAAAGATTGCAAATATAAAATCTAAAAAAAAAAAAAATTCTGAAAGAATCCCTCTAGCCACTCATCCCTCCTATTTTGGCGGATTTGCAGGAAAGTCAGTATTTTTGGAAAAAAAAAAACTTTTAAAAATATATATTTCATGAAAGAAACTAGTTTTACATTCAAAGTTGTTTTATTATATTAAATATCTGGCACATCGTTAACGGGAGGTAAAAGTTGTCCCACAAAAGCAGGGACCGTAATCATTATGAGTTTTATAATAAAAATTACACAATAATGATTATATTATGAGTTTTAAGGATTTTCTTCAATGGTAATGATTATTTTTGAGTAATATTAAAAAAAATCAGCCATAATCATTATTTTTGAGCAAAAAAAATAAAACTCAAAAATAATCATTATTTATGATTTTTATTTTTTTCGCTCAAAATAAACTCACTTTCAATTTATGACTTTTTGTAAGGTTTTTTACCAACATAGTTGCATATCCTCATAAAACAAATCCAGAGGAAAGTGAGTTTTATTTTGAGCGAAAAAAATAAAAATCATAAATAATGATTATTTTTGAGTTTTATTTTTTTTTGCTCAAAAATAATGATTATGGCTGATTTTTTTCATTATTACTTAAAAATAATCATTACCATTAAAGAAAACTTTAAAAATCAAAACTTTAAAAATCATGACGGATATGCAAAGATTGTCAAAAAATAATAATAATGGTGCAATAATTTTTATTTTATGTCTGTTCTAAGTGATTGATTTTTTGATTTAAAAAAAACGAACAATAATCATTATTTACGGTCCCTGCACAAAATAAAATTGATGGATACAACTGAATTTTGTTTAAGTTAGCCAACTGAAACCAAGTTTATTTCTTAATTACGAAAAATGTTCAAAGTGATAAATCATTAGTATTAAAAAATATTAACCCTTGTTGACCGAAGCGCGAAAAAGTCAGCACAAAAAACGGATTTTACTTATCTTACTAAACTATCAGTTTTTTGCCTTATGTATACAAAAGAAAAGCAACCAAAATTATTTTAGTATTTGTAATTTTTAAAATTTCTAAAATTATTTATTCGTAATTGGAGCTGTGAAAATAAGGCAAACTTTTAGCCATTTTTTTGGCCTAATGTAAATAAGGTTGAGTTGTCGGGGTAAAATATAATTAAAAAATAAATTTTTGTTATTTTATCTTTGTTTTTGAAAATATGTCGTTTTTGAAAATCTGGGAAATTTGCAAAGAATTAGAGAATTTTTTTTTCTTAAATTTTAATCAAACCACGGTTGTCTCGTCAAAAATTCGAAGATTTAAAAATTCGAATAATTTAAAAAAAAGCAGCCTAGTTAGACAGAATTGAATGTTTTTATCTGAATTTTATTAGTTAGGATTTGTCACAGATTCCGCACTTTAGAGGCATAAAAATATATATATATTTTTTTTTATTAAGCAATAGTTTCCTTAAGGTTTAAAGGTTCATATAAAAATTTTGAATCTTCTTTTTGTTGTAGATTATCAATTTCAATTTGAAATACATCCGTAGGGAATATTATATTGCATCTTTCGAAACGTGTAATATATCAAATTTAAAGGCATAGTTCACAATATTTGAATGAAGCAGAAAAGTAGCATTATTTTATCCAATTTGGTAGATAGATTTCACGACGAACTTGGGTGTGTCGCTGGATGCAATCCAGTAGATTTGCTGAGATTTGTCAGGGAAATAGGACGGCTGTTTCTAGTAAGGGTACGATAGGAGCTTGTTCTTGGGAGTATCTATCTGTCAATCTATCTATCTGTCTATTCCTATTTTTTCTTACCTTTTCACTGAAGGGATTCACAATGGACCGTATTGGTCTCCGAGTGGAGATGTGCACTTCGGCACATAACACTTCTTAACCTAACCTTATTCAATTTGGTAGGTTTTGCAAAAAGTTTAACAAAAAATTTAAATTTTCTACAAAAAGCTTTTTGCAAATATTTCTTTAACTACATCTAACTTTGAAATTCTAAGGACATATTCGTGATCTGCATAGTAAACGCATTTAGAAATGATAGGTCGTAACGCCAATGCATAAATTTTTTCTGATTTTGTTGAATTTTCTGGAAATAGTCATATTTTTAATTATTTCACAATTTTTATTTTTAATGAAAACTATTTTTTTTTGCAATTTTTTAACGTGTTATCGTGCTGTATGTATATTTTTTGTCAATTTGATGCCGCAAGATCAAACTTTTTAAAAACCGTCATACACACAGAGAAGCATTTTGCGGTTTGCCAACTGAAATTCTATTACTTTTACTCAGATTCGATTATTACGAATTTAAGTCGGTTAGTACAACTCAACATTAGTTTTCACAACAAAGTTCGGTTAATTCTATTGAATTTTAGTTGCAACGCCCAAAATATTGAAAAATCGAATGCAAATATCGTTGCACTAACTGAATTTTTGAGTTGTTACCATTAAAATACACTTTTAAATTCGGTTGGCACTTTATATCTCTGTGTGTAGTAGATGTGAAAGCTTGAATTTTAATCTTCATTGAAAAAAAAAAAAACACACACGCATTTGCTCAATGGATCGTGTTTTTCAAATACTCACTGTTGAATTTGTCACCGGCGGTTTAAGCAGTTTTACAACGATATTTAGTGCTACAACACCGCGTCTGATAACATTTAAAGAACATTTATCAAACAATGAAAATGTTTTATCATGATCTTCACATTTTACATTGGTAAATTTTATTGACATTTTTATCGCTGGTAAAGCATTAAAGATGATTAACATAAAATACGTTTTTGTTAAAAAATTGTGTTGACGGATTAAAATCATTTTGAATACTGCGAAATATTGTATGAAATAGTTAATAAAACTTAATTTGACATACCGCATTTATTATTGATGGCATTTTAATAGTTGTTTTTTTAATGATTTTCATAAGATAGATTTATAATAAGTTAATTACATTAATATGCATTCAGGTTCATTAAATGATGGAAATTTATGATATAAACTAGAGTTTATGGTCTAGACCGTTTAAAATTTTTGTTTATAATTAGTTGAATTAACGTCTATATTATTTCTTGAGAGTTTAAGCGCATTTGGAGCCACGGTATAAAAACGCCCGAAAAAGGTACTTTTGTGAAAAAAGTACTTTTTTGAAAAAGGTTTATTTTTTAATAAATGTATTTTTTTTTTTTTGAAAAATTAAACTTTTTGTAAAAAGGGACTTTTTGAAAAATGCTTCTTTTTTGAACAAGGGACTTTTTTCAAAATGGTAACCCTTTTTTTGTCACCTTTTTTAACCCTTTTTTTTGTCAAAATGGTACCTTTTAAAAAAAAGTACTTTTTTTTGAAAAAGGTACCATTTTTAAAAAATATACTTTTTTAAAAATGGTACTTTGTACTTTAAAAAAAAAACGGTACATTTTTGGAAACGTTGTTTTTATAAAAAAAAATTTACTTTTTTTAAAAAAATTTTCTTTCCGGAAAAAAGGCGCTTTTTTGAACAGCAGCACTTTTTTTGAAAAGGTTCTGTTTTTTTTTTGACATCACGTTTATTAAAATTCAAAAGTATTAAGAAAATCTTCAACGTTTTTTGTAAATTGAAATATATAAGTGTGGGGTCTCTTGTTGCCTCTGGTCCACTTGGGGTTATGATGTCCAAATTTTTTATTTTCAACCTTAAGTCATGATGATAAAAAAAAACAACAAACGGTACAAAAGTAGCTAATTTTCGATTTTAAATATTTTATGACAAAAATAAGCCAAAAATTACCAAAAAACACAATTTCCCAATTTGAATATTTTAAGTAAAAAAAATACATTTCAGTAATCAATTTCAAAAATGTTTAAAATGTGTGCTCGAATTTCTCCGTCAAATAATAATTGCCACCTTAGTGGTCTGGGGCATTATTTATTACTGGGCTAGTTTTTAACCGATTTTGTGTTTTTACACCTTTTTGAAAACATAATTGTATCTTCATTTCGATTAATTTACCTTCTTGAGTAAAAACTGTTACGACATTTAAAAAATTTGACAAAATCTAAAATAAAGTGACTTTTCGCCTTGTATTCCGGTTTCTAAACTTTGGGATCGGGAAGGCATAGTCCGATTGAGCTAAAACTTTTACAGTAGCATTTTTACACTAAATGACACAATCCTAGACCTGAGCACCCATAAAAATCGAAGATCGATTTTATAAAACCACTCTAAAAATAAGTATACTGATTTTTTTTTAAATTCCAAGCAAGGACACGCCCACCTTGGTAATAAGTTCCAAATTAAATAAATTAAGATTTATTTTTAAAAAAATCACTAATAAAAACTTATGCCGGTTTGAGGGTTAAGTTTTTTTTTTGTAAAAATTCTTCTTATTTGTGCCCTCACTTTTTGCTTAAAGTCAATTCGCTAATATTTTCTACACATAACCTGACGACTTTTTAAAAAATAAATTGATCCAAAAAAAAGTTGTCTTTTAAATATAAAAACATTATTAGGTGATAATCTGAGTCGGAAATTTTTCGATCTCACTAATTAAAGGGTGCGCCAAATAACTTTTTTTTTTTTGAACTCCTTAACCAATTGGACTTTGTATGTCATACCAAGGTCTTTATGCAAAATTCGTCACAATGATGTCTCCGAAATGTTCAATTGTTGAGAACGACGGTGAATTGATGTTGATGACGCTTGACGCACACTTTCTGCCACAGCAGCAATATTCTCAGGTGTACGCACTGTTTTTGGCTTTTCACGCTTTGGTTTATCGATGAGGATGCCAGTTTCTTTCACTTTTTCACAAGATAACGAACATACGGACCATATTCGTTCAGCGGAAGGATAAAACTAATTATCTGTCAAATCAGACTAAGTGTTACCATTCACGAAATAAGCACTAGTTGAAAAAAAAACGTTAGATGGCGGACCCTTTAGTTAACAAAATTAAAACAAATTTTAATTTGAATGTTTTATATTTGTCAATTTTACATAACTTTTTTTTATAATTTTATACACTTTTAGGGAGTTTTTTTTAACTTTGGCCCACTTTAGCGAACATATTTGCTTATGTGGGCCTTTTGAGTTGTTTTGAAAATTGTTGTATAACTTTTTTATATTATTTATTTGTTACAATAAAATAATTTATTGCCAAAATATTCCCAAAGATTTGGTCTTAGTTTAGAAATTAACAATTCTTCTTACCAAATTAAACTACTTTTAATAACCGCTTAGATAATATTTAAAATCAAACTTATACACCCAGAAAACAGACTGGGTAGTAGCAACTATATTTGCAGCCAATCGAATGGTTCGGTTATAGCTACACTGAGAGAATTGTCTGCATGATATTAATGAATTCGTCCATTGAAACATTTCATCAAATGAATGAAGTTTTTCATAAAATTTTATGAAAAATTTCATTTTATTTATTAAAAATATCATACGACTATGAAAAACTTTCATTAAAAGTAGTTTCATTAAAACTATGAAGATTTTTCGTAAAGCTAAAGTAACTTTTCATTTACATTGTGAAGAAAACTTCATAAGTTTAATGAACAATTTTTATTATAGTGACAAAAGTTCTGCTGTTTCAATTTAATGACTATTATAACAACCGAAAAATTTGGTCGCCGAAGCATTCGATTGGCAATAAATATGGTTTCTACTACCGAATCAGTTTTTTTGGGTGTATTAGCACATTAAAAAAATCATTTATTACATTTTATCGAATTGATTTTACAAATTTAGTTGTTGACAACACCGGATACTTTTTCGATCCAATCCAAGTAAGAAGTGACACGAGTGAATACACCAGGGAAACCTTTTTCGCAACCCAAAACAATACCGAAAGAAGTAGCACCAATAACATAGTTGATATCACCATCCTTGTATACCAAAGGACCACCGGAATCGCCATTACAGGTTGATTTATGACCAGCAGTGCTGATACAGATCATTTTATCGGTAACCATACCCAACATGTAAGTTTTGCAGGTAGATTGCTTCATGACTGGTACTGTAATATAACGGAGTTCAGGGGAGACAGCTGTAGCTGAATCAGTTGCCTTACCCCAGCCGGAAGCCCAAACCAAATCACCTTCGTAATTGGAATATTGGCCGTTCATCTTGGGTAGAGTAGCAGGCTGAATAAGATCGTTGAATTCAATAAGAACGGGCAATTTAATGAGAGATATATCATTAGACAAGGTACTGGCATCCCAGTTTTCGTGAATAACAATGTTGTCTTTGGAGGTATAAATTCTTTGTTGTCCCTTTTCATTATCGTCCTTGATGTTGGTGGCACCCAAGTAAACAGTAACACCATCAGCACCATCGGTACAACGAGCAGCTGTTAAGATCCAGCGGTCGGAAATGAGAGTACCACCGCACCATGCACCAGAACTACCAAAGACCAAACTCAAGCCAACTTGGTACGGAAATTGACCGGGTCTAGCGAGCTCCCCATTGGTAATGCGACCTTCCAATTCTTCCAAAGGCATAACGGGCACCAAAGGAAGACGTTGTTGTATGGGGGACAAAACGCCAGCCGAGGCAACGGCTACAAACAAAATCAGAGCAATAAAACTTTTCATTGTCAAACCGGAGTGAATTGACTACTAGTATTACGCTGGCAGCTGACAGGCTTTTTATAGGAAATTTTTTGCTCACCAATAGAAAATAAAATCGATGAATACATTTTTAAAGCTAAATAACTATCTTATCTTGTAATAAGCAAATCGGTCAAATAAATCAAAGTATAGTTTTACAAGAAGCTTTGATTTACGGCATATTATTAAAAGAAAATCATTTAAAGTAGCCATGATATGGGAATTATAGTCAGTAGATTGCCAATTGTAGATAGTGTTGAGAATGTTTAGACTTGGGCAATCTAGTTCGTTTGAGTGAGTGCCCTTTCTAGTTCAATTGATCTCAATGAACTAGGTAGCTCTTCGAATTCAATCGATCTTTGACAATTTCGTTAGTGGGTTTCTATCCAACTCAGTCTCTCTCAATTTGCCCTCTTTTTATTTGTTCGTAAACTCGCACCGAGCAAATGAAAACATGTTGCAGAAACTTAAAAATTTAAATTAATTTTTATCATGATTTTGAATAATAATTTAATAAAATGTTTATTTATTTAAAACTTTAACAATGAAACAAGATAAAGACAAAATGCAAAATGCATTAAAGTTTAATAGAAAATATCAAAATATAAGCAAAATAAAAGCGAATGTTTTAAGCAACAATTTGTTATCAACATGTTGCAATTATTTTTAGTATAAAAAAATGTTTTCATTTGCTTGCCAGAGTTCGGTATTTTGTTGCTGAGATGCGTGAAAAGTACAGTCTCTCTATTTGTCTCCCTCTCTCTTTGATTTCATGTAATCGTTCGTGAGATCGTTTGTTTGATCATTTTTAAGCGAATTATTCATATTAGACACTTCTTTTTAACATTAACAAAAATGTAGCTGGCAACATTGAAAACAAAATTAAACTGAAAAGCAACATAAAGGTAACCATACACTTTGCAATAGTATTCAAAATATTATTGCCAATATTATTGTCATTTTGCCCTACTCTGTGCAATAAGACGTACAATACTTTTCCACAAAATATGGCCCACTCTTTTGTTCTGTTGTGCAGGGATATAAAAAATTTTAAATTTTAAAAATCCAGTTTTTTTGAAATACAGCTTTTTGAACCGCGGTTTTTGAAAACAAAGTGTTTCGCCCCGAAGAAGTGAATAACTTGCGTGTGCCAGTAGAACCGCAATTTAAGCAGCTTAAAAATGAGGTATCAATGACTCTCGTAAACGTAAGATATAAAGGATTATGTTCCACAACGTTTTTAAAATTATAAATTTTTTTTTATTTTGAAACGCGATATTTCAAGGTCCGCTATGATTAGCTGCCTTACATTTGGAAAAGGTTATAGTTATCTGATGTACATCTTCTATACCAAGTTTGGTTGAAATCAGAAAGGGTGGAGAAATCGAGTAGTTGATTTTAAATGTTTTTAGTCAATTCGATTCAGCGGTGCAAAAGTAATAAGTGGAAATCAGAGTTACCACTTCTTGTGTAATTACACAAATTGTATGCAATTTTGACACGTTTGTGTATTCCACGAGGAATTAAATCCATATGTAATTTTTGTGTAATTTATAATGTACATATATTCAGATACAAAACATTTTTTTATAAATTTAAAATTCTAAGAAGTTTTTTCTATTGAAAGCTTAAAGAGTTTGAGCATTCCTTTATATAAAAATGTTTGTAAATCGAATAGATTTACAAAATACAGATTTTTGAGGAATTAGTTACATTAAAGAATTACCTGAACTGCACAGTGGAATAAATCACAAAATTTTTCGAAATAATTCGGCCATTTCTTACTTAGTACTCCGAATGCAAGGAAACAATGTAACAGGCTCAAGTGACGTAATATTCAGCTTAAGTTCTGATTTTGAACCTTTCAGGCCCCCGGTGGGCGGCAATATGAAACTTTTGCATAGGAAACTTTTTGCATATAAAATTTTGACTGCTCGCCATTTTGTTGTTTCCAATCCGATTTTTAAAAAATTAAAATATTTAGTTTTCTTAGTGTCCAAACGTGCTAAGTCCACTTTTAAAAGTTTTCCGGACTAACAAAAAATCTCCTAAATCTGTAAACGCAGTTTTCTTCTTTTGTTCGTTCTCTTTCAATATCAGTAATTCTTCTATTTCAATGAAAAGCTGTTGCAAACTTATAGGCTATTTTGTGACTTAGCACACTTGCTCTTTATAATTTTGTCCATGTAATATGGACTTAGCACATTTGCTTTGAACATGTTTTTAAGGCATTTTTATTGTTAAGAGATAATTTTTTTTTGTAACTTTTATTGTTTTGAAACAATATAAATTAAAAATTAAGAACAAAGCAATCGTGAGGTAAATCATTTTAAAATTTATGGTGGTCTTTAGATAAAGTTGATTTTAAAAATTGCAAGTTATCATATTTGCTGGCAGTTATTTTGGGAAAAGTGCACTTTGTCGGGCGGTCCGCAAAAAAATGTTACCCCCCTCTGGAATTAAGAATTACATTTTTTTTTATGTTTTGGGGTGATGGGGGCCAGGACCCCCATGCCCAAAAAACCAGTGCGCGTAGTACTATATTAGTGTGTGTACTCAAATGAAACGTTTTTTCTGATCCATGATTTGTGGCGCAGTGATTACTGCTTAGAGGTAACAGAAGATAATTAAATCACTGGGAATGACTTTTTTATTGTGAGTTTCTTTTTGTTAAAATATCTCAAAAACCTTATAAGTTATTGAAAAGGTAAAACCTGATCAATAGGATGGATTTTCAGGCGACATAACAAAATATTGTGAAAAAGTTATAAAACGTTCCAAATATAGCAAAAACCGGCTTTTCCTCAACATTTTGTTAATCTCAAAAGCCTAATGTGTTGGAGAAATTCTATGATTCTGATTTAACGGACACAAGACTTCAGAATAGTATGTTTCAGTTCTAGAGTCGTGACCAATCCAATTTTTTTTTTTTGTAAATAGGTTTTTCTGAAATCGGAAATATAGAATCTTCAAACCCTATACTCACTTTTTGAGTAGTTTTTTTTTGTCAATACCTAATTCTAGACCAAATTTAATTTTTTTTTTTAATATTCACAATCTTTATGTTCAGACATTTTTTTGGCGTGCTTCGTTTGATGTGTAGTTTTCAAAAGAAGTGGACTAAATCAACCGCGGTTGCATTTTTTGTATATGTTGTAGTTATTGGTATCTTTTTTTTGTCTGTACCTCATCAAGACTAGCTGCGACATCTACATCTCGTCTTTTTATTTGTTCTCCTTTCTACAAATGTGTTTATTTATCAGCACAATATTGGTACACTAAAAAAAAAAAGTTTGTAAAGTCAGCAAAAAATTTTGCTGAGTCAGCAAAATTTAAGTCAGGAGGATGCTTGCAAAAAAGTTGCTAATGTCAGCAAAATCTTTTGCTGAAAATCAGCGAGCTGATTTTTAGCAACAAAATTTGTAGATTCAGCAAAAATTTTGCTAACACTTAGTAGATTAGAAATAAAAAAGCCTTGCTAAAAATTAATAAATTTTTTGCTGAATTTTAGTAGACTGGAAAAAACGCAAAAAAATTGTAGAAAAATTGTAATTTAGTTAATTTATTTGCTGAAAATCATAAAACATATTTTTGTGATTCTTTTAAAAATAATTTACTTTAATAACGAAATATAAAAAATTTTATTTTCCCACATTGACGACATGAATTAATTTAATATCTGAAAATATATAGAAATAAATATATATAACATAACAAAAATTTTATTTCAATTACTTACATCAATGGTTGTCTAAATGATGCTATCGTTTAACTGCCGAAGATAATTATAGAAACGAAACGAAAAAATAAACAAAAACAAACGAAACGAAAAAAACAACCCTTTTTTGCAATAAGAAAAAGGAACCATAAAAATCTACCTAAGATGTGTGTCTTTGTCTTTCGCTTTACTCTGTCTACATTTCTGTATATGTTTGTTTGCAATTTGACCACACTATTATTATTCTATAAACATTTAGTTTAAATAAATAAATATTTTATTTTGTCTTTTATTTAATTAATAGACAATTCTTTTCACAAGCCGGTGACAACGCAAAATTTAAGTTGTTTTAATCTTCAATTTTGTTTTATGTATGAAAAAGAGATACAAAAACTTCAATGGTTGATTTTTTTATATGTCTTATTAGAGTTGTACTTTTTAGTATCATTTTCCTCTTCTTTACTACATCTTGACATGCCGCGACATCTACTTCATTCTGCGTATATCTTTCAATCTGGTTGTCGTCCACACTATTAATGTGCTTATCAGCACAATTTTTTTTAGCAAAATTAATTAGTAAAACATTAGTATATTAGTAAAGCATTAGTATAAAACAGTTAAGTGCTGAATAAGTATAACAAAAATTTTAGCTAAAAACACGATTTTAGCAAAAAATTTTGCTAAAAAATAGTATACCTGATTTACAAGACGTTTTACTAACTTTTCTACTAACTTATTTCTTTGAGTGTAGTAACAAGAATTAGTTCAAAATTAGTTTTTTAGTAAAATCGTTTAACTAAAATTTTTGCTGAAAACACAATTTCAATTAATTAAATATTTTTAAAAGACGTTTAACAAAATGTTCAAAAAATTTTTTTTTAAATGTACCTTTGGTGATTAAAGTTAAATTAACTAAATAATTATTTTGTTAAATTTTAGTTACGCGTTTTCCAGTGGACAAGTAACTAAAAACCGCATTATTTTCTATTAACACATTGATTGAAACGCACAATGTGTTATTTTCAACTGGACTTAACACTTTTTTTTTGGTTTTTTCTTGTTGTTTTTGGACTAAGCACATTTTCTTGCCACTGCATAAAAACGAGTAAAACCGACATAGCTGTAACTTTTGTTTGGAAATGATGTGTTTTGAGTTGGGCTATGGCACTGCATGAAAATCTGAATTTCCATAAAAAGTGGACTTGGCGCGTTATCACACTAATCTAACGATTTGGAATGCTTACGTGTGGGTTATCTCTAATAGTTCCCGAGATATTCCCATTTGAAACTGGGAAATTCCAAATTTGATTCGACTCAGGTTCAATTTTTTCCGAATAGCGGGACGAAATCGGGGCCAATTTCTTTTTTAAAATATTTATTGTTTAACTAAATAAAGACTTGATTAAATAAAAAAGAATGAATGCAATATCTTGTTCCACTTCCACTCAAGAACTATATTTGTTTAAAGTATAAATTAAACAAAAAAAATCTAATTTTTCCGATATTTTCCCCAAAAAGCTCCAACAGTCTGCTAAAATTAGCACATTTTTTTCAGGCAAATATTAGTACAAAGTGAATAACAAAGATTATCTGTTGAGTCTATAAAATTTTACATTTATTTCAGCTAAGTTTTAGTTACTTGAAAGTTACAAAATAATCTGCGAAAATTAGCAAAACAAATTTGCTAAATATTAGTGAACAAACAAATCACAACAAATTTAAAATTTTTTACGTTTTTTTTTTAAGTGAATAAAAATTTATATTTTTTAACAAACATTTTTATTGATTTAACAAAATATACTGTTATTTGCATTCTACTAAATATAAGGTAAATATAGCAAAAATATTGATGGTTGATATTACAGTTTTTAGCCTATAAATATTTAGTAAACGTTTTGCTAATTTTAGCAGAGTTACGATTGCGCTTTTTAATTAACTAAAATTCAACTCGAATATAACTTAAGTTTTGTTAATTTAACAGTTTTATTTTTGCTTTTCTTAACTTATTAATATTTAGCAAAAAAAAAAAAATCTGCTAATTTTAGCAATTTTTCTGCAGCTTCTGTTTTAATTAATTTTCAGTAGCTTTTTCTATTACCTTTACAGATTTATTTCTTTTAGTGTAAAATATAGCAGTAATTTTTTTCAATAACTGAATATTACCATAATTTATGAAAAGCTTAGTACATTTATTGACTAATTTTATAATTTTGTAGTTTTCGAAACAAATTACGATTATTTTCAATAAAGATTTACCTTTTCGGTGATTTAGCATGACCGGATCACGTTTTCGTCTTTGACATATCCTAGTAAAATGTGATGCAGAACATATTAATAGAACATTTTAACCCATTAAATGCAATTTTAAGGATACTTTTATGGTATTTCTAAAATGACACATGAAAATTGCAGATATATGGTTCAAATATTGTACGAAAAAAATAGCTCTTAAAAATCTGTTGGCGACATCCGAACTCAGAATTTAGATCAAAAGAGCAATTACACTATAATACTTTTTGAGTCTTATTCAATGCAGTGTTGGCGAAAACAAATTAAACGGCCATAAAATTTGACTGTACGCACACAGGACCAAATCCTTTGGTGGTTTTATTATACTAACCTAATACATTCATCTGGAATAGGAATTATAGACCCCTTAAAAATATGTTGTACAGTGTTATCTTCTCAAAAGCGGTATAAAAATCCAAAATCGGTTAAGAATTAGCCAAGTAATAAAAAAAATGCCCCAGATCACTAATGTTATTTCAGGAATATGCTTCAAATCTACAAAAATTCAAACTGTAAAAAATTTTGTTCAACAAAATCGAAAAAATTGAGATTTAAACAACATGATTTTTTGGGATTTCGAGGAAATTGTGTTTTTTGGTAATAACAAGGCTTATTAGTTAGCCCATGTGGACCTGCGACCCAAAATCACCCCAGACTTAGTAATTTCATTTTACAAAAAAAGTATTGTGTAAAAATTCCTAATTTCGCGATTTTTACCGCAATTGTTTGACTGATAAGTGTTAATATTGACCTATTTTTACTAAATTTAATATATATCAATCAGATGAGTCAGTCACAAACATCAGGTACCGAATTTTATCAGAATCAGATAAAAAAATTTAGATATCCACCGTACAAATTATTCTGCTAGCTTCCGATGAACTAGTATTCTTCTATATGGTTTTGGTTGTTTCTGGGACAGCAAACGACGCCATATTTTTTGCCGCTCTTTTGACATTTTTCTTCAGTAAGGTTTGCCATTTCATGATGAAAAGATATACGAGCCAACAACGAGTCGAAATTATTAAAATTTACTACGGAGTAAGTGGCCTCAACGTTAAGAGCGCTACGTCCAATTTATGGTCGTCATAAACGTCCTAGCAGATCAACAATTGAGCGTCTAGTGGAAAATTTTAAATCCACAGGCACAGTACAAAATGTTCCCGTGCCAGTGAGACAAAGAAGTGCCCGTAGTGTCGAGAATATTGCTGCCGCTGAGGCTTCAGTTGAAGAAATCCCAAATGTGTCTCTCACACGTCGTTCTCAAGCGTTAGGCATCTCTGTGACGTCGTTGTTGCGAATTTTGCGAAAAGATCTTGGCCTACATCCTTACAAGATCAAATTGACGCAAGAACTGAAGCCGCTTGACCACCAGAAGCGTCGTATGTTCGTGAATTGGGCTGAGCAACAACTTGAAAATGATTCGGATTTTCATCAAAAATCATCTTCAACGATGAGGCTCATTTCTGGCTGAATGGCTTCGTCAATAAACAAAATATGCGTTATTGGTCAGACAGCAATACACACGTACTTCATGAGTCATCATTGCATCCCGAAAAAATTACGATTTGGTGCGGTTTATGGGCCGGCGGCGTCATTGGGCCGTACTTCTGCCGTGATGAGACCGGCACGTTACTGTGAAAGGGAATCGCTACCGTTCAATGATAACCGAATATTTTTGGCCCCAATTGGATGATATGGACTTGGAGGACATGTGGTTCCAACAGGACGGCGCCACAAGCCACACAGCGAATGCCACAATCAATTTATTGCAAACCAAGTTTGGAGAGCGTGTTATCTCACGAAATGGTCCAGTCGATTGGCCGCCTTGGTCGTGCGATTTGACGCCGTTAGACTATTTCCTGTGGGGCGACGTCAAGTCTATGGTCTATGCCAACAAGCCAGCGACGTTTGATGAACTTCGTACGAATATCGAACGTGAAATTGCAGCAGTATCGGCCGATTTATGCTTGAAAACCGTCGAAAACTGGGTTCAGCGTCTGGACTTCTGCAAGCGTACCCGTGGTGGCCATGCAAAAGAAATCGAGTTCCATACATAATGACATCGAACGTACTTTCACAGGAATAAAGAATTTCATTAATATCCAAAACCGTTTTTGTTTTATTTAAAAAAACTTTTTTAGCGCTCTTATTGAAAAACCCTTTACTTCGATATATTTTAAGTTAATTTAAATAAAATTTCAGTATAAATAAAATGTTCATCCGTGGCCCAAATAAAATATTGTACCTTGTTTCATGTATCTACGACTCTGTGCGGCGATGTGAAGTTAAAAATCGCTATCTACATTAACTACAACACACCCAGGCGTATACTTAATGTTATTTCATCTTAATACATGAAATCATTGTAGTGAATGTTTGTGAGGTAATATCGTTTAAACCACTAGACCTATCGAATCCATATTCACACCATATGTTAACATAGTGGTCCTCCAAGTTAATAATTTTATTTGGATACGGTAGGTGGCACTTTTGGTGCCATTTTTTGAACATATTTTTATGACTATATCTATTACCCATTTTTGCTCATATTCGGAATGAGTTAAGTTATGTAAATGGAAAAGATTGTTCATAAAACTGGGCCGGTAGGTATAAAAAAATTCCGTTGGATAGCGCTGGAGTTGACATATCAGCGAAGATGTTATTTATGGTTTTACTTATGAACCGATTTGGACTATATTTAGAATATATGAAAACAAAAGACAATAAAAAATGTATATAAAATGCAGGTGGCGGTCTATTTTAGATTTTTAATAAAACTGTATATGAAACGATTTGTAATATAAATCGTCTAACTATTCAGTATTTATAAGCACTTGGGTACAGAACTGAGTTCAATCGTAGGTGGATCACTTCCAGCTGGGAAACTGTTACCAAACCAGAAATTAATTAATTAATAATCATATAATTACAAATTATATACTATTACCCTAACCGAGCACTAGCTACTATGACCTTCGGCGCGTTGTAGCCAAAACAGACCAGTGCCTCTGGTGGGAATCGGCGCTACGAAATAACCCCCAATGAAATAACACCCAAACGACAAAATGAAATAACCCCCAATGAAATAAATCCCAAAAAAATGAAATAAGTCCCAACAAAAAAAAATGAAATAATACCCAAAAGAAATGAAATATTCCCCAAAGGTGAAAATGAAATAACACCCAAAATTTGGGGGTTGTTTCGTAATGAAATAACTCCCAAAGGAAGAAATGAAATAACCTCCAATGAAATAAGCTCCAAAGAAATGAAATATGTCCCAATTTTTTTTATTTTTTGTTTTCATATTTTTGATTCTTTTGTTACATACACTGTTCAGTTTTTCTGCGTGGCGGCCTGCGGCCGATCTTAGGGGTTTTCTCCTCCATAGGACGCGGCAGGTGGCTTCGCTGAATACAGTTTTCCTGCGCGCGTCGCATTATCTTCCCTAGTGTGACGCGCGCAGGGAAACTTTATTCAGCGAAGCCACCTGCCGCGTCCCATGGAGGAGAAAACCCCTAAGAGCGGCCGCAGGCCGAAACGCAGAAAAACTAACAAATATTAAAAAAATTTCACTTTTAGCAAAATGAAATATCCCCCAAAAAATATGAAATAACCCCCAAAATAATTGCATATGAAATAATCTCCAAAAAATTTAAATTTTGGGCTTTATTTCATTGGGGGTTGCTTCATAATGAAATAATCTCCAAACCGTAAGATGAAATAATCCCCAAAAAAAATGAAAAAACCCCCAAACAATTTTACACAATTTTTTGGGGGGTTATTTCATTTTTGGCCGTTGGGGGTTATTTCATTGAGGGTTATTTCGTAGCGCCGTGGGAATCGAACCCACGACCCCCGCACAGATAAGCCAGGGGCGCACTCAATTTAATTTATTTAATATTACTTTCCTGCAATTGGAAAGAAACTTTCAAAAAAACTAATTGCAAATAATGAGTGTAAGCACGGGAAAGATCACGAGAGCAAAATATAGAGAATCTCGAAAGAAACGTATCGTAGGTAAACAAACGAATTGCTGCATCTTTTTACAGCGTTGCACTTGAATATGGTCTTTAAATTGAACACCGTGCAATTTTTTTGTAGAAGGCATTTGATAATTGTATCTTTACTCTATTTTAACAATAAGTTTTAGAAAATAGTATAATAAAAGGCTCAAAAAAGAACCAAAATAGCCATTTTTGGCAACTTGAACAACGGTTTTATTTAAGTAAAATTATTTTCTGAAAGAAAACTCATTTTATAAATCAAGAAACAAAAGTTTTTTCCAATCACATAATTCGATCATCTTCTATCATTTGATAGCAAATAAAAAACAAATTCAAAGCCACATGTTTGATTACCAAGAAGACAAGAATGGAGCAAAATTGATGATTAATAGGTTTTTTTTTGCTAAAACCCTGCCTATTCTGGAGGCTCTAGCTTTTCTAAAACTTCGGGTTCTGAAATAATAGTATCAACCTAGCTAATATGTTAGATTTGCTTTATTTTTGATAATATACGGAGGTTGGAATCTCATTATAAATTAAAAATAACATAAAACTAATATCGATGTATATAAAAACAAAAAACTAATAATACTACCTTTTAGTTTTGGTATAATTAAAGTAATAACCAGTTTAAAATTAACAGAAATTATTTGAAATTCTGAAACATTAATTAAATATTATTTGATGTGTTCTTGATTTTAGATATCATCTTTTAAATATAATATGAAACCTTTCATAATATTCATGAAAAATTTCATAAAAAGTTATAAAAATAATTCATCCTGTTTATGTTATATTTAACAACATTTATGAAGCATTTCATAAATAATTTTAAAACTTAATCATATTTAATTTAATTAAATTTAATATGAAAAAGCCTGTCATCAATTTGCCCTTTTATGAAACAGCTTCATCATATATATGAAGTGTTACATTAAACGAAAATTAATGTTTATCCCGATGAAAAAAAAAAAAAAAAAAATCAATGAAGTTTTTTATTGTCGGAATAATTCTTTAGTTTTATGAATATTTTCATTAATTCTACAAACATTTGATAAACATTGACTTTAATGAAAGATTCTATGAAGAGTTTAAATGGACGTGTTCCAGTGATAATTTTCATTAAACCTGTGAAGAAATTCATTACCGAAATATTGTCCATTTTTGACGTGTCATCTTAGGGAAGGTTAACGACATCCTAAAGAACATATCCACAATCAGTTTATTCCATCACACAAATTCAATTAAATATAAAAAATTATGTTACAGTAATCAATTTCAAAAACGTTTAAGACGTGTGCTCGAATTTCTTGGTCATGTGGTATTTGGCACATTCGTGGTCTGGGGCATTTTTTATTACTTCTTAACAGATTTTGAATTTTTATAACTTTTTAAAAATATAGCGTTATCTACATATCGATTAATTTATCATTTAGAATAAAAACTATTACGACCCGAAAGATAGGACAACAAAAAAAAATTCTCCTATACCTTGGAACCCCCAATCTACACAATTTAAAACAAAAAAAATTTAAAAATGTGACCGTTTTTTTTATAAAAAGAGTTTTCTATTACACTTGGAATTCAGAACAAGTTCTGAATTTAAAAAAAAAAAATAGTTTTTCAAATTCTCCCTAAAACTAATAACCCTATGGGAAATGGGACCGGTTCTGCTTGTGCCACAGGATCGGCCCCTTCGTGCCAGAGACCAGTCCTCTGCTAAACCCTAGCCTATGTAAACAGCTGGCAACTTTAACATTGGCTTGTCATAGACGGGGTCATTTGACCTGCTTTAAACCACATAGTGGTATGCCACAGGAATAACCAAAGATGGACATACCACAAGAATGTCGTAAAAGGCCCTTGTCGTATAAAATAAACGAAAACTAAATAGCTTCCAATGGGTAAAATTCTGGTCAACTGGCTTTTTCTTGTTAATAATCGTTCTGGTTAAGTGGTATGTCCTCCCTTTACCAGTCACAGGATTGGTAAGTTTAGGACAATTGACACTGTTTAACCCACTTCAGTATTAAATTATACCAGTCCAGTGATAAGTCCTTCTTTAACCAGTCACTTTTAGGACAATTGACTCCTCATTCCCCATAGGGAATCAATTTCAGTTAAATTTCACAGCGCTACAAAATTTACCCCTAAAATCCAAAACAAGATTTCCGACCATTGATCCTACATATTTCGGCCACACTGATATACATATTTCGGCCACACTGATATTAATCACATATGGGCCAGATTTACCGCAAATTTGCATTAAAGTTTTGCACGTTTCAAAGCAGGTTTTTAAACATAAAATTTTAAAAATCAAATATTTTATTTTTTATATTCGGGTATCAAATTTGGATAAAAAATGTGCAGCATTCACAAGTAAATCCGCGTTATTTCTCAGTTTTTACTATACAAAAAAAAAAGCTTCAATTAATTCGCCAACTGTACATCAAGTGGTGAGCAACAACTGTTCTAAGACTTATCATCTCGCGCATTTGTTTTGAGCCCATGTTTGAAGCCCTTCATCTTTCACCACCTTACATCTCTCCACTAGCCCCTTTCCAAAGAAAGCAACTCATTAAATAATAGGAAAAATTTCCTGAGCGTTGCTTCTCTTAAAAAAAAAAAAAAAATTATAAAAAAGTTGTTCCATTTCTTATTCGCCGCTGTAAGTCTTGCTACGATAAAAACAAAGTCTCGTATTTGCGATTTCAGATTTCTAGCTCAAAGTGTTTGGTAAGGCCATTGTGTGAAATACTTTTTCCCTTCTAAATCCATATTTTTACCCCGTTCCTGGTGAAATTTATCGTACATGTACTCACATATTTATGTTTTTACAACAAAATTCTTATTAACCATATTACTCGCACTCAAATTTAACAACCACCCCCTGCATGCATGAATGAAATGAAAGTGTTTGAAGTGACACACTGACATTTTCAAGTTCAACGTATTTGTCATGGTTATTTCAAAGTTAATGTAATTTAAAGAAATAAATACCCAAGTAAAAAAAAATGTATATGGGGCAATATGAAATTATATTAAATTATATATACATTAGATATGCGATGATATTAAATTTGATCCGAAAAATTATAGCATATAATTATATAAAATACATGAAATCGTATCGAATTAGATATAATTCGATGCAATTAGATACTAATTTGTACGATTTGATGTATATTAGATACAATTTTAGCCGAATTTTGTATCCATATAAATTTTTGTGCATTATATATAATTGTATCGAATAAGACATAATTTAATATTATTGGATAAGAGTTGATAAAAACAATTATTATTTTTTTTCTCAATAATTGTATCAAATTATATATAATTTCATAAAATTTTAAAAGCAATTATATGTAATTTGAAATGACTATTTTGAATTATACCTTGTTTGTGTGATAACTAGTGATGTCACAAATAGTGGATTCGAAAATCGAATCTTTCCGATTAGTTCTTATATTAAATTTACATATAAATTTTTTAAAAAAACTACACTGTACTTTAGATAAAGCCGAAATTAAACTGAATCGTAAAACTTTTTAGGTTTAAAAATCATCTATAATATAATCAGTCGCGTTTTACAGTTTAAAGAGAAAAGCTGTATGAAAAACTAGATTTTTCTCAATTTTTTTTAGATGAAAAACACAGATTTTTAAGATATTTCCTTTTAACTGAATAATTCTGACGAATAGTGGTATTATTCACTAATCGGCCGAATGGTCAAAACATGCAAAATATGCCGTATGTTGTTAACTTTTTTGTGTTATATACATTAGGTTGTCCCTGAAAAACCTTAACACGTACCGTAAGACTGTCGAAAATTCCCAAAATTCGAAATTCAGAAAAATTTTATTTTTTTTATTTATTCATTTAATATACTCGAAATTAATCAAATATGCAATTCTGACCATCGGATATTATTAACCCACTTTGGCCTGGAATCCAAGATGTCCTTTTTTTAAATTAATTTTAAAGATTTATTAAGAAGCCTAATTTAGAGATGTCGATTGCTATATTTATAATAAAGGGTCCGCCAAATAACTTTTTTTTTTTGAACTCCTGAACCAACTGTACTTTGTATGGCATCATACCAAGGTCTTTATGCAAATTCGTCTCAATGATGTCTCCGAAATGTTCAATTGTTGAGAACGACGGTGAATTGATGTTGATGGCGCTTCACGCACACTTTCTGCCACAACAGCAATATTCTCGGGTGTACGCACTGTTTTTGGCTTTTCACGCTTTGGTTTATCGATGAGGATGCCAGTTTCTTTCACTTTTTTCACAAGATAACGAACATATGGACCATATTCGCTCAGCGGAAGGATAAAACTAATTATCTGTCAAATCAGACATGAGCTAAGTGTTACCATTCACGAGATAAGCACTAGTTGAAAAAAAAAAACGTTAGATGGCGGACCCTTTATAATAGTTATTAAAAAAAAATAAATAAATTGGAAAAATGATAATTCGCGTTTGTGTTTGTAGCGACTCCTTTCAAGGATATTTTAAGAAAATGTTTTTATTAAACTTTGCACACAAGGGGACGATAGGAGCTGGTTCTGGGGAGTATATATCCTTTTTTTCTTTCTATCTTTCTATATATCTATCTTTCAATCTATCTAGCTGTCTATTTATATTCTTTCTTACAGTTTTTCACTGAAGGGATTCACAATGGACCGTATTGGTCTCCGAGTGGAGATGTGCCCTTGGGCACATAAACCTTCCTAACCTAACCTAACCTTGCACAATTTTCGGAAAAATATCACTAAAATTTGAGTAGACAATAATTATCATTACTTTTATTTAAAAATTTTTTAACCCTTAGTGACCTGGTGACAAAAAGACTTTCATGTAATATTAATTATCACTACAAGATTGTAAAGCCTTTAAATGGATAAAAAATACACTTTACTTAATAAAAATAATTATTTTATGTAACTTGATCCATATAGGGTTAATTTTTACACTTGTGGCTAATATATACCCACTAGGAAATATACCAAATAACATAATTTTCAGAAAAATATCACTTAAATTTTATTAGACTATTCTTATCTTTCCTTTTATTCTAAAAATCGTTTACCCTTAGTGGTCGGGTAGACAAAAAAGACCACTAAAACTTAATTTAAATTATGACCTTTAAATGGATAAAAAGAAAACTTTTCCACGTGTTAAAAATTATTATTTTATGTGACTTGATCCATATAAGGTTAATGTTTTCACTTTTCACCAAAAAAGACCCACTAGGTAATTTACAGAATAACATGTTTAAAACTTTTATTAAAATCGGATATGTGGTAAAGGGTACAAAACTAACGGATAAGAGCTTTCCTTTATAGTCCCAATATTATTTTTAAGGGTAGGTTTGACCCTACCTTTTTAACACTTTAAAATAAGATTGGAACCATAAAGAAGTGCGCTTGTTCGTTAGTGAACTCTACCAAGTATTCAATATAAAGACAAATTGAATAAAAATAAAGACCATAAGAGTCTAATAAAATTTAAGTGATATTTAAATTATGAAAGGTGTTATTCTGTAAATTTCCTAGAGGGTCTTTTTTTTGCCAAAAGTGTAAAAATTAACCCTATATAGAACAAGTTACATAAAATAATTATTTTTATTAAGTGGAGATTTTTTTTTATTAATTTAAGGGTTTTACAATCTTGTAGTCATAATTAAAATTAGGTTTCATGGGTCTTTTTTGTCCCGATGCAACTAAGGATTCAAGATTTTTTAGATAAAAGTAAAGATAAGTATTGTCTAATCAAATCTTAGTGATATTTTTCCGAAAATTATTCAAACTTTAATGAAAACATTAAATCGTTTTTAAATTTTTGACAAATATCCGGGAAAGGAGTCCAAACACAAACTCGAATTATCATTTTTCCAATTTATTTTGCATTTTAAAAAATCTTTAAAATTAATTTTAAAAAAAGACGCATTTTTATCAAATTCACGGGTCATTTTGGATTCCTGGTTAAAGCGTATTAATAATATCCGATGAAGTCAGGATTGCAAATCTGAATAATTTGTTGTATATTAAATGAATAAATGAAAAAAAATTAATTTTTTTAAAACTTCTAATTTTGGGAATTTTTAACAATATAATACGTTTTTAAAAAATGGTCCACTTTCGGCCGTCTTGAGGAACGGGTTAAAGTTTACATAAAAAAATAAAAAATCGAGTTCTTCCATTTAATGGATTAAGGAATGAAAATCGGCAAATCGTTATTTTAAGAGACATCATAATATACATGTCATTGTTGACAAATAGTATTAGTCGTTTTACTAAGATGAACATATGACGCCAAAAAAAAATCAAGACTCTGTTTTAACAACCTAACTCCGAAGAGTTTAATACATACTATTTCTTTGTTTCGTAAAAAAAATTACGATTCTCAGATTTGTTGACTATAATTTTTTCTTATAACGTAGATCAACGTGGATCAAAAAAAAAGAGTTATATTGCAAGAAAGGTTAATTTTTTGTTGATTTTCTCTTAAAGTACAAACCTAATACTTCTGCGCAAGTGTGAGCCCGAGGGAGCTTAAGTGGTTCTTGTGAACAAAAATCAAAAGTTTTTAAATTAACTCCGAAATGTTAACTCCGGATATTATATAATACTCGTATAATTATATATATCTAAAATCACTTAGAAATTATTTTTTATATATAGCAATATATAGTTTGGTATATTAAGTACAATTACATACAGGAACATATAAAATAATATATTGCTTTATATACAAAATTTGAAAAAACATAAAGCTATATACAATTAGATACAAATATGTATGATTTTACATAAATTTTTACATGACTATATAAATATTTATATTGAAAAATTTTAATATATAAAATTGTATCTGAATATAAAGTTTTTTACTTGGGTAACCAACCATCCAACATCATATATTACCAGCACGTTTATGACGTTTTGTAACTGTTTACACAGTCAGACTAAAAGACCGACCGACATCCTTAGATGACATTATAAAAATGGTAAAATGCCAGTGATCAGGTTATTAACATGCGGGTGTCGTGTACTAACAAAATTTACCTGTCAGACCTGTTGACTGTGTGAGTTATGTATCTTTTGCACTTTTGTGGTTAATATGCTTTTAGACAAGCTACAGGTAATGTCATTGTGTTAGCCAAGATTAAAATAGGGTTGAATATAATGACTTGGAAGGTAGTAAATTGATATGACAGTTCTTATTATTTTATTTAAATTAAAAAATATATATATATATATGACAAAATTTCTGTAACACGTTAACAGTCCACAGCCCATATATGGGCTGTGAACGGAAAGTGCCTGCAGTCCACAGACCATATGTGGGCTGTTCATCGATACAATTTTCAAGAACTCTAGAATTGTTGACGTTGATAGAACATCGTTTATTTGACTTGGACTTCACAGGACAGACCATAAAATAGAAAATATGTGCTGGGACATGAAGGAAATCTCGTTTATTTGACGTGGACCAGATAGTGTGGATTGATGGAAAAAAAACATAAAAAATAACATTATTAAAACAAAAAACGAACGGCATTCTCAGTCTCTGCTTTGGACTGCTAACGTGTTAAACATGAAATGAAACAAAAATCTTTTTAAAAATTTAAATCAATTAAATTTTTTTAAATTAATAAAATTGTTCTTCATAAAATTAAAATTTAAATTAATTATTTTTAAAAAACTTTCGTTTTAATGAAATATTTAATTTAATGTATACATTTTCATTAATATGAAAATTTTTTATATGAAACTTGTAGAAAAATTTCGTACATTTATTAAAAAACTATTAATTTAAAGAAAACTTTCATTAAAATATTTAAAAGTTTCATTGGCCGATTTACAATAAAACCTAGTCGATTTTAAAAAGTTATTTTTTTAATATTATTTTAAAAGTTTTATTAAAATTTGTATTCATTAAATTAATGCCATTTTCATAAAATTATGAATTAATTTTTAAATATTAGTAAAACTTCGTTAAATTTTTATGGAACTTTTTTTAATGAATTTGATTTATTAAAGCAAATAAAGAATTTCATGAATTTAATGAGACTTTCCATTAATTTAATGAAACTTTCCAAGTATTTTATCAAATATCGCATTGGTTTAATGAACTGTTTCATATATTTAATTAAATGTTTAAAGTTAAGTTAAAGTTACTACTTAACTTAATGAAATTTTAAATTTATTCGAGGAACTTATTCACTTATTTATTGAAAAGAAATTTAGCGTGTTTAATAAAAAATAAATAAAATAATCAATATCGGGATTCTTAAATTTAAAAAAAAAATATATTTTAAAAAAAATATACATAAAGATATATTCCTACACAGAAAAAAATAAAATCGAATTTCAATTAAAATATTTGTTAAGTTAATAAAAAAAAATTTAATCGAATTCAGTCCTAGTGAGAAAGTTGTGGTACAAATTTAAATTATTTTTAGTTAATATTACAATTTTATTCATATCTATTAAAAATTGAATTGAATGCAGTTTTATTTTTTTTGCTTTTATATACATCGAGATTATTTTTGTGTTATTTTTTCTTAATTTCTAAAAAAAAAATATTATTTTAGCTAGGCTGATACATGTATTTCGACTAAAGATCTTACAAGAACCCGAAGTTTTAGAAAAGTTAGAGCCTCCAGAAAAGGTAGAGCTTTAACAAAAAACCTATAATTCATTAATATTGTTTTTAATTTCAAAAAAATTTTTTAGTATACACTTAGAACAGATACTATTAAAATCTTTTTTTTTTTTTTTTTTTTTTTTTTTACGTTGGACCAACACTCAGGGGATGCCTACTAATGCATTGCATTGTGTTGATATCAGGAAAATAGGTTACGGGGAGGAGGAAAGAGGGAGTAGTGTTTGTGGACATTTGACTTGAATTTTTCTAAATTGTAATTTGCAGGGAAGACTTCCGCAGGGAGACAATTCCACATACGGCTAGTGCGACTGAAAAACGAATTTTCTCTGTAATGCGCTGTGCGATTTGCCGGGCTATAGACAACAAGCGGATGAGATCTACTTGACAAGCGGGTAGTACGAACAGAGACCCGGTCCCTCGGGATGAGTCGGCTTATCTCAGCAGAACACTTCCCATGGTAATATCTATAGAACAAAGTCACACAACCCACATTCCGACGATGCTCCAACGAGTCAATAGAGTTCGAAACCCTACTGTCGTTGATAAGCATCAACGCTCTCCGTTGCATACGATCCAGAAGCCGCAAAATAGACTTTGAAGCACCTGCCCATATATGGGAGTTATATTCCATCTTCGGCCGGATGTAGGTGGTATATATAGTAAGGAGATCAGATGGGGTGAAGTATTTTTTACACCGGTTTAGAAAACCAAGACACTTGAATGCTTCTTTCGATACTTGAATAATGTGATCTGTCCAACGGACATCACACTGTATTCTCATGCCCAGAACATCAAGAGTATCTGAATCCTCAATAACGATCCCATCCATATACACAGATGACGTAGTTGAGTCCACAGACCTATGGGTCAACATACAACATTGAGTCTTACGAGCATTAAAATCGACCCTGTTCGCACGACCCCACTCTGAGATTGTCGAAAGGTCCTGATTGAGTGTGTCATTCATAATCTGTCTTTTGCCCCCGACCTCCACAAGGCTTGGCTTACGATCGAAGGAAAAAGAATGACAAATGTTGCTGTCATCTGCAAAGGAGTAAATAGGATTGATAGTTCGACCAAGGAGGTCATTAAGAAAGATGAGAAAAAGAGATGGAGAAAGAACAGAGCCCTGTGGTACCCCTGAACATAACTGAAACTCTTCGGATGAGACCCCATCTATAACAACACGTATAGTACGATCTCTGAGAAAACTTGAGATAAATCAAGAGAAATCATTACCTACACCAAAGTCAAATAGGCACACGATCGAACGCCTTGGAAATATCTAGAGCAACTACCTTGTTCTCACCAAACATGTGAATGGACCGACTCCAACATTCAGAAAGGAACGCCAACAGATCTCCCGTAGAACGAGTTCTACTAAAGCCATACTGTCGATCACTAATAAGTGAGTTGGCTTTCAGATAATTTACAAGATGGTAGTTGACCATGCTATCCATCACCTTCGAGAGCGCAGAACATATTGCAATTGGGCGGTAATTTTCAGGATTATTAGCCGCACCCTTTTTGGGGATTGGTTGAACATTGTCCAAATTAAAAAAGATCGGAAAAAACGCCAAAATTGGAGAATAAAAAATCGGTAATATTGGAAAAATTGTTTAAATTGAAAAAATAATATTTTAAAAAGCGCCAAAACTAAAAGCAGAAATCGGCATTATTTAAAAAATTATAAAAATTAAAAAAATTAAAAAAAAATCTTTAAAATTGCCTTACAAGGAAACTACACAGTGGAGAATCCGCAGATTTGAATTAAACTTGATAGCTTGGATAGAGGACAAAAACAACAAGAATGGAGTAAAATTGATTATTAATAGGTTTTTTGTTAAAGTTCTGCCTATTATGGAGGCTCTAGCTTTTTTAAAACTTCAGGTTCTGATGAGATCTTTAGCCAGATCGAAATACTAGCATCAACCTAGCTAATATGTTTGATTTGCTTTATTTTTGTAAATATACGGAGGTTGGAAGCTCGTTATAAATAAAAAAAAAAAAAATTACCCAATTTGATGTTTTTTTTATAAGGTCTTATGTTTCATCATCTTGGAATATGTTATAATATGTTACTATATGTGGTGTCGTGCATGGCCATATCATATGTTTCTTATGTGGTAGCATATAAAATGATATATTATTATATATTGACCTTTATAAAATGATATTCTACTCATATATGCTATACATTATAAGACATTTTAGATATATTGTCATATATAATAATATATTCTCATATTTAACACAATATGTAATCATATATGATGACATTAAGCTATATAATTAAAGATATAATAATATATACTGGCATATAAAAATTATTTTTGTGTGTTATATAAGATATGATTATATATGGTGCCAAATGAATAATGCAATTCAAGATATAATAATATATGACATTAAGGTTTAGTTCATTTATATTTGTTATGCACATAAGACATAAGTATATATAGCCCCACACAAAATTATATATGCACAAATGTCCCAATTATTTTTTTTTTAATTTTTTTTATATTTTTATAAAAAGTAATATATATCACGGGATATAAGTAAATCCAATTTAATCTCAAAAGATCTCATTCTATCCACCAAAAATTACTAATCTTTTTGGATCTATTTAGATTAACTAAAAGAATAAAAATTGAAAAAAAGACAAGATAATTTTTATGGAGTTTGTTTTTAATGAAGATTTTTTTAGTGAATGTATTAACCCATTAACGCCCACTGACCCCATATGAGGACACTTGATTTTTGCTATTGTCTCTGGCACTATTTGTCCTATAATTTAAGTAAAATAGTTTTCTGACAGGATAAAAAAATTTAGAAATTAAAAAACAAAAGTTTTTTCTAATCATATATGATTATATATATCATATATGATTATATATATCATATATGATTATATATATATTATCACATATAACTATGCATCACATCACATATCATCTGATCCGAAAAATTACATACATAAGCTTATCTCATCGGATTTAATCTCATATAGTTTGATCCGAAGAATGGGTAAATCAAATATGATCAAATTATAATATATTATTTGATACAATTTTATGTAATATGTTTTTTAAGGACAAAAATTAAAAAAAAAAATGTATTATGAATCAATACGATATTTTTTAATGAAGGATAAAATCATAAAGATAACTTTTTAAAAGCATTATAAAATGTCATCTTTTAATTATAATCATCTCTAATGCAAATAATTTAAAAATTAAAAAACGAAAATTTTTATATTCATTGTTTAAAAAGAAACAAGATTGTATCATGGAGTGAAAACATGTCAACTCAATCATCATTCAGATCGAACATCTCCGATTTCCATAAAATTCACCATAACTGTCATACTCAACAAGAAATCGACGAAACATAAATTTCATATTCCGGACCGTTCCGGTTTCCGAAATATGACGTCTTAAAAATTGAAAATAACGATAAAATTTGGTTAAAGTATCGTCACTAAATTGTCTATAACTTTTAAAAATTAGTATTGACCTTATTTTTTTAATTAGAATATACTCTTTAAAACTATTTGCACAATGATTTTTTTCATTAAAGAGTCAAAGGTTACTTTTGGAGGTCTTCTAAAAAAAATTATATGTTTATTATTAAACTCTACTCTACATTTGTGTGAATAAAGATACCAGAGTGGTATCTCGATTAGTATCTGAGTTAAAGCAAGAAAATCGACCTCAGTAAAATATTAAAATCCAAATAACAGGAACAACTTTTCCTCAACCGATTCTTTTTATATGGAGTTTGTCCTATTTGCAATAGGTTCTTTACCTCCAAACTGGGACAGTTAAACCTAACATTTTGGCTCCCAGGAACCTGTTCTAAACTGAGAGAATTATCCATCATGATAATTATGAAACAATTTCATAGAATATTTTTCTTAGATTCAATGAACAATTTCATTACATACAAGAAATTTTATTAATATAAAGAAATTGTTCATAAACTTTTTTTTCATAAAATTTCATAGTTTCATAAAAAAAATTCACCCGATTTCATAAATTATCTCTTCATAAAAGAGCTATAAAATTATTTCAAAGATTTAATTTTTTTATTTTTAATAAAAATTTCATTAATTTTCACACATTTCAAACTGTAGTTTTAAGATTTAATTCTCAAGTGTTCAACATATTTTATAAAGTGCTTTATAACTTCAATCAAAATACCACCCAGAATTTTTCACACAAATGTAGAGGAGAGTTCAGTAATTCTATATCGCATCAGTTAACGGGAATTTTGCAAACTTTATACTAAGATGTTAGTGCGCCCCGGTAGGCTAGTTGGTAGCGTGCTGGCTTGGTTGGTTGGTTGGTTGGTTTAAGTGGCAGCTCACGCTACTCGTGAGCATCAAGTAGAGTCAAAAAGCGACTCCGTTTTGAAAAGACCACACTACCCGTAAGGAACTAATATCCGGAGTACTAGACCCAACCCGTTCGGTTAATATAACGTATGAGATCACCGAATCCCACACGTGATATTACCGAGAGGTCGTCCAGTATATGGTCACCCAAGATCCGGAGTCGAATATTCTGCAGCGCCGGACAATCGCAGAGAAGATGCTCCACAGTCTCCTCCTCACCCGGTATGCCGCAGCTGCGACAATGCGAACCGCGTACAATCCCAAGTATAATGCCATGCCTACCAATCAGCCAGTGACCGGTCAGAACAGCCGTCAGCCTCGAGACATCCCTCCTGCTCCTGCTCAGGAGAGAATTTGTACGCCCTAGGTCGTAGTTGGGCCACGTAAGTCTCGCGGTCCTACAGGTATCCAAATTATGCCACCTATCCCCCGCCCTGCGTGCTGGCTTATTAGTGCGGGGGTCGTGGGTTCGATTCCCACCAGAGGCACTGGTCTGTTTTCGCTACAACGAGCCGAAGGCCATAGTAGCTAGTGCTCGGTTAGGGTAATAGTATATAATTTGTAATTATATGATTATTAATTAATAAAATAAAAATAAATAAAAAAGAATATAAAAAAGTGCTCATTTTGAGATATAGGCATTTGAAGTTATGACCCCAAAAAAATTACCTTTGACCCGTCCGTGAAAAAATCGAAATGCTTATCATTTTAAAGAGCACATTTTAACTTAACAAATAAGGCCAACACCAATTTTCTATCGTGTATAGTTTAAAAGTTATTCTACAATTTGTAAGGAGATCTTAGTAAATTTTAACGTTTTTTGCAATTTTCATGACGTCATATTTCGGAAACCGAGAGGGTCCGGAAACTGAAATTTATGTTTCGTCAATTTATTGTGGAGTATGACAGTTATGGTGAATTTTATTGAAATCGGAGGTGGTCGATCCGAAAATGACATATTTTTGATTGAGTTGACATGTTTTTACCCCTTGTTTGATTGTGTGTACTGCTTAAAATACATGTAATGTTTACACTGAACTTTTTAAAGGAAATAAAAAATTTTACCAGCGATAATAAATTTTATGATCTATAAATGAAAAGAATATACAAGAAAAACAAACAATATGTGGTAAAAATGTTTTTCACGCAATTTTAATTTTGTTTTTGTTTTTATTATTAATAATAATTTAATATTCTGACGTTTTTTGTGTTTGAAATTTTATTTTCATTATAATCACGAAAGGTGAAAAATTATATTAAAATACACCTACGAACTAACAAACGAATAAAATAATTTATCATCTCTCGTGATGAATTTATTTAGAATTAATAATTTGTGTTATTTGAAATGAAATTCACATAAATTAAACAAAAATTTATTATAAATTAAATGAAATGGCAAATCATTTAACCATGAAAATAAATATTCTTTAAATTACAATTCATAATGAAAACATTAAAATAAATTTAATATGCAGTGCCAATTCTGAAAACATTTTATGAAATTTGCCATTTAAATCAAAACATTATATTGCTTAAATATTAATACAAATGTAGTTTTAATGATTTAACTAATTCGAATAAATATTAACTCTTCGGTCCTATTTGGGTCAAATTGACCCAATTTCAAAAAACAAAGTTAAAAATAAGATACTTTAAACTGTTCGTTTAGAGTAAATGTCAGTTTTATTTTATAAATTATAGGCTTGGGCATTTTAGGTCTTTCTTAAGATCGCTCTTTACAGTTCAGCGCCTTTCAATGAACTAGTTCGCTCTTCTAGTTCAACAGCTCTTTATCCTAAATTGAGCTGTGCGACACGAACTATTTAAAGTGAATTGAATCAGCTGATGAGAAACAAAATGTGTTAACAAAATGTGTAACTTTCTATTAAATTTACTATCGGAGAATAATTCAACACTTTAAAATATATTTAAAATGATTGTTAAATCATAAAATGGTACGTAATTATAAAAATTTTAAATTATTTTAAAACAAATTTTAAAAAAAATTGAGCTGGCAACATTAAAAACAAACTCAAAAGCAACATAAAGAAAATAAATATTACTCAAAAGACAAAAATAACGAAAAGAGCGAAAGACCTAAAAGAGCTGATGATTTTGATCCAGCTCACTAGTTCACGAACTACACAATTCTAATAAATTACGTTAAATTTATTCTAATTAGGAAAAAAAAAATAAAAAATATACAATTTTTTTCCAGGCCCCAATTTATTATTTACATGCCATTTAACCCAATATATATTTTTATATTTTTGAAAATGCATTTTTAAGTACGTAAAAATCCACAAAAAAGAGTTATTATACCACCGCCATGTTTTTTTATTTGAAAAAATAAACTTATATGCGTTTTGTTAATACTGATCTTTATACCTAAATGTAAGAAACTTAAGATTAGGGTGACGCCTATGAAACAATTGTATTGCCTATCATGAAAATGAGCAAACTTTTTAAAAAACATGTTTTTTTATTTGAAAAAATAAACTTATATGCGTTTTGTTAATACTGATCTTTATACCTAAATGTAAGAAACTTAAGATTAGGGTGACGCCTATGAAACAATTGTATTGTCTATCATGAAAATGAGCAAACTTTTTAAGAAACAACAAATAAAATTTTTAATACAAAAATAAAAATATTTTGGAAAAAATTTAAATTGTTAATCGTTTTTAAAGATGTTAAGTTAATTATATGAGTGTACATTAGTACAGTTGAACCTCGATTATCCGGGCCTCTATTAACCGGGTACATCTGTTAACCGGCATGCTGGTGGTTTGATTTATACCTCTATTAACCGTGTTTACCTCTGTTATCCGTGCTATTATTTTTTTCCTCTATTAACCGATCTTCACCTCTATTATCCGTGCAGCACACATATTTATTTGCTTGTTTTTTCATTACACCTACATAGAGTTAAAATTCGGAAAAAATAAATAACTTCTAAAGGGTCCGCCAAATAACTTTTTTTTTTGAAAATGTTATAAAAAAAAAACTACTGAATATTTTCTCAAATTTCTTTTTTTATTTGAAAGTATAATCCTTCCGGTTAATAATAATAATTTCACCAATGGCTTCCTGTTTCGTCCTGTTGAAACCAAATGTTGCCAATATCCTCCTCTTCAATTTTTGTGAACAAAAATTGGTTCAACATGGCCCGATAACGATCGCCATTGACTGTAACGGCCACTCCTTGCTCATTTTCGAAGAAAAATGGCAATTTTCGCACACATTCTGCAACATTACCATGATTTCCAAAGTAATGTCGCAATATTTCCCAGCGTTGTTCAAGCGTATACACAACCATATTCGTTCAGCGGAAGGATAAAACTAATTATTTGTCAAATCAGACATGAGCTAAGTGTTACCATTCACGAAAGAAGCACTATTTGAAAAAAAAAACGTTAGATGGCGGACCCTTTATTAACCGTGTTTTTGATTATCCATGCTGAGTCCGGTCCAGTGCAACCCGGATAATCGAGGTTCAACTGTATTTAAATTTCAATTTATTGAAATTTTCTTAAAAAAATTTAAAATAAAATGTTCATAACGTACCTTTCACATACATGTCCGTTACGATTAGAAACAGCCAATGATTTTTTACGTCTTATTGCCAAATGACGTTCACGTGTGGGAAATTTTGGTTGTTTACGTATTATAATGGGATGCACTTCGAAATGATTACACAAATTCACATTAATATCATTTTTAATATTGTAAATGTTTTCGAATAATGGTTCGTTAATATTCGCAATTATGGCTTTGGAACGCATTTTGGGGTTATAAAAGATATTACGATTGAATGTTAATATTTTCGTTTAAATTTTTATTTAAATTTTTATCATAAATCTAAGATTTTTTTGTTTTTTTAACAAGCAGATATTAAACACTTTCACTTCAATACTTTAACAAGTTTTTAAACAAACTAAAAGAGAGAAATGTTTACAAAAATATAATTATATATTAAATTTAATTTACTTAAATTGGGTTTAAAACAGAAATTTTAAAAAATTGTATACTACAATTCAGTGTTTGTTGAAGATAAGAAAAAAATTAATATTGTATTTATATTTTGTATTTATGTCATTATTGTTTATATGGACACTCAAAAAAATAAGTTAGTAGAAAAATTAATTAAGCGTCTTGTAGTTTTGTTTTTCAGCTAAAGTTTTAGTTATACTTATTCAGCACTTTACAGTGTTGCACTAATGTTTTACTAATATTTTACTAATGTTTTACTAAATTATTTTGCTAAAAAAACTGTGCGGAGAAGCACATTAAAAGTGTGTACAACAACCAGATTGATAGATGTACGCAGAATTACGTGGATGTAGTACAGACAAGGAAAACTATACATATACAAAAATCAACGGTGTAAGAGATTTGTATTTTTGTATTTTTCATACATAAAACAAAAAGACGCTAACAGTGTATATAGTATATAACTTGTGGATATAAAAAACTAAAATATTGAGTTGGTTCCTGCTTGTCAAAGAAAGTGTTTATTAACTGAAGTAAAGACAAAAAATGTTTTTAAATTTAATAAAACCAAAGTGTGTATTCGTAACCAAATGCTTATGGTGGTGATTTATGGAATTTGGTTAAATTGCAAACAAATATACATTCAGGTAGACAGACTAATGCGAAATACAAGAACACACATCATAGGTAAATTTTTTATGTTTCCTTTCTCTATTTGCAGAAAAAGGGTTGTTTATGTGTATGTCATATTTTGTTATTTTTTTGTTTTATTTCTAGAATTATCTGCGGCATTTGGCTTCATTCAAAATAGTCTTCAGTTAGACTACCATGGATGTAAGCAGTTGACATATATTTTTGCTTATGTTATATATAATAATTTGTATATATTTTCAGATATTAAAAAATTTCATTTCAATGTATTGACATTTTTATATTTTTTAATGTATTGTAATTTTTTTTTTTAGAGAATGACAAATATTTTTTTTTGGATTAGCAGCGAATAAATTAACTAAAGTATAATTTTTCTAAAATTTTTTTTGAGTTTTTTTTTTTCATCCCACTAATATTTAGCAAACATTATATTAATTTTTAGCAAGGATTGTTTTAGTTTTAATCAACTGAATGTTACCAAAACCTTTGCTGAATTTGTCAATTTTTACTGACATTAGCATTTTTGCTAGCACCCTCCCTACTAAAATTTTGCTGACTTATTTTTTGAGTGTACAAGTATTTCAATATTTTTTTGTAAATGACACACACCCCATATGACAATGTCATCAATAATAGGTAGTACGAAAAAAAATTTGTCTGTGATAAGTTTTCATGACTTCAATTATATTTCCAGTGATAAGATAAGATTCCCAGTAAAATCTCACTAATGGGCTCTCATTACCAGTATCTAAATTATAAGCAGTAAAATTAAGGCCAACAGCATATAATTCAGTGTCAAAACTCATTATTTTTGTTCGATGACATCGATTTTGTAAGTACCCGATGAAAAAAGTTCCGATATAAACACATATGATTAAATTTAGTATCACATATAACTAAACATCACATCAGATCTCATCTAATCTGAGAAATTGCATACATAAGCTAATCTCATGGTATCTCATGCGATCAAATCTCATATAGTTTCATCCATATAATAGGTTTATCAAATATGATCAAATTATACATAATTTGATACAATTTTATCTAATAATTTTGTTATTAAAAAAAACGACTTCGTCAAACAAAGATAACTAGTGCTGATGCAAAATTATAAAGCGCCGGGATATTTATTTTCATTATATATTTATCCAGGCAGAAAAATACGATCGGCATAGTGTTGGCAAAGCGTCGGCCGGTTATACATCGGCAGAACGTAGGTATAACCAGTGCATATTTTAGGATTTTAAGTGCTTATTTTTTTGTTTTTGGTGCATATTTCGATTTAAGTGCATGTTTTAAGCGCATATTTTGAGCTTTTACTGCATATTTTAAGCACATATTTTCGATTTTTTAGTGCATGAAAGTGTCTGCCCTGTTAATTACTCATACACTATTTACCATGATTTTCATACAAAGCAATTTTCATATAAATAAAATTTTTGGTCGAGTTGACACATTTTAAAAAAGTTTTCAGACGCTTGTAAACGTATTCACCAGACTTGTTATACATCGTTGAACAGGTAAAAACCTCTGCTTTAAAAAAAAATAAATAATTTATTGTAAATTTTAAAAAATTTCTGGAACAAATAAGTAAGAAAACAAAAAATATATATAATAGTGTTTTTTGTATTATAACAACTTAACTTTGATAAATAATATCGGAATAGGTGTTTATACTATGTAAACAATTTTAATATGAATTAAAGATTATATTGTCGTTAATTAATAAAAAATAAATGAAAGTAAAAAAATTGATCTAAATATGATTTTTTTAAAAGCGAAAAAATCTAATTTCAAAATTTGACTTTTTTTACAAAAACTCCTCCCAGGACCCCACTTTTCATTTCCCGGCGGCAAACTTGATAAAGAATAATTAACATTCTATTAGTTTATAATATTACGTTTTAAAATTTAAGAAATGGGCGTGCCATTTTTGCCCACGTGTGTAAACTTGAAATTTTGCTTCAAAATTGGTCATTTTCGATCAATGCTGGGTGTAGGGTCCCAGGAAAAAATTACACATTGCAAAAAGAAGGTGATGCCCACACTTGCTTACATATCTCATTGCCAAATTTAGTAACTGCAATACCAAACTCATCCCAACGATAGAGTCAAAAAAGCAAGTAGTATTGTAATCAATTCTTTAAATTTAAACCAGAAGGCATGAACTCAATGACAAAGTAATTATTTACTTAAAAGAAAATAACAATGTTATTAACTTATATGTATAATTTTTGTACTCAAGAAGTAATCATATACTTTTTCTTAATAAAAGGACGTTATTGGAAGTAGTTCCTAATTTTGAAAAAGAAGTTATACAATTTTAAAGAATTTTTCTCATATCTTTTTTCAAACAAATTTTTATTTGCAGGAAAATAATACTAAAAACAGAAATTGCATGTTGCCTAAATTTTGTTAAACTGCGGTTAGGTATAAATTAGGGAAGCGCACGTGAGCAGAAAATTGTGAGTGGAAGTTGTGAGTAAGTGTAAAAAAAAATTTTCGAGGGTGATTGTGCGTGAGTCATATTTTTGTTTTTCAATTTTGAATTGTTCTTTTTTATGACAAACCTATGTTATCATAACATTTCGATGTTCTTTTTAGGATTTTATTTCCGTATGAGTTTAGATCGTTATATTTGAGTGACCTAGGAAAATCACGTGTGAGTAAAAGTTGAATTTACTTATGGAACTACTTCTTTTTTTCAAATGTAAGTACTTCGTAGTTTTACAATGGAACTATTTCTTTATTAAAAAATGTATGTAGTTCTTAAAAATATAAAGTAAATGGTTCTTCGGTAAAAAAAATAATCAATTCTAAAGAATCAATTATTTTAGTCTCACGCCCTGTTAAAAGAATCGAGTAGGTAATCTAGTAAGGAATGCGCTCTGCCCAAAATGCTTGATTACAAACCCGCTTACCTTTTTGGAAATTTTTTGCTGGGGTGTATGTCCAAAATTAATAATACTTTCATTTAGAACTATTCTCAAAGCCTGTTCTTTTCGAATATATAAAAAATATTTACTTTTCTTCTATTAGATTATAAAAAAAAACGTATGAGTGAAGCTACTTTTTCTCAAAAATTTTACAATTTTTTTGACCTATTTCAAAAAGTTGACTTTGCAGATTTTTCTTTACTCAACGGTTACAGATAATTAAATGAAACTTTAAGCACAACATTAACGATAAAAGTGGCAATACACAACATTTTTTTTTAATGTCTTACCACTTACTATAAAGGAGTTATTAACTTAAAACCTAAAAAAAACTTGTAAAATTTAAATTTTAATGTTCAACATCACATAACTTTTAAACTTTAAGAGGTAACATATTACCGTAAGCATGCTTTTTATTAATCTCATCAAGCGGATGCAAAAAGTCTAAAATCATCGAAATCGGTTGATAATTGTAGAAGTTACAGTATTTTAAATGTTCTCTGTACTCGAGGTTTTCTACTTTGGCACCTTAGTGCTCACCTTGTGTTGACACAGGGTGGCTTCAAAATTAATTTTCTGAAAGCTATACTCCTCCTTAACGATTACATATACATTTGGTCTTAATCGGTCCAGTAGTTAAGAAGTTCTATATTTATTACCACTTTTTATTTGATTCACTCCACTGTGTACCGTTGTCATACACACAAAAAAATATTTCTTAAATTGCGCCAAGTAAACATTTTGTTGAATAAAAAAAACATAATCAATTACTTTTTTAATTGACTCAATTACTTTTTTAATTGACTCAATTAAAAAGTAATCAATATTTTAAATAATATTGATTACTTTAAATAAACAAAAATATTGATTACTTTTTAATTGAATCAATTAAAAAAGTAATTGATTATTTTTTTTTATTCAACAAAATGTGTACTTGGCGCAATTTTTTTTTCTGTGATAGCGTTGGTAATTCCAACAATTTGGTGCTTTAAAAAAAGCTTAAATTAAATTATTTTTGAGAAATATGTAAATATAAAATAAATTTAAAAACTCATTCAATACAGTTTGGTCTTAATCTTATACATCCGATTTAAATGTTTGAAATATAATAAAATATTTAAAAAAATGCTTCTAATTTGTTGTAATATTGGTGAAACAATATTGGCAACGAATTTTTCGGATCTTACTGGCAAAACACATGCTTTGCAAACAAAATTGTGTTTTCGTAGTACAATGTAAGTTGTTCCTTTGGTAATTTTTAACACGGTGGGTTTAACAAAAATTGCTGTAGTTTGCCAGTACACATTTTTTTGGTATGGTTGGAAATTTCTGCCTGGGTACTTATGTGATAATGAAAGATTTTGCTGGGATGCATTTACTAATTCAATTTGGCTTTTATTTTTGCTATCAATCAATCTGGTAACACTGTTTTTAATGCATTTCGTTTTAGTAACTAAATAATAGTCTATTCACACTGGACCGAAAAACTACACCGGTTTATCGAACGCGGTACAAAGAAAAACCTTTTTTATCTTTGTTAATCTCAGTGTAAATAGAGTAAAAATTAATTTATTCAAAATTAAAACCATTTAAATTTATTTTTTATTGTTTTTACCAAAATTGACTTATTTTCATAACTGTGACAAGCTCAGGTATAGCTTATTAAAAATTTACAATAGCAGAAATTTAATTTGGAAAGTTTTTATAAATTTTCAATTATTTAATGTTAATAACCAACCGCACAATTGTTAAATAACAACTGTTTTAAATTTTCAAAATATTTAATTAAAACTGACGCTTAACTGCAAGCTTAGATATAATTTACTCTCAAATAAAATAAACGACAACTACATTTATTATATGAACATTGAAAACTTATACTCAAAATATTTTAATACTCTACGATATTGAAATTGTATTGCACGCGTATTTGCATAGGAGGTATTTAACATAAAATGTCCAAAATTTCAATATAATCTAGGGCTTAAGTTTGTGTTTTATTAAATTGTGCCTAATATTAAATCCATACACGCTTCGTTGGAATAAACTCTAAATCAAACACCCAGAGAAAACAGCATCATATTATGGTAGTTTAAGAGTATCATGTAATGATTGAAACACGTAACACTCATAATATGATCCTCATGATTATAATATGATTTTTTATGATGATAAAATCATTGTTAGTACACATAATATGATTAGTCAAAATAATATATATGATAGCTAGGATCATAATATGATAATTCTTTGTCCTCAACCATGTTCAATCATATTTTTATTGTGTACATATTTAGGTTGCCTCAAAACAACTTTGCGATAAAAATCGAAACCTTCGATCGAGCATTTTTTGCAAAACCCTCCTTTGACTCTCCAAAAATTCAAATTTGCCGATTTTTTCGATAACTAGACGAGATAAGAAAAAACTAACTAAGAGCAGGGTTGGCAACCGTTTCATTCGGTTATCGGTATTGAATAACGGTATTTTGTGAATATTTCGTTATGGTAGTTTAAAGTTAATGATATTTCAGTTATGTCGTTATGTTGTTTTAAGGTTGATGTTATTTTAAGTTACTTTGTTAGGTTATTTTAGGATTAGGGTTATTTTAAGTTGTATCGCTAGGTTATTTTGGGGTTAACGTTATTTTACGTAATTTTTTTAGTATACATATTTTACAGTTAACAGTGATGTCCAGTACACCTTAATTAGAAAGTGCTAAATGCATTCCAAAGATGCAACAACAAAAAAATGCATTTTTAGAAAGAAAACGTTATTTTTTGGATTACATATCGTAAAAGTAGACTATTGTAGCTTTTATAAGGGGTTTTTTTTTTTTAATTTTCGAAGTAGGCAGTTTAGAAACTGTAGTTTTAAAATTTGTTCAAGTTTTTGAAAAATAAAAAACGTAAATAAAATTGCAAGTTTTTAAAATTTTAATGATCTAAAAACGGAAATGTCTATATTGTTCCATAGAGTCTTCTTGTTCACAATATGAAACAAGTCGGGTAACATGAGGACAAAAAATTGTAATTTTTTAATGTTCTTTCGTGAAATAAAGGATTTGTATGTTTATATGCAGTTCTGGCTGACGAAATGTCCCATTATTAACTTTGTTTTTTGATCATTTTAAAGTAATGATATTTTTGAGAAAAAAATTTGTATTTCGTTAAGATATTTTAGGGTTATCGATACTTTAGAATTATTTTGTTAGGGTGTTTAAAGGTTAACGGTATTTTAAGTTATTTCGATAGGGTATTTAGTAGAGCGGGTCGATTTAAAAATCGCTCAACGTACAGGGAAAATCGTATTCTAGAGATCAAAAAAAGAAACTTTGCCGAAGGAACCATACCTCTAATACGAATTCTGATGTCCCGCCTTTTGACCAGTAGATTCAAATTTTGAAAAATCCCACTTTGACCCATTTAGAGTGCCCCAATCGAATCCAAACCAATCAAATATCATTTATACATTCATCTGCTAGAGCGTCTTCCGGAGTAGAAATAGAGACCCAAATCTTGGAAAGACTCCTCCTACTTTCTGAAATATCTCCATCCCGAGATTTGTACATTTTGCTATAAAAACACGGCTAAAAAGGCCCTCTTTCAACTAAAATTTTAACCCATTAACGGTCACCTAGAATGATGATTTATGCATTAATCTGCTAGCGCGTCTCCCGCAGAAGAAGTAGCTCCCATAATCTTGGAGATATTCCTCCTACTTTCTGAAATATCAAAGTGGGCTTTTTCAAAATTTGACCCTACGGGTCAAAAGTCGGGACATCAGAATTCGTTTTAGAGGTATGGATCTTTCTGCAAAGTTTCTTATTTTGATCCCTAGAATACGATTTTCCTTGTATGTTGAGCGATTTTTTGCCTCCCTACAAATCGATTTCGTTATCGGTATTTTAAGTTATTTCGTTGGTGTTACTTTAGGGTTAAAAATAGTTCCTTGAAACGGTAATGAATCGCTATCGGTATTTAAGGCGTTAGTGTTTGCCAACCATGCTTAAGAGCAATATTATTCCTGAAGAAGAATACATTTGATATGTCATACTTTAAAATTTTCAATGCAATATCATAGCTGTCAAAAAAACACAAAAAAATTTTAAAGAAATTAAAAAAATAAAACTAAATAAAAAAAGTTTGTAGAAAAAAAGTAGTAAAACGTTTCATATCCCACTGAACACTTTTTGTACTAATTTTTAGTACAACATAATTGTTTAATAAAACCTTTTCCTATTATCATTTTACAAACCCAGCAAAACTTTGGTAATGGGTTCGATAAAGTAATGCATTACCTTGTAATGTGTACTCCTTACCTGTATCATTATTTTCCAACAAGAAGTAATGAGTTACCGATAATTGAACACTCATGGATCACCTTGTAATGACCCCTCATTACATTTTACATTACTTCAAAACATAAAATAATGACTTACCGATCATCAATTACATAATGCATGAATTATAAACGTGAAGTAATTGTTAATATATATTTTTGAAAATCTATTTATAGACACATTACTTTGTGATTTTTTGTAAGCATAATGGTAAGGTGTATATTTTTGATATCACGAACGAAAACACGAAGCACAACAACTCATCTACATTTTAAGCAATAAAATATTGTATGTATCGATAGCTCAGTTGGTAGAGTTCTCGCCTAACTAATTGTTAAATACCAGAGACCACAGGTTCGAATCCCAACATGACCAAGTTATTTATTTAATAAAAAAAAAGTTATTTATTTAATTAAAAAAAAAATATTTGTAAAAAAAAATTTTTATGCATTTTTTTTATGAAAATCTATTTATAGACACATTACTTTTTCCCACCATGTAACCATATAAGTAACCAGTTACTTTACCCATTACAAGGTAATGAGTTCCTTTGAGGCTCATCGCCTGTAAAATTCATCAGTGAAGTAACGTGTAAAGTAATGCATGAAGCCCTATGGCGATACATTACTTTACCCATGATTTGGTAATGTGTGGTTTTGCTGGGAATTACAGACTTTTTTAATAATTTTCGTAGCTGATTTTAACAAACTTTTTTATACATTTTTATAAACTAATTTAATAAGTTGTTGAGATCAAAGTTGAGAGCAAAGTTTTTTAAAGTTGAACATTTTTTTAATCTAAAATATTAAAAAACCGAAAAGATACCAATGAAAATCAAGTCCGTGACTTTTTGAATGAAACACAGTTTTTTTTGCAAAAAATTATTTTTCAACATAATCTCCTTTAAGCTCAATACACTTAGTCCAACGTTTCTCCAATTTTTGTATCCCTTCCAAAAATGGGATTTTCCGAGGCCCATAAAATACGCATTTGTTTGATCAATAATTTCATCGTCTTTTTCCACCGAGTTATTTCTTTTGGTTTGGAAATAGGAAATAGTCACTGGGGGCGGTTGAGGTAAAAATTCGTAGCCCAATTCATGGAATTTTTACTACAATTGTTAGTCATTTTTTGAACATTAAAAAACAAATGACAATGTTAGTTGAATTTAATGAAATGTAAGTCGTCCTTTTTTTAAATGAAATTTCATTTGTTTTTGACTACAATTGCTGTCGTCTTTACCAACATAATTTCCTAAGTGTTGTTAAATCCAACCAATAAGTTTTCATAATATTCGCCGTTTATTGTTTTTCCCGTTTGAACGTAATCGATGTGGATTATCCCGCGTGCATCCCAAAAAACTGTTGCCATCACCTTATTGGCCGACAAACTTACCTTGGCCTTCTTCGGCCTATTGTTTAGAGTGCTGCTTGGTCTCCAGAGTGTTGTAATGGATTCATGTTTCCTTCACAGTTACAAAACGCCGCAAAAACTCATTCAAATTGGTTAAACAACTCCAACAATCCTTTGAAGTTGTCACACGATTACGTTTATGGTCAATTGAGACCAAACGCGGCACCCATCTTGCAGACAGCTTTCTTAAACCCAACTGATCATTCAAAATCGAAACCACACTGCCATATGAAATGCCTATGGCATCAACCATCTCACGCACTTTTACTCTTCGATCAACCAACACCATATCGTGGATTTTTCAACATTTTCGGGTGTATTGACCTCAATTGGCCGTACAGAACGGTCAGCATCATTTGTTGTTGTGCGAACACAACGAAAGTCAGTAAACCACTTTTTTACCATTGAAATTGATGATGCAGAGTCCCCATAGTATTTATCAAGCTTTTTCTTGTATTGATTGACTGTTTTTTTTTCGCAAAAAATAATGTTTAATGAGCACTCAAAATTCACGTTTTTCCATTTTTAAAAAAATCCAAGATGTTGTATGTTTTAAACGCAAAGTAAATGACGTAACTTGCACAAAATTTGACAGTAGTCTATTAACAGGTGGTACTTGATGGGAGCAGTGTTGCATTTCATAAACTACGAATGAAGTTCGAAAAGTCACGGACTTATTGATCCGCCCTCGTATTTTTAACGAATTTTTATAAACACTAGCAATTGTTACTGGTTTTGGGCAGAGTAGGAATACATTTTTTTTTCTCGAAATCGAAATCATTTCTGGGTACGCCACTTTTCACGCCAAGTTTCATTAAAAATTATTTCATTATATCTATAAATCTTTTTCATAACGTTTAGGAAATTTTTCATACACATTGTCAAGAAAACTTTATTAGTTTAGTGAAAAAATTTCATTAAAACTAGTACAAGAAATTCTCTATGTGTACCGGTTTGATTTTGAAGTATCTTGAGCTACCGTTAAAATAACGCTAAGATATCGAAACGCCGATTTATAACGGTAATTTGTAGATATAACAATATTTAATGGTTAACATTTTGAAATAAATAACACACATCCCAGCAAAAAATAGTGCCCACCCAGAAGCGCTTCTGGAAGGCATTATTTAATTACGAGGCACTTCCAAAGCAAATCCAGAAGGCATGATTTTTGTTCGCGATGTCCTACTTGGTATGTATGTTTTAAGCAGGTGAAAATCGCTTCTTTCATGTGCTCTTAGAAGCAATAAATTAATAAGAAGCGCTTTTTTTGTATTTTGACAACATTAATGTTTCATGGTATGCATTCTTTATTGCTTCTTTGTAAGCCTTATTCACTGCTTCAAAAAAGGCATTTTTGGGAAGCACAACAGAATGTCTTCCCGAATTGCTTTATTCTATGCAAGGCAGTGAATCGCTATTTTGGAAGCATACAAATGTAGTCACTGCTTACCAACTCCTGGATATTTTGTTGCTGGGGTGCCACTATTGAAATCGTAGTTTTAAAATTTTCATATCGATATTGATGCGAATTCGGTGAATTGGGTGATAATCCATTATTAAGTTTTCTAAACTAGTACGATTTGTATGAAATGCCTCATAGCTTTAAACTGACAAACATGTCTGGTATTAAAACAAATTGAAATATAACCAAGTAAGTTTGACTTGTGTTCAAGTACAATGTACACATTAAACAAAAAAAAAATATAATAATATTTGTATATGAACAATTAAAATAAAAACAATTTAAGTTCATACGTGAAACTATTAAAAATAAAAATAAAAATAAAAAAGGGTAAATATATACATTCAAAGATTAACGCATAGAGATGGAAAGATAAATTGTTTTTTTGGAATATAAAATTAACTTTTGAGGCAGTCGTATAATTAAGGACTTAAGATCCATGATAATATTGTTCATAGATTACATAGATTTCAAAATCTTCTTCTTTTTTTACCAACAAACACATTTTGTCATACACATTACAAAATTTGTTGTATGAGTAGGTATACCACGTATGTCCAATACATTCTCATGAGTTACGTGCACTGACAGCTAAAGTCAAAGAGTTTAAGATCTATGTAATCTATGATATTGTTCGAATGAGAATTTGTAGGATTTGAAAACAACTGAAATTTAATTTATTTAAAATTGCTCTTTGGAAACTTTTAATTTGAAATAATTTATAATAGTCCAAATTTCTGTTCATTTTGGGCTTTCTCTCTAGCAAAAAAAAAAAAAAATAACTAAAATCTTAAAGACAAATCAAAATAAAGTTCCGATTTGTTTAAAGGTTATTTGTTCCTCTTCCGTAGTCAGAAATTAGAGTTGTGTCGTTCATGAACGAACTAGTTCAATTGAACGACTCACTCAATTGAACGATGTGATTCGTTCACCAATATTCGATCTTTTCGTTCAATCGTTTATTTCGTTCTTTTTATTCATAGAACAATTGCATCTCTATTCAATCAAATTGCTTGCAAGAGCCATTTTTTTTTTTTTAGAAAATAGTAATAAATTTCGAAAAACAATTAAATTAAATAAAATGCTTTTTATACAATATAAATAAATTTTTGTTAGAAAAGTTTATATTTTAAATATAACACTTTTTGTCTATGTACAGTAAAATTTGTGAAAAAAACTCGTTAAACATGAATAGTAAGTAATAATTGTCAAACGAGCTACACAGTTCACAATACGCAGATCAGTCACAAGTCAAAGGATTGAACGATTTGAACGAACTAGTTCACTGACTCGAATTGAACTATTATGAAAGAGTCACCAAAATGAACGATTCTATCACAAATGTTCTGCAGTTACTAGTATGTATAGTAGGCCGGGTCGATTTGTATGGAGGCAAAAAAATCACTCAACGTTCAAGGAAAATCGGAATTTTTCTGGACATCAGAATTCGTTTTAGAGGTATGGTTCCTTCGACAAAGTTTCTTATTTTGATCCCTAAAATACGATTTTTCTTGAACGTTGAGCGATTTTTAAATCGGCCCGCAATAATGTATAGCATAGTAATGGCATTGCATTTTTTTGGCCTGCAATTGAAGTTATATGAAATTAAATTTTTAATGTTTTTGACAATTGCTTTTTTTAACAACTTACAAAAACTACTGCATATTAGTTATAGTTAGATGGTGTTTGCTTAAGACGTTCATCGGGAGACGATTTAGTGACTACACTGAATTTGTTTTTGTATTGCATGTATTTTGTCATTTGATTTTCGTTCGTTTGAAGCAAAACGGTATCTATAAACACCATCGCACTTTATGTAATTGTTTAGAGTTTTTTAACAAACAACTACACACACACAACGATTTGCAAGTGTGTGTTAGGGTATTCAAATTACTCGGGTTTGGTTTTGCTCGAGTAAACGAGTAACTCGATTTCATTAATTCGTTAATTTTTCCTCCAAAATACATAATAATACACAAAATAAATACAAAATCAGGATTTCTGAAATATCTTTTACCAAAATTAAAAATATTCTTTAGGTAATTAAATATAAAAGTTGTTATATTTTTCTTAGTCTCTTTTAGGAGAACAAATACTGTTAGTTTAGCGATATACTTATTCCTATAACGGGACAGTTGGTTTAGAAAGCCACTTATATAAGTTTGTAATTCCGTTTGTAGCGCATCGAAACATATATCTAAGACCCCATGAAGTATATATAGTCTTAATCCTTATTTAATTCTAAGCCGATCCAGCGATGTCCGTCTGCCTGTCCCTATAAAGAATATATATCAGAGTTGTCATGAATATTCGGTTACTATTCGGTATTCGAAATATTCGGCATCTTTTCGGTATTCGGAATATTCGTTATCCTAATGATTACCCACGCCCAGGAGCCTCGGCGACACTCCGTACCCGACGCCCCCTGCCACCTTTACCTTACACATTGCAATGTGTCCCGTTTTTATAGTATTGCGAAAATTCTTAAAGCATCAAAATTTATAAGGCGATCTTTTTCAAGTTTGAGAGGAAACTGGTGAGCGGATAGTGGACCATGTAATTGGCCTTTGGCAAGGCCGATGAGAAGTATTTGGTGACCTCGCCCAAGGTATAAAAATTATGGGTGCCAAGTTTAAACGAAATCCAAAAGAAAATCAAAATTTGTGCGGGATTGCAAATTTCACATAATCAATAAAAACTTGTATGCCAACTTTGCCCGTTGTAAAGGAATCTTAAATACACATTTTTAAAGAAATCCATTGAAAAATGCAAAAGTGTATAACAAACAAATAAAACATGTATACAAATTTTAAAAAAGTGTGCGTAAAAAAGCGCATGGTCGATACAAATATAGGGCAACCTTTTCTGGGATATTAGAATCATGTGAAGTAAATTCGAGTGAAATTCGTTATAAAAAACAAAACAAATTTAGAGACCATTTAATGTAAAACATAAAATTTACAAAAAGTGTTAGTAAAAGAAGGCGTGGCCAATTAAAAGTATATGGCGATTTTGTCTGGCGTATGAGTATCATTTGCGCCTGGCGTATGAGTATCACATTTTTTATAAATGTGGGTGTGAAAGTTGGCATGGTCGATTAAAGGTATATGGCTATCTTGACTGGGGTTAAAAGATCCCGTGTGCCAGTTTTTAGTAAGTTCCAGTAAGAAAAAAATTGTTTAATACAAAAAAAATGGGCGTAATAGTAGGCTTGGAAAATGAAAAATATATGATAACCTCGCCTGAGGTATAAAGAACATGTGTATCAAGTTTCAGCTAAATCCGTTGGAAAACAACAATTTTATTATTAAATAACAAATTCATGTTTTTATATAAAAGTGGTCGGTAAAAAAGTATATGGCGACCTTCCTTGGAGTAATAGGATCAAGTGTATCACATTTCAGAGAAAGCCGTTAAAAAATAAAATATTGTATAGTGAACAAAGAGGCAAACAGAAATGATTTTATATATATAGAAAAATAAAGTACCTACTAATGGCCGTTATTACAACTTGCCTTTAAAGTAAATGTTAGTAAAAAGTAACTTTAGCTAAAATGAGGAATAAAGTGAGCTATAATGTTTTTCGTTATTACAACTTCCCAATAAAATAAAATTAATATTTTTGATAATGTGGCAGCACCAAACTAAAAACCGATTATTGGTTTATGAATTGGTTTATAAAAATACGTAGTGGCAACGTACTTTTATTTATTTGTTTACAAACAAACAATAATTTGTGAAATTCGGTTGTGAAATTCGGTATTTTCTTCTTCTTCTTTATAGAGCAGAAAATGTGGCAACTTTAAACACATAAACCTTACGTTTAAAGTTAAAGGCAACAGTATCTTCCCTTTAGCTTATCGGTCACTTTTAGCTTAAAGTATACTTATAATAACGAAAAACTAATAATCTGTCAGATAACATCCGAACTTTAGCAATTGGCAAGTTGTAATAATGGCCCTAAGTAGTTTTAATATAAAGTTAGATTTATAAAGTACAAGCTCAAAACTGAGTCAGAAAGGGCTCAAAATATGGAATTTTTTGATTTAAAAATTACTCAAAAAAGATATTTAAAAAAATTCTATTGACTCAAAAATAATTTTTTTTTTTATCTTTTTTTTATTGTTTACAAAATATTTAAATTCAATATCATATAAGAGTCAATTCTGAACCATTTTTTGGATTAATTGATTTTCTTCAAGTTTTGCATCCTTTATAATGATTCATTTTCGACTCATAGAATAAAAACACTCAAAAAAAGTATTCATGGATACTAAAGGGTCCGCCAAATAACTTTTTTTTTTTTTTGAAAATGCTATAAAAAAAAAACTAATAAATATTTTCTCAAATTTCTTTTTTTATTTGAAAGTACAATCCTTCCGGTTAATAATGGAAAATAATTTCATTCAAATGGCTGACTCGGCTGGCCATGCAGTAGCCTACACGATCGGTCCAATTTTTAAGCACATTATCGATTGTGTCCAGCTGAATTTCAACAATGGCTTCACGAATATTGTCTTTTAAAGCGTCAATTGTCTCTGGCTTGTTGGCGTAACACTTATCTTTGACGGCACCCCACAAATAATAGTCCAACGGTGTCAAATCGCAGCTCCGAGGTGGCCAAACGACATCAGCTCTGCGGCTGATAATGCGATCTTCAAAAACGGGGCGCAAAACATCGAGTGTAGCTTCGGCTGTGTGGCACGTAGCGTCGTCCTGTTGAAACCAAATGTTGCCAATATCCTCCTCTTCAATTTTTGTGACCAAAAATTCGTTCAACATGGCCCGACAACGATCGCCATTGACTGTAACGGCCACTCCTTGCTCATTTTCGAAGAAAAATGGCAATTTTCGCACACATTCTGCAACATTACCATGATTTTCAAAGTAATGTCGCAATATTTCCCAGCGTTGTTCAAGCGTATACACAACCATATTCGTTCAGCGGAAGGATAAAACTAATTATCTGTCAAATCAGACATGAGCTAAGTGTTACCATTCACGAAATAAGCACTAGTTGAAAAAAAAACGTTAGATGGCGGACCCTTTATAATAATACTTATTATAAAAAATTCGACTAAAAAGGTAACTTTAAAGGTATTTAAAATTGGATTCACGCTACAAATTGGATTCAAGAAAAAAGTAAGTAGAATTATACAAAAAATATTTCAGTGCAAAGAGAAAGAACAATATTTAAGTGAAAAAAAGGAAGGAGCAAACCCCAATCTGATGTGTATAGTTCTCCAATATTGGGAATCGATCTATATTTTTAAAACTGATTTCATTTAATTTTAGTTTTCATTTCTTTTTCGCAATTAACAACATATGAATTTAGCTAGTGCTCGGTTAGGGTAATAGTATATAATTTGTAATTATATGATTATTAATTGATAATAATAATAATAATAAAATTACGAAAGGTTTCGTATATATAAAGGTTACGTATGAATTTTTTTTCAGTGTACAAATTCCATACAAAATGTGTATCTTACAATTTCATAGTAGCGTGTGGTGTATACACTGATAATAATCCATGCATAAAAATACAAATAAATGTCAAAACAACAAAAACTTTCGTAAAATAAATCAATATTGTAATATACTTGTTATTTGAATACTTTATTCTTGATATTGTTTTGTAAAGAAATCTAGTTTCTATGTTTTATAATGTTTGTCAAAGAAAAAAAAGAAAGAATAAATTAGTTTTGAAAAAAGCAAATTACAATTCAGGTGTGGGGTTAAGAAAAAAAAATGGATTTACGGCCAACAAGACAAAGAATTATTAATACTTTGGTGGATGCAGGAATATCATTTCCTGAATCAGCTACAATGAGTCAATTAAGAAGCCTTTATGAAGCCATAAATCCAAATGAAATTGGTGTATCAATCACCGACCTGAACGAAAATGATTCTGGTGTAATCTCTTCTGATGCTGTTAATTCTTCTGCTGCTGTTACTTCCGGTTCAATATCTTCCGGTGCAATTACTTCTGCTGGTATTACTTCCGTTGCGTCTTCCGATATAATTACTGTTACAACGTCTTCAAATATGTTTCCTTCCGTTACAACATTTCCCGTTTTGTCAACCATTTCCGTTGATTCTATAGAAAGACCATTGATTGCTTTCGATTCTTCCGGTGCAATCTCAGCTACATCAAATGTCACATCAAGATCTAACATACAAACTACATTTGCTTCATCTGATCTGTCAAGTGGTGGTACTACATTTTCCAATTCTCAACCAATTTACTCTACAGCTAATTTACAATACCCATCAAGTCAAGAATCTCAAGAATTAGAAAATCAAATTAAAATTCTAAGAATGCGCTGTGAAATGATGAATCTTCAAAAACAGCTTTTAGAATTGGAAGGAAATGTTAATGTTAATAAAAGATGTAAAATTAATTATGAAGAATTGGATAAAATGGTTCCCAAATTTAGTGGTAATGACAATCAAGATATTTGCAAATGGTTTTCCCAATTCGAGGGATATGCTTTGAATTTTACTGATCAAGAACGATTGATGTGTCTGAAATGGTTGTTACAGGGTACAGCACGCGAGTATATGGAAATTTCATCTTCTTTACAATACAACGATTTAAAAGTATCTTTACTTCAGATTTTCAAAAGAACAATTACTCGAGAAGAAGTTTACCATAAGTTACGTTCGCGCGTACTAAAGCCATCGGAATCGTGTATCAATTACATAATATCAATGCAAACTATTGCATCTCAAGCTGATATCGGGGGTCAAGAATTAGTTGATATTATAATTGATGGTATGCAAGACAGTTCAAATAATGTTTCTTTGCTATATGGATCAACTACTGTAAATGAATTAATTCGGTGCATAGACAGGTATGAAAAACGTCGTATTAAGAATAATCCTGATGTCAAAATCGGAAAAAACAATCCAAGGAGAGATGTTCGGTGTTTTAATTGCTCGCAGTTTGGCCATGTTAAAAGTGCATGTCCAATACCAATACGTCCACCGGGCTCTTGTTTTATTTGTCATCAGATGGGACATTTCCATAAGGATTGTCCAAAACGTCAACGTGTTGCTGCATCAGTTTTTCCCGAAACAGTAGATGTTAATGATATTGTAGATCCTATTCAAACGGTGAGTGTGGCATTTTATCTTTCTTCTGGGAAAAAATATACTAATTATCTGAATATTTCGTGTTTAATTGATTCTGGTAGCCCGATAAATATCATTTCGAAGTCAGCGGTTCCCAAAAACATCGCATTTTCTGAAAGATTAGCACCGACTGGTTATGTTGGTATTGGAAATCATGATATGAAAATGCATGGTGTCATTTCATGTCTAATTAAATTTCAAAATGTTATTAATTCTGTAAAATTAATTGTTGTTCCGGATAATGATATCCAAATTCCAATGATATTGGGTAGAGATTTTATGACCAAATTTAATATAAAATTAGTTTGTACAAATAATTCAGATAAATCTAACTTATGTATATTTGATTCTACAAGATCGATAAATAAAAAAGCTGAAATTTCTTTGGTGTCTAGAAACATTAATGAAAATTGTGAAAACGCGTTGAACGAAATAGTTAAACCTTCTCTATGTGACGTTAATTTAAATCCACTATTGAGCAAAGTGCAGGTACACGATTTAGAGAATGTAATTAGGAATTTTTACACAGAACCAACAGCTATTATCCGAAAACCTCACAACTACACAATGAAAATTCGGTTGTCAGACGACACTCCTATTCATTGTTCTCCCCGCAGATTATCTGTACGAGATCGTCAGGAAATTCAGAAGATAATCGATGATTTGTTAAGTAGAGGTATTATAAGGCCAAGTAATTCTCCATATGCATCTGCTATTGTCCTGACTAGGAAAAAGTCAGGTGAAACTCGGATGTGTGTGGATTATAGGGCCTTAAACAAGAAGACAATTAGGGATAATTTTCCACTTCCATTGATTGAGGATTGTATTGAATATATGGCGGGTAAAAAATGGTTTACAATAATGGATTTGAAAGACGGATTTTTTCATTTAAAAATGGATAAAGATTCCATACCATACACTTCATTTGTAACTCCTCAAGGACAATACGAATATTTGAAAATGCCTTTCGGATTAAAAAATGCGCCAGCAAATTTCCAACGATTTGTAAACACAATATTTCGTGATTTAATTGATTCTCATAAAATTGTTGTTTATATAGATGACATTTTAATAGCTTCAAAAGATTTCGAATCCCACCTGGCAATATTGACTGAGGTACTTGCACGTGCATATGAAAAAGGATTAGAATTTAAACTAAGTAAATGTAAGTTTGGTTATCAATCTCTGGAATATTTGGGATATTCTGTTAGTTCTTTAGGTATTCAACCAACAGATAGCCATATAAGTTCAATAAAAAATTTGACAATTCCAAAAAACCAAAGAGAATTACAAACTTGTATTGGTCTATTTTCGTATTTTCGACGGTTCGTACCATCTTTTTCTACCATAGCAAGACCGTTGTTAGAATTATTACGAAAGGAAAGGAAATATGATTTTTCTGATGATTGTCTGAATGCTTTCAATGAACTTAAACAGCGGTTAATAAAAAGTCGAATACTTGCAATATATGATCCGAAAAAAGAAACAGAATTACATTGTGATGCAAGTACTCATGGATTTGGAGCTATTCTAATGCAACGTCAAGATGATAAAAAATTTCATCCTGTTATGTTTTTTTCAAAATCTACAACTCCAGCTGAGTCGCGTTATCACAGCTTTGAATTGGAAACTTTAGCTATCATCTATGCATTGCGTCGGTTTCGAGTGTATTTGGAAGGCATTCAATTTACAATTATAACAGATTGCAATTCCCTTACAATGACATTGAACAAAAGACAAGTTAATCCTCGAATTGCTCGATGGGCTTTGGAATTGGAAAACTACAATTATACTATTCAACACCAAGTCAGCTACTTTTTGGTATACACCAGCGTGGAGTGATACTAGATGAACTAACAGAATATTTAGATGAAAAAGTTAATAATGAAAGTAATCGTGACTTGATGTCAAGAAGATTAAAAGCACTTAACTCAATTCAACGTTCACAGAATTATAATGAGTCATATTTTAAAAAACATCACGTTCCCGCAAAAAATTACGGTGTTGGTGAATACGTTGTGGTTTTGAACATTGATAATACTGTTGGTAAAAATAAAAAATTTTGTGAAAAATATCGTGGTCCCTATATTATAGAGAAGGTTTTAGCAAATGATCGTTATGTTATAAAGGACATAGAAAATTGTCAGTTAACGCAAATTCCATATAAAAGTGTAGTAGAAGCAAAAAAGCTTCGGAAATGGTTGACTCCAAATTAATATTAGCTTAAAATCTTGCCACATCATCTAATAATGTTGAATTAAATTGTATTTTTTTTTTTTTTGAGTTTGATTGTGGTCAATCAATTTGTCAGGTTGGCCGAACTGTAATATACTTGTTATTTGAATACTTTATTCTTGATATTGTTTTGTAAAGAAATCTAGTTTCTATGTTTTATAATGTTTGTCAAAGAAAAAAAAGAAAGAATAAATTAGTTTTGAAAAAAGCAAATTACAATATTTATAAATTTTACGAAAGTTTTTGTTATTTTGACATTATTTTCGTATTTTTAGCGTGGATTATTATGAGTGTAAAGAAGTATGCAATATTTCTTCCCAAGACGCTTAGAGGCGAATAATATATGAAATTCACCTACCTTTTTTTTACCACAAACTTTTTTTCACCACAAAAATAGTTTTTCACCTCGATAGTTTTTTTCACCTCTAGCATATTTTTTTGTTTCATATAAAAAAAATTTGTAAAACCAAATTGAATGAATGTACTTGTTTTTTTTTCTATTTTTTATTAAACAAATATAAAACAAGTAGTAGGTACTTAGTTCAGTTCAAACTAATTATTAACAATTAATTTTCTAAAAATAATTATAACTTAATATGCTAAATTAAGTCAAGGTTATTTCGTTTGCCGCAATGCATTCATTAACAGTATTGAAACAAACATGGGCCCATGCCCAACATAATCGTTGTTGATCAATAAAAGAGGCAAAATAATGTTTGAGCGGAACTGCAAAGTTCGTTAAATACCCTGAGCACATACATACATGATTGTTATAAACTTAAAGACAGAAAATTTATTAATATCGCGTTTAGATTGTCTTTAAATCTAAAAGATTTAAATTGGAATTCAATAGCATTTAATTATTGTAGTAGCTACAGATAAAAAAACTAATTTGGAATAAATTTTAAAGATGTTATATTTTTTTTTAGAATCAGAAAGCTTATAAACATGTCGAAATTTGTTGTGCTTTATGTTTAAACTTATAACCCAGTAAAAAATGTTCGTTTTTTTAGAAGCAGGATAAAACAAATGCGCTAATAATACTGAGAAGCAGCAAAAGAAACAAATAATTTTCGTATAAAAATAAACAAACAAAAATTTTGAGCTTACTGTTTTCTCTAACAAGAATGCAGGTTGTAAGCAGCTTACCCTAATCCCTTAAAAGGATGCAGGTTGTAATGCAGAAAGTTTCATATCGTTGATTATAAACGATCTGTACCAATTTTCCCGAATAATTTCCGATTGTATTTGCTGTTTTCGAGTATGCAATAAAAAAATAATTAGTCATTTAACTGTTTCTGAAGAGCTAGCACGTGGAGCGGTAAAAAAATATAATGATTATAAATGGTCCGCCATCTAACGTTTTTTTTTTTCAACTAGTGCTTATTTCGTGAATGGTAACACTTAGCTCATGTCGGATTTGACAGATAATTAGTTTCATCCTTCCGCTGCACGAATATGGTTGTGTATACGCTTGAACAACGCTGGGAAATATTGCGACATTACTTTGAAAATCATGGTAATGTTGGAGAATGTGTGCGGCAATTGCGTACGGATTTTCGAAGAAGAGAAGCACCGTCAGCTCCGTATGTTCGATATCTTGTGAAAAAAGTGAAAGAAACTGGCATCCTCATCGATAAACCAAAGCGTGAAAAGCCAAAAACAGTTCGTACACTCGAGAATATTGCTGCTGTGGCAGAAAGTGTGCGTGAAGCGCCATCAACATCAATTCACCGTCGTTCTCAACAATTGAACATTTCGGAGACATCATTGAGACGAATTTTGCATAAAGACCTTGGTATGACGCCATACAAAGTCCAATTGGCCAACTGACCATCCAATGCGTTTTCGCTTCGCTGCGATCGACTTACAGAAGATGCCGATTTTGCCAAAAAAATCATTTTCAATCAATCGATAATGTCCTTAAAAATTGGACCGATCGTGTAGGCTACTGCATGGCCAGTCGAGGCAGCCATTTGAATGAAATTATTTTCCATTATTAACCGGAAGGATTGTACTTTCAAATAAAAAAAGAAATTTGAGAAAATATTCAGTAGTTTTTTTTATAGCATTTTCAAAAAAAAAAAAAAGTTATTTGGCGGACCTTTTATTATAGTCAAAAAATTTAAGACCAAAAAATTAATGTCTGTAGAATTTTATGTAAAATAAATTATGTAAAATATTATGTTCATGTTATTACTTTTAATCGTAATAATATAGACATGAAATATGATTTTACTGCAAGCCATGAAATCACAGCATTTTATAAGCGCTAAAATCAGCGCTTATTTTGCCCAAAAGTAATGCTTCCTATTGGGAATTCGCTATATAAAAATCATACCATATGTAAGCAGGCTGGTAAGGGATTCTTTTGTGCTTACTCCCTTACAAACCTGCTTGCATGTAAGCAGCGTTTTTTATACTGGGAACACACATAGAAATAAACATGTAAAAATAAAAAAAAAAAAAACTCCTGAAAATTAGTTAAAAATGGCGTTGCAGAAAAAACAAATGGAATTTGCAGATTTTTGTGCGAAATACACTAAAGTTTGCTAAATATTAAGTAATTTTAACAAAATTTTAAGAAATATGGACAAATTTTACTCAAATTAAGTATTCAGTTTTCTAAAAAAAAAAACAAGTAAAAACCAATTATGTACTTCAATTAGGTAAATTTGTATTAAAATTTAGTAAATTTTGTCTTAAATTTTATAAAACTTTACTAAACATGTAGTAAAACATCTTAAAATCTTGTTCATTTTTCTTAAATTTTAAGACGCTTGAACTTGTGCTAATGCAAAATTAACTTATTTTCCTTCTTTGTTTTTTTTTAAGAGAAACAACACTCAGGAAATTCTTCCTATTAATTAATATAATTTATTTAAATATTTAATATAATATAATATTTAATATTAATTAATGTGTTGCTTTCTTTGGAAAGGGGATAGTGAAGAGGTGAAAGGTGGTGAAAGATGAAAGGCTTCAAACATGGCAACACTGTAATTGCGAGAGTAGATAAGTCTTAGAACAGTTGTTGCTTGCCACCTGATGTAGAGTTGGCGAATTTATTGAAGCTTTTTGTTTCAGAGCCCTGATTCATTATTTTACTTCGGTGGGGTTAAGTGCTATGGGAACACCGAAGGTGGGTGCAGCGATACATATAAGTGATAGAAAACTCATACATATTATTTTTCTAAATTGATGTTGTCGTCACCGGGAATCGAACCCGGGACCATCTGTGTAACAGTCCAACGCGCTAACCATTACACCACAATATTTTCAGTTCATAAGTTATACTAATCTTAATGAAGTAGGTATATTTAAAACAAACAACAACAACATTTTTGCTTGTCCATTTCATTTTATTTTTAATATTATTTATTAATTAGTTATTTTCAAAAGGTGTATACTTTCAAAAATATAAGTGCTTAGGTTTGGCTCCTATCAGTCAAGTAATCAATTTAAAATATCTCCTAAGTAAATATTAACGAAAATAATTATACGATTATTTTCGTTGATACGAACGTTTTAAATGTGAAATTTATTAGTTAAGTTTTACTTGACAAAACTAAAACCCTTATATAATATGAACTATAAACCAAATGAGAATTTTATAGATTTAAAAATTTGAATTTTCTTAAACAAAATTGTTAAGAAGTTATTATACTTAATTTTAAGAAGTTAAAATTTGTTAACTAAATTTAAGTAAGGAGCGTTTTTGGTTTTAAATTTTTCATACAATTTTAATTTTCTTAACATTTAGTTTAATGACTTAACTTAATAAAATTTAAAATTTTTCACTAAAAAGAAATAAATTTTCTAATATTTTTTAAGAATATTAAACTGATTCAAGAAAGAAAAATTAAAGAAAATGGCTTATGAAAATGAAAATTATTCAAGTTCGAGACCATACTCTATATTTCTTTATTAGGATATTGTCCTAACAAATAATCTATAGAGTTTTTGTTTTCAAATATATTAATTGACCACTTTCAGGAATGTGTTGATAGATCTATTTCGGGAATTTTCTAGGTTCATCAGAACACGTTTTGAAAGCAGTGACAATCCCATGCAAAACATCAAGCATTCATATAAACTAGTTTTCTCACTAAATGAGAACTAATATATGAGCTCGTAGTTAAAGATTATCACCATTGATCAAAAAGAAACTGAAAAGTTGTTTGTTATGTCGAAAAAACATAATTTTTATTTTTAATAAAAATTATATGAAACTTGTAAAAAAGACAAAGTACGTTCTTGTTAACTCCACATTTACATCTTGTTTTTAAACAAAACAAGTGTGAAAACAAAAAGGAGAATAAAAACAAGAAGCGTGTATTGTATATCTACCAAAGGCAGAGCTTGTGGGATAACTAGGGGGATAACTAGGTTATATGAATGTTTGATGTTTTATTGTCACTTCTTTTAAAACGTGTTCTGTTGATGGTAAACTAGGAAATTCCCGAAATAGATCTATCAACACATTCCTGAAAGTGGTCAATTAATAAATTTGAAAACAAAAAAAACTCTATAGATTATTTGTTAGGACAATATCCTAATAAAGAAATATAGAGTATGGAATCGAACTTGAATAATTTTCATTTTCATTGCACAATTAAAGGTCGGAAAAACATAATTTATATTTTTAATAAATATAATATCAAACTTGAAAATAGCTTATTATTTTTGAGTTCATGAAAAATTAATATGAACTAAAATCTAATAAATATACATCGAGATAATTTTTATGTTATTTTCAATTTATAACGAACGTTCATCCTCCGTATATTAAAAAAAAACCACATCCCAAACATATTAGCTAGGTTGATACCAGTATTTCGATCTGGCTAAAGATCTCATCAGAACCCGAAGTTTTAGAAAAGCTAGAGCCTCCAGAATAGGCAGAGCTTTAGCAAAAAACCTATTAATCATCAATTTTGCTCCATTCTTGTCTTCTTAGTAATCAAACACGTGAAATGAATCTATTTATATAAAAAAATTTTAGTTTTTACTCTGGCTCAAGTAATATTTTTTTTTACAGTTTTATTAGTTTTTTTTTATATACATCGAGATTATTTTATTTTTATGTTATTTTCATTACTCATAAGCAATTTAATTTACCTTAAAGAAAATTTTTAAAAACTTAATTTTAGTAAGGCGTAAACTTAATTTTTGTTCATATATTTTTTTTTTTTTGGGTGTATTAGTAAGATAAGAATAGCAAAAATAAAACTGTTAAATTTACAAAATTTGAAAATAGCAATTTACTCTGCTACAATTAGCAAAAACTTTTACTAACAATGAAGGTATCCCGACCCGGACAATCAGATATTAATGAGCTTCGAATATGTTGTAGAGAATAAAAATTTAAGGGTTCCATGTTTTTTTTTTTTTTAGCTGCCCAATCTCATGTTTAGGAGTTACTAAGTGGGTCCAAAAATTACCTCATTTTACGTAATGTTGTCGCATTACTGTGTGCATTACCAATAATGATACATTCTGCATTATTTTAACCCTTAAACCACTAAGACCGTCTACAGACGGTCATCACTTAAATCCAATTACAGGAAAATTTAAAATATCCCAGTGGTTTAAGGGTTAAAATACAAATTATGGACTTCTTAATAATGGAATATTGTAATGATTATTTTTAAATACAAAATAATAACTTACCCATAACGCGTTAAATAAGCTCTTCTTACGAAGTTACATTTTATATGTGTTTTACTTATTTTACTATATCGTCACCTAAAATTCAAAGGGGTGTAACTAACAAAGTTTCCAAAACAAAATAAAATGGTTAGCGCGTTGGACTGTTACACAGATGGTCCCGGGTTCGATTCCCGGTGACGACAACATCAATTTATAAAAATAATATGTATGAGTTTTCTATCACTTATATGTATCGCTGCGCCCACCTTCGGTGTTCCCATAGCACTTAACCCCACCGAAGTAAAATAATGAATCAGGGCTATGAAACAAAAGGCTTCAATAAATTCGCCAACTCTACATCAGGTGGCGAGCAACAACTGTTCTAAGATTTATCTACTCGCGCAATTACAGTACTGCCATGTTTGAAGCCCTTCATCATTCACCACTATCCCCTTTCCAAAGAAAGCAACACATGAATTAATAGGAAAAATTTCCTGAGTATTGCTTCTCTTTAACAAAAAAAAAAAAAAAAAAAAAAAAAAAAAAAGTAGGGTTGAGTGATTATGACGCATTTTTTTTTTTGGTTGCCCTGCTAAATAATGAAGTAGGGTTGAGTGATTATAAAGCACCGCATCAAACTACATGTCTCCACAAAATTGATTGGTTATATGATTAAAACTATATTGTTAAAATCTCTGTGGACGATTTTTCCTTCTTCTGTAAAATAATAAATATTTAGTTAGTTACATCCTTTTTGCATTTTAGTGGACGATATGTAAATGTTTTGTGTTTCAATTTTTATTATGAGTCCTAAACTAGACTAGACTTAAAAATTGTTAATTTTTTAAGTAAATTCGATTAAGACAACTGAATTTTAGTTGCAAACACCCAAAATATTCCGAAATAACATATGTATATGGTTGTACTAACCGAATTTATTGGTTGTAGCCACCAAAATACACTTTTCAATTCGGTTGGAACTTTATTTTTCTGTGTGTAGTCAAAAATCAGCACACAAAAACTGTAGTATTAACAAAATGTTTCCTATATTCACCTTATTATGCATTATTTTTGTAAATATACGGAGGTTGAAAGCTCGTTATAAATTGAAAATAACATAAAAATAATCTCGATGTATATAAAAAACAAAAAACTAATAAAGGGTGTCCCAAGAAGAGCGCAATTTTTAAATTTTAAATAAAATACAGATGTTTAAAAAAAAATCGTGAAACTTTATTATATCGTAAAGTAGACAGAATGAGGTTATGTATGGAACAATATATCGTGCAGATGGCCGCCGCGGCTTTGCTGGCATGCACGCGATCTTTTAATGAAATTTTCAATGACCGTTTTGTATGAATGCTGTGGTATTTCATTAATGCAGCGTCCAATTTCCTCTTTTAAGGCTTGAGTCGTCGTCGGCTTATTCGCGTAAACCATCGATTTCAAAAAACCCCAAAGAAAAAAATCTAATGGTGTTAAATCGCACGATCTAGGCGGCCAATTCTGATCTCTAAAACGCGAAATAACACGACCGGGAAATGACTGACGTAGCAATTGAATTGTTTCTCTGGCGGTATGACATGTAGCGCCGTCTTGTTGGAACCACATGCCCTCCACATTCATTTCTTCAATTCTAGGCAAGAAAAAACTGGTTATCATTTCACGATACCGAACACCATTGACTGTTTGCGCTTGACCTGCCTCATTTTCATAAAAAAAGGTCCAATGATTCCTCCAGCCCAAAAACCACACCACACAGTGACACGTTGAGGATGCATTTGCTTCTCGTGAATCACTCGAGAATTTTCCTCACCCCAAATGCGACAATTCTGCCTATTGACGAAGCCATCAATATGAAAATGGGCCTCGTCACTGAAGATGATTTTTGCGAACTGTAGTCGCAAAACTTTCACCATTTTGGTAAAACAATTTCACAATGAGAATGCTTTGTTCATTCGTGTAGCGCTCCATTTTTACTAACCTCGTACCTTCTACTAGCAAACAATAACAATTGTTCAAATGTCAAACAATGACACTTCGAATGTTGCCAGATTTAAAAATTGCGTTCTTCTTGGGACACCCTTTATAACTGTAAAAAATATTACTTGAGCCAGAGTACAAACTAAAAATTTTTTTATATAAATAGAACATTTTTGGTCTTCAAAGTTTATTAACGTCATCAGCGATGCCAACTAATTAAAAGCAAAAAGCGCCGGGCGGACACTAAAAAAGAGCTAAAAACCGCTAAATGTAAATAAAAAAACTTATTTTCAGTTTTAAATCCAATATTTCAATTTAATATTAAATTTTATCTATTTGAGATCAATTTATTTTTTGTACAAAAGTTATACAAAGAAAATAACAAAAATAAAAGAAAAAACTAAAATATTTAAAATATTTTTTAAAATAGTCCATTAAATTGGTCATTTTCGAATAAAACTTTATTTTCCTCTTCTTCTTCGGGCCACAATATAGTTTTTATAAAGTATTTCGACTTTTTATAAGTTTGGTTTGAATTAATTTTTGAACAAACGTGTGGTGGTATTTCATAGTTCGAGCAACTAGTGTTTTTCGTTTTAGTCCATATTTTATATGAATTAAACAATTTGAACGCTAAATGTTCTTTCAACTTCAGCATTAGAGTAAGGCAATGTTAATAGCTTCAGGACAAAAGTTGAAAGGTTATGATATGGATTTTCATCTAAAGAATTTCTAAAGTTATGAACTTCGATCCAAAATGCATCTGTCCTATCCAAATTTTTCCATTTATACAAATTTAAATTTTTTATACAATTTTCCAAGTTTTCAATTTCGTTTTCATTGTTTATAAATTCTTTTATAACAGCTGTTGTATCTTCTGTATTACTTGTGAAAATGTTGTTAACACTAAATGCAGAAATCTTTTCTAAAATTTCAAAATTTGATGGTAGCTTTGCTCTTATTTCATAAATAAGACTAAGTAAATTCTACTACCTTTTTTTTAATTGCTTTTTTTCGCTTTTTGTAATATTGGCATCAGAACAAGCTTTTTCAAAACTGTAACCTAAGTAAAAATGTTTATTTATAACAGGTTCAATTACACCATCCATATAATCAAAACCATCCATTGGGATTATTATTTTATTGCTACGCTTTGGAGTAAATGATACAAATCACTAAAAAGTTTTGTATGATCTGCACTTGTAAAAAAATATAATGATTGACAAAAATAACATTTTTATTGACTCAGCTGCCAGATTATTCAAAAACTTACCTGTTTATAAAAATCTGTGTTGCAATTATAAAAGAGCTAAAAGCGTTAAAAAAAAATTAAAAAAGCGCCACCTTAGCGCTTTTTTCTTAAAAAAAGCTAAACGAAAAAAGTACGCGCTGTGAGCACTCAAAAAGCGCTAAATCTAGCGCGAAAAAAGCTAAGTTGGCATCGCTGAAGGTCATGATGCTTGTTAGGAAAAGACCTAACCACGTGCTTGATTACTAAGAAGACAATAATGGAGCAAAATTGATTATTAATAGGTTTTTTTATTAAAGTTCTGAATATTATGGAGGCTCTAACTTTTCTAAAACTTCGGGTTCTGATGAGATCTTTAGCCAGATCGAAATACTAGTATCAACCTAGCTAATATGTTTGATTTGCTTTATTTTTGTAAATATACGGAGGTTGAAAGCTCGTTATAAATTGAAAATAACATAAAAATAATCTCGATGTACACTGTCAGACAAAATAAAGTGCGGTAGCATACCCTTTGCATTTCCACGAAAAAAAATATTATATAATAATTTAGAATCGCTAAAAAATTAAAGGTTTTATTTATTCCATACAAAATGCTACTAAAAAAATTATTTTACAAAAATTATTGACTTCATATATACAAAAAAAAACTTAAAAAATTATATACCCAAAGAATTCTAAACGTCAAAATAAAGTAACACTTCAATGTAATATCAAGAGAAATATAAAAAAAATAAATAACTTAATATGATGTTGCACCCCCTTTATTATTGATGACTTCTTTTAGTCTCCTCGGCATACTTAATGCTAGATTTTTCAATGTACTTGGTGGAATTGCCCTCCATTCTATTTGCATTTTTTCCCAAAACGAATAAATGTTGGTTCGCGACTCCATTGGAATTTTGTCATCCGAAATGGCCCAGAGGTATTTAATGGGGTTTAAATCAGGGCTCTGAGCAGGCCATTCTAATTTTTCAATGCTATTTTCCTCAAAATATTTTTTGGCTACCTTGCTGGTATGCTTGGGGTCGTTGTCCTGTTGAAAGACAAAATCCCCCAAGTTCATTTCTTCCGCACTACTGTATAGATTTTCTTTCAAAATGTTTACGTAGTGCTCACCTGTCATTTTTGAATCAATTTTGACAAGTCGGCCTACCGCTGTAGTCGAAAAACATCCCCATACCATAAGGCTTCCTCCACCATGTTTAACAGTATGGATAATGTTTTTCGATTTAAGCCTTTGTGATGGCTGACACCAAACTCTTTTGCGTTTTTTGAATTTTTTAATTCAAATTTGGATTCATCCGTCCAGATTACTTTATTCCAAAATGATTCTGGCATATTTAATATATATTTTTTTGCGAATTCCAACCTCTTCTTTATATTTGCTGCGCGTAGAAGTGGTTTTTTCTTAGCGTAGGTACTTCTTAAACCGCTTTCATTGAGCTTTCTTTGGACAGTTCGCTTTGAAATATTTAAGTTAAGTTCTTCTTTTATTTCTCTGGCGGAGGTAAAAGAGTTTCTCTTTGCGAGAATGGCAATATGATCGTCGTCTTTCTTCGTAGTTTTACGGTTTCTGCCACATAACTTTTTCAAACTTTCGTTTGACTTTCTTATTTTGTACAAAGATATAATTTTTCGTACTCCGGATTCTGATATCTTATATTTGGAAGAGAAATCTTTCAATTTCATTCCATTTTCTCGATCTTGTATTAGAAAATCCTTTTGTGTTTTGATAAAGGTTTCATTTTAAAATTATGTCCGTCTGATGCTGTTTTATAAATGTACAGAAACTTAAATTAAATTTTTTAAGCATTTTATTAAGAATTAAAATACATAACTTTAGTTTTTAATTAAAATATTTAATAATGTGCCAGAAATATTAATATTAATGATAAGTGACACTTTATTTTGTCGTACGTTTTGATTGTCCAACTTAATACTTTTATCACAAGCACAACAACTAAAGGCTTTAAAAACTAATATCGTTTATTAAAACAAAATACGTTAGTTGTAAAATAACAGGATTGCAAAGAAGAAAGACATAATACATGTGGAAGATAAATATTGAGGAATAAGTAGGTAAAGTACAACACCGCACTTTATTTTGTCTGACAGTGTATATAAAAACAAAAAACTAATAAAACTGTAAAAATTTCAAATGTTTAAGTGATTTTTTTTTTTTGTAGTATCAGCAAAAATGTTTTCTAATTTTCTCGATTAGTGTTTAAATAATATCGCTATTAAATCATGAATTAAGTTTTGTGATGCCGCCAATTTATGCGAATTTAATTGACCAAAGAAACAAACAAAAAATCTATAAAAGAAAAATTCAAATAAATTTCAAAGTAATAAATGCACAATTAACGTCATTATTAAAGACCACAAGAAAACAAAAAAAAAACATGATAAAATAAATATTCCGAGATATTTGTTATGCCGTTTGTTTAGCTAAATTTAATTATTTTTTTTTTTACTTTTTGTTTATAAACAAAACAACAAATAACATTTTACAATTCGAAGAAATAAACCATTTAGCGTCCTACTGAAACTGAAAAATTAAAAAAAAAAAAAAATCTATAAAGAAAATAGTATTTACTGTCAAAATAAAAAAATAAAAAATATCTGTAAAATAAACAAACAAATATTTGATAAAAAATTAGAATTAGAGCGACAGGCTAAAAGACACATGATTGATTTGTAGAAAGTTTTCTAGAGTGAATTGCAATAGATCGATCTGTTAAAAATTTTAATATTTATTATTATCTAAGTAAATATTTCCAAAATAAAAAAGTACATGCATTAAATTTGGTTTGGAAATTTTTTGTATACTTTTATTCAGAAAAAAAAAAACATTTTAGAAAATGTTAGATAAAAAAAACTTTTTGGATGTAAAAAAAGAAATTGTGTGGTAAAATAAATGTTTGTACTTACAAATCATCATTGCTGGTGCCAATTTAAAAAACATTTGCTTGTTTAAATTTATAAAAATACTCTACGAGGCTTGTTTAATATTACAAACAGAATTTTGTAATTTATTTCTATGCATGTTAAAATGATATCGAAAAAGCTGCAAATACGAAAAACCTAAAAAAATGTGTATAAATCAATAAACGAACTGAGCGGTAGGAATACAAATGCAACTTAAACACTTAAGCTATGTACAGACGGTTGTCAGATCTTACAATATTGTCAGAAAAATGTTCAGAAAATGTCTAACAACAGTGTGAACTTACAACTTCTGTCTTGCAACATTACAATGTACAGACACATTGTAAGACAATAATATTGTTAGACATCTGATATTCGTGTGAACACCATACGCTGCCATTGTCAGATAACCTATTTTTTATTGGCAGATGTGTTTAAATTAATGCATCTGACAATGTCAGTATTGTCACAGAAATATTTCTATTGGCGGCACTGCCCATAAATAATGAAAAAAAAAACAAAAGCTCATATTAATAATATTAAAATTCAAAAGTAAAACAAAATAGGAAATCAAATTAAATAAAAAAAATGGATGGCGACATTTCAGCTATGAGCCAACTGACTTGATGTTTCGTACCCATTCGCCAACAGGCTCTAAAGCCGGGAAAAAAACAACACCCAAACAAAAATCCTACCGCAAAAAGGTGGAATCCGTGTGGTCACACGAAAGTATTATCAAACTTATCGAGGAAGTTGAGGTACGGCGAAGTTTATGGGATGCAGGTTGCGCTGAGTATAAACTTGCCAAAGATAGATTATGGCAAGAGGTCGCAAATGTCATCCAGATAAGTGTGAACGATTGCAAAGGAAAAATGGGCAAATCTTCGCACCTCTTTCAACTGCAAGTTGCAAAAATATTTTGTCTTCATCCTCGCTGCTTTTTAATACATATGCAGATAAAATCGTTACAATTGCTTTTTTTGTTCCATGACAATTAATATTATTACTTTTTCAATTTAATTAAACACACAATTGACAATTAATAAATTCTTTCAAATGCTTTGACAGTTCTGGCAATGTCTAACAACAGATCTGGCAATTTTTGCCATACAAGAATCTGACAACCGTGTGAACTGACAATTTTCGTTGACAATTGTCTGACAATGAAGTTGTAAGTTTTCTTACACTCATCTTAACTGACAATTTAACTTTTGCTTAACATATTTAATTGTCAGTACATTGACAGATCTTAAAATATTGTAAGATCCGACAACCGTCTGTACATAACTTTAGAGATATAAATGACATCGAACTTACCACCACGGAACAACAGCTTGACAAGTGACAAAGCTTCTTCTCCTTTGAATCGCTACTAACAGAAACAATTCCACATTTCCTCGCAGCAACTCGCCGAAATCCTCGTCGAGAAATATCCACAGAGCCACCCACTCGTGATGAAGTGTTAAAAATTCCTTGTAGTTTAAAGAACCAAAAACCCCAGGCCTTGACCATATCCCAGCTGAGCTTCTTAAATTCGGAGTTTCAGCAATAGCGCTTACACCAGTCATTAGAAGACCATGGAATTCAACACAAATACCCAAGAACTGGAATGAAGGAGTGATTGTGCCAGTTCCAAAAAAAAAAAATGTAACCTAATTCAATGTAAAATCACACTATTAAACGCAAACTGCAAGATTATATCCCTACACTCAGGGAACTTCTGCTCTTAAAATATGTATTTTTTTTTTTTTTTGATAAAGAGAAGCAACACAGGAAATTCTTCCTATTAATTAATGTGTAGCTTTCTTGAGAAGGGGATAGTAGAGAAGTGAAAGGTGGGGAAAATGAAGGGCTTTAAACATGGCAACACTGTAATTGCGCGATATCATAAGTTTTAGAACAGTTGTTGCTCGCCACCTGATGGAGAGTTGACGAACTTATTGAAGCTTTTTAATTCATAGCCATGATTCATTATTTTACTACGGTGGAGTTAAGTGCTCTGGGAACACCGAAGGCGGGCACTGCAATACATATGAGGGATAGAAAACTCATATATATTATTTTTTCTAAATTCTTGTTGTCGTAACCGGGAATCAAACCCGGGACCATCTGTATAACAGTCCAAAGCGCTAACCATTACACCAGAACGCCCTTGTAGTTCATTTAAAAAAACAAACCACGTCAAATAAGTGTTTTATGTTTAATTAAATTTTTGAGCATTGTAGGAGGGTTTTTGGATTCAAATTAAATATATTTCAAAATGTAATAAGGATCTTTGATTGTACAATTTTATTTAAAATATTCTATACAAATTTATAAATCTTTATTATTAACTTTTATAAATTCATATAAATTGAAAATCGTCCATCTGGAATTTTTTCAATCAATTCCGCTAGGGCATTATGGAGCACATGGTTGTTCTTTAAGCATATTTTCTTCATCCCTGTCCTCCACCTAATTCCGCATTTATTGTTTCAATTATTTATATTTTTAATTATTTTTAAGAGTATACGCGCGAATTGGTACGTATGTTGGTTTTTGCGGTAAGCGATATTCGTTCATAAAATTTTAGTAAACTTGAAAAAATAATTATATACTCCAAACCAAATAATTTTTGGAGCCTTTTTGGAATGTTCAAAAACATTAAAATGTTTAAACCTTTTTGGACAAAAAAATGATTCTCATAAAAATGAGCAATTTTTGTTTATTTTTGGCTACTCATTTTTGAATTTAAAAAAGGAGTGTTTTATGACAAAAAAATTAAAATTTCAAAAAAGTGAAACAAATTTAATACATTTATGAGTCCGAAAAAAAGGGATCATAAATATATATTTTTTAGAGTCATTTAATACTATGTTTCTTTTGAACGTGTTTTGGACGTGTTTTGAAACAAAAAAATCTTTTATACATGTTTTCACATATATTAATTTTTACACACATGTTTTGCTCCAAACACGTTGGTGGAAACATAGTATAAGACTCACAATTTTTGAAGGCTCAAAAACTTGCTGGCTAGGTAGTTATTTAAAAAATATAAAATGCTTTTGAGTTTTTAAAAATACATGTTTATGCAACGTTTCCACTCAATGTGTTTTGAAATAAAACATGTTTTGTATATGTTTTCCCATAATTTTTTTTTTTATACCAAAACACATGTTTTGCTCAAAACACGTAAGTGGAAACATAGTATTAGTTAATACACTCGTTATTGTTAATATTTTAATAGTTTGCAAATAAAAAATGTATAAAACCGTAATAACTATGGTACCGTTTATTATGTTAACTTTAAAGTCTCTGTACAGAAATATAAGAAACTAACAAGGAAACTACACAGTGGTGGAACCGCATATTTTAATGAAACTTGGATATTTTGTTGATATGGTTGTTGAGGACATCAAAAAAATAAAAACGTATTTTTTTTAAGGTGCGCAATCGCATGTTTAGTGGTTAAAAAGGGCGTCAAAAATTACAACATTTTTATATGAAAACATGACTAAAATTGAAGAAATTCAGATTTTTTGTACTCAGTATTAAAGTACTCGAAAAGCATAAATGATGATACCCATATTGCCTATATTGTGGGTCCATTTTTTAAATATTTCAAATAATTATCAACCAATTATTTGAAATATTTAAAAAATGGGTTTAAACAGCTCTTCGAGGAAAGTTGTGTTAAAGCCAAACGATTAGGACAATTGAAAAAAGCCCAGACACAACTTCTATAAAATTAAATAAACATTTTTCAATGTTAATTTCAACTCAAACCAACAACAACTTCAATTACAAATGTGATAATGGAATGATGATGTTTTTGAATAACAAATATGTTAGGATATACACTTTCTATACCAGTGGATTCGTCTTTAAATTACCTTTCATTTAATACCCAATTTCACTATAGTTTATTAACTTATGATGCGAGCAAGATTATTCAAGTTCAAGATCATTTTTTTTTTTTTTTTTTTTTGTTAAACAAAAAACCCTGCAATGTTTATTTATTAATTAAAAATGTCTTCATTCAACTTCTAATTTCGAAGGGTTAGAAGATTTACCCAAATTTATAATTTTTTAAGAAAAAATGTCAATGCTTTACCCGCATAGTTTTATTTACTCAATGAGAAGTAAAAAACAAAATTGGAAGAATTGAACTAATTCAGATCAAAAATAAAAAATTTTCAACTAATAAACTTTGTTTGTGTACAGACTATAATCTCCAGTCATAATACGCTGTGTTGTTAGTGTTTATTAAATAAACAATAACACTTTCTGACTATAGCATTAGGGCCATAAGTTAGTTTTGTCATACTCTGCAATTATCCAACATTTTACTTTTAAAATTTAAAAAATTAAAACTAACATTTTATTTTGTTTTCATATAAATAAACCTGTAAAAATAAAAGAAAAAGCTACTAAAAATTGGTTAAGAATTATTTTGCATAAAAAACTGCTAAAACTAGAAATTTTGATAATTAATAGGTTTTTTGTCAAAGTTCTGCCTATTATGGAGTGTCTAGCTTTTCTAAAACTTCGGGTTCTGATGAGATATTTAGCCAGATCAATATACTAGTATCAACCTAGCTAATATGTTTGATTTGCTTTATTTTTGTAAATATACGGAGGTTAAAAGCTTGTTATAAATTGAAAATAACATAAAAATAATCTCGATGTATATAAAAACAAAAAACTAATATAACTTTAAAAAATATTACTTGAGCCAGAGTAAACACTAAATTTTTTTTATATAAATAGAACATTTTTGGTCTTCAAAGTTTAGTAACGTCATGATGCTTGTTAGGAAAAGACCTAACCACGTGGTTGATTACTAAGAAGACAAAAATGGAGCAAAATTGATGATTAATAGGTTTTTTTTGTTAAAGTTCTGCCTATTATGGAGGCTCTAGCTTTTCTAAAACTTCGGGTTCTGATGAGATCTTTAGCCAGATCGAAATACTAGTATCAACCTAGCTAATATGTTTGATTTGCTTTATTTTTGTAAAGCTCGTTATAAATTGAAAAAAAAAAAAATATTTTTTGTTTTTTTGCTATATTCACCTTAAATAATGGAATGCAAGTGACAGTATATTTTGCTAAAATCAACAGACATTTTTGATAAAAAAAAATTGTAAATTGCTAATAGCGGAAGGTCAGAATAACTAAATATTTGTAGATTTAACATATTAATTTTTGCTATTCTTATCTCGTTAATATTTAGAAAAAAAAAGATCTGCTAATTTTAGCAGTTTTTCTGCAGCGTAATTTTCAACAAATTTTTAGTAGTTTTAGCAAAAATGTTATTCTATTAGTGTAGGATTTGCATGCATGAAATTAATATGTTTAAAAAAAGATAACTTTTTAGCTGATATTAGCAATTATTCTGCAAGGATCGTCCCAGCAAATATATTGCTGACTTTACTGACTTTTTTTTAGTGTAAAAAGAAAAAAACTTTTTTTATTTGTTTTTATATCTGTTGTATCAATTCAATCTTGTCGTTCTAATTGTAATTCGTAATCAATATAATTTGTTTACAAAATAAATTTTAATTCTTGTTTTATTTTATAATTTTAAATTCATGTAAATTTAAAAAAAAATTTAAAATATTCATTTAATATATGTTTATAACTAGATGTAAATATTTAAATGTATATTTTTTTCTATGTCAAAATCGTTTTTAAATTGTATTTATGTAATTTCAAATCACATTTGCGTATACGCATTATAAGTATTTGCAAATTTTAAAATAAACCATTACATTTATTGTTAAAAATACAAATTTAATACAAAAATCGTCTAAAAATTAAAAATTAACCACTACAAATATGTTTTATGCATTACAAATATGTTTTATGCATTAATCTGCTATAGAATCTTGGATAGGCTCCTCATACTTTTCGAGATATGTCCATCCTGAGGTAGGTTACTTTATTGAAAATGCTATTTTTCTACTTAAAAATTAACCCCTTAAACGCTAGCTAAAATATGTTTTATGCATTAATCAGAATAGAGAATCTTCCAAAGAAGAGATTGGTATATACGAGGGCGGGCCAATAAGTCCGTGACTTTTTGAACTTCCCTCGTAGTTATATGAAATGCAACACTGCTCCCATCAAGTACCACCTATTAATAGACTACTGTCAAATTTTGAGCAAGTTCCGTCATTTACTTTGCGTTTAACAGCTGTTCGAAACATACAACCTCGTGGATTTTTTTAAAAACATTATTTTTTGCGAAAAAAAAAACCTTCAATCAAACCAAGAAAAAGCTTGATAAATACTATGGGGACTCTGCACCATCGATTTCAATGGTAAAAAAGTGGTTTACTGACTTTCGTTGTGGTCGCACAAGTACAAATGACGCTAAACGTTCTGGACGGCCAATTGAGGTCAATGCATCCGAAAATGTATGGTGTTGGCCGATCGAAGAGTAAAAGTCCGTGAGATTGTTGATGCCATAGGCATTTCATATGGCAGTGTAGTTTCGATTTTAAATGATCGGTTGGGTTTAAGAAAGCTGTCTGCAAGATGGGTGCCGGGTTTGCTCTCAATTGACAATAAACGTAATCGTGTGACAACTTCAAAGGATTGTTTGGAGTTGTTTAACCGCAATTCGAATGAGTTTTTGCAGCGTTTTGTAACTGTGGATGAAACATGGATGGATTACAACACTCCGGAGACCAAGCAGCAGTCTAAACAATGTGTTTCTCTGGTTGAACCGACTCCGAAAAAGGCCAAGGTAAGTTTGTCGGCCAATAAGGTAATGGCAACAGTTTTTTGAGATGCACGCGGGATAATCCACATCGATTACCTTCAAAAGGGAAAAACAATATACGGCTAATATTATGCCAACTTATTGGACCGATTTAACGAGGATTTAAAAAAAAACGACCCCTTATGGCCAAGAAATGCCTATTTTATGTACCTCGAAATATCCTATTTTTTGGAAGGGATACAAAAATTGGAGAAACGTTGGACTAAGTGTATTGAGCTTAAAGTTTATGTTGAAACATAATTTTATTTTTGCAAAAAAACTGTGTTTCATTCAAAAAGTCATGGACTTATTGTCCGCCCTCGTATCTTGGATAAGCTCCTTCTTCTTTTTTAGATATGGGTTAGGTAGGGAGTATATTTGATTGTGAAATTAATTTGGAATATAAAAAAATATCATTTAGAACCCGTCATATTCATTAAAAATTCGAAATGTTCGTTGAAAACAGTGATGGAAAATACTCGCTCGGGATCATGCTCTATTTAAAAATCGAGCGAGACCAAAAAAAGCTTGCTAGTTTTTTTATAGGCAACGAGCCAACAAAACGAAGCTCCCTCCCTTTTTTCAAACGAGCGAGCTTTAAATTATTATCAGGCTTGCCGTTTTAGCATCCAAATTTATTTTTTAAATTTAAGAAACACAATGAAGTAAACTTGTAAACTTTAAATCTAATTGGAAAGGTTGTCGCTATTTTTTCCTATTTAGTTTTTGAAATAAAACTGAATATGGTGTATTTTCCATTTTTTCAGAAACACAATTTGAAATGGTGTCATTAATTTCTATTCTATATTTTGTGTAAGAAAAATTATGAGAAATAGTGTAATTAAGTTTCCTTTAATTCCATAATAATTTTAATATATTAGTTGGGAGCGAGCTGTTTTTGCAGCTCGATTTCATAAAGCTCAATTGAGCTTAGGTTTACGAGTTGCTCAATTAAAAAAGCTTTATTAAGTTTTTCAAACGAACTTTTTCATTTTGAAAAGTTCTTTGTTTATTTTTCTTGCTAGCCTTTTTAGTGTGAGCAGCTCGTTTCATTTAGCTTGCGAGCTTTGTTGATAAATGTATATAAGCTCGCTCGCGAGCTTTTTCCATATCTAGATGAAAATCAGAATGTCACTTAGAATGACTAAATTAAGAATTTATATTTTTTTTTCTCCCAAAATATTTATATTTTTTTGTTTAAATACAAAAACCCAGTCAGAAACTGTCAGTGATACAAAAAATCAAGCACTGGCATACCACTGGCTAACCGAGGAATTGTAAATAAACCACTGACAGAACACTTGTTTAAGACGATTTAACAGCGTTTTCAAAACGCGTTTTTCCAGTATTTATTTTACAATAATTTCAGTGGTCTACAGAAAAAATCATTGGCAAAAAAATGCCTGAGAGCACTATGCCAACGTTGGGAAAAAGTATTTTCCCAGTGCTATACATTCATAAATTATCAAAGCCTCACTTTCAACCTAAGTGACTAGGCCATCTTCAGACTCATTCTAGCCCCCACCCACAAGAAACTCAAGGTTTTGATCAGGTATATATAACAAACAACCACAGAAAATCGGTGATGTTAATTGATTACCCGAACAACATGAGGTATTTCCGCCATTTCCTACAAGCTCTAAATCTTAATTTTTATTTGGCAGGGTAACCAGTCCAATTAAAAAAAAGTCTGTAAATTCAGCAACATTATAGTTGGAAGGATACTTGCAGAAAAATTGCTAATATCAGCAAAAAAAAAATTGCTAAAATCAGCAAAATTTTTGCTAAATTTACTATTTTTTTGCTGATATTGGCAATCCTCACAGATCCTACCAACAAACACATTGCTGACTTTATAGACTTTTTTTTTTGAGTGTATTATATTGTAAACTAATCTAATTATTCTATATATTGTTTTTACAATAAATGAATTAAATGAATTAATTAATTAGACAAAACAAAATAAATTAATTATGTTTAGAAAATAAATTCTATTATTTCTAAATCTTAATATTATAACTGTAAAATGTTACTCTATTCTTAATTAATTTTTTTTTTTTTTTGTTTTCAATTATAAAATTATCCATTTAGATTTAACCAAAGAGTATATACAAATTAAGAGAGACTACACTTCCCACGCCTCTCAGCAACAAAATACCGAACGCGGGCAAGCAAATGTAAACACTAAAAAATTTTTTTTTTTATTTATTTATTTCATTATTAGCTTATAATTAAAATTACAAGATAATATAAAAGAGAGCAATAGCTGCAAAGGCCTTCAGCTCTGCATGTGTTATAACTTACGTACTAGCTATTAATATTTTTTTTTATATAAGATTGTACATATTTGACTCTTTTAGAAAGGTTATAACTTTCATAATATTTTCAGGGGAGGGATTTGATAAATATTCAATCGGATCTTTATTATTAAAACATATATTCCTTTTGTTATTAAGTTTTGGACAGTGTTGGAGTATGTGGGAAGGGTTTGGAGTAGGGAATAAGCAGTTGCAGGTGGGGGATGTTGGAAGGTTTAAAAGATGTCCGTGAGTAAGCTTAGAGTGCCCGAGTCTAAGTCTTTCATATTTTATTATGTCTAGTCTATTGCATCCAGAAATATTATTTTTCAGAAAACAGCGAATATCTTTCATTTCATGATTGACAGTTTTGTACCAAGTTGATGTTCTATTGAATAGTATTTGTTTGTATTTCTGATTTAAATTTTCTATGATAAAGTTATTCCAGTCTTTGTAATTATGATTAGGTGATGTAATTAATGGGGAAATAGTGGCGTTTTTTGCAGTCATATCAGCAAAGTCATTACCAATAATGCCGCAGTGGCCAGGTACCCAAATTAATATTATGTTAGGTTGTCTTTCAACTAATAGATTTCTGATTTCATTCACATAGTGATTGCCGTTATTTATATTTGTAAGGGATTGTAAGGAAGAAAGCGAGTCTGAACATATGGCAAATTTGCCCCTGTTCTGGTATGCATGTTTTGTAGCTTCGTAAATAGCTATAAGTTCTGCAGAATATACGGTACTATAATTGGGAAGGATAGATGATTTAATAATACTATTTTCTGTGGTTACACTAAATGATACAGAGTTATTAGATTTAGAACCGTCCGTGTAGAGGAATGAATGGTTATTGAGCTCATTTTTTAGCTCGTAGAACAGCTTACGGTACTGATCTGGGCTACAAATGGATTTTGTAAAGTTATGTAAAGATGTACTTATTACGCTTTTATCAAAATACCATGGTGGATATTGTTTGGGATTAGGTTTTATAATTTCGAGGGGTAAATTTAATTTCTTTCTATTTTGGATTGTACGATAGATAGTTGACGGTATACGTGGTATTTTTTTGGATTTCTGGCATTTTTTTACTAATCCTAATAATGGAGTGTTTGTGCTGAAAGCTAGAGATTTTAAAAGCTTTGTAGTTAAAAGTGTTGTCTGTTTTTCAACTGATAAAATGTTAGCTTCAAAAAGCATGTTTTTAATTGGAGTTGTACGAAACGCTCCGAGGGAAAGTCTTATTGCTGAATTAATCTTGCTCTTAATTTTCCGTAATTGTGATATAGGAGCGACTCCATAAATCGGTAATGCATAATTAATTTTTGATAGAAGTAGTGATTTGATGACAGATATGATTGTACTTGTGTTACAATTCATTCTTGGACTTGATAAACACTTTATTATTTTTAAACGGCTTGATAGTGACGAGGCTACGTAATCTATATGTTGATTCCAGCGGTACCTTGAATTTAAGTGAATACCAAGTATTCTCATGGTGTTGACTAGGGTTAAAGATGTGGTACCGTTTATTGTGGCAGTGCAGTTTTTCTTGCGACATATATGTATAGATTTACATTTAGTTTCTGAAAGAATTGCACCTGAAACAGATGACCACTCGTCTATATCGCTAAAGAGTCGATTAAGATCGATTGTGGGGTTATTTTCCTTATTTGATTTTATGATAAGATTAAAATCATCGGCATAAGCAACAAAATCTATTTCCTTATGTAAAGAAATAGTATAACACAACCTGTTGTAGGCAATTAGGAAAAGAATTACTGACATGGGGGACCCTTGAGGAATGCCATTATATAACGGACGAGCGCTAGAGTAGGAGTTACCTATGCGAACAATTATCTTCCTATTCGTCATAAAACATTTTATGTAATTAATTATTAAAGGACCTATCTTCCAAGAAGCAAGTTGGTCGATAACAGCATGTAAACCAATTCTATCGAATGCTCTCTCAAAATCCAATGAGATTATTGAGACATGTTTTCGAGTAGAAAGGCTACTGGATATCTGGTAGTCAACATATAAAAGGGGGTCTATTGTAGATTTACCTTTACAGAAACCGAATTGGCGGTTGTCTAAAAGTTTGTTTGTTTGCAAAAACCACCATAACCGATTAGCGACTATTTTATCCAGCACTTTAGCTAGACAGGAGTTGAGGGAAATTGGTCTGTACGATTTTAATAGTGTTTTGTCGGATCCAGACTTAAGTATAGGTATAACAATGCTGTTCTTATACTGTTGAGGAATGTAAGAAGTAAATATTCTGTTGTAAAAATGCAGTAGTCTCTGTTTTAAAGTAAAAGGCAGTTTTTTTAACATTGGGTATGACACTTTGTCCATCCCGGGAGTTTTGCCTGTTAGTTTTTCTAAAACTGAAGAGAGTTCAAGTGTGTTGATGGGAGTTTCAATTGCCATCGCCTTTTGTGACGGAGGGGATAAGTAGGGTACACATAAGACTCTTTCTTTATGTGTTTTAAAACTCTGGGAAAATTTTCTGTCAGAAGAATTTTCAGACCAAAATAGAGCGAATTCTTCTGCCATATCAGATTTGTTGGTCAGCTTAACATTTGGGTTATCTAATTTAGATATACAATGTATAGAGTTGGTTATTTTGTAACCAGTAAAGTTTCTAATGTTAGACCATATTTTCGAAATTGGTGTAGAAGGGTTAATTGTAGAACCAAGATCATTGATAGATTTAGCCTTTGCTATTTTAATTTCTCTTTTAAATTTAGCTCTAGATTTTTTAAAGTTTATAAGATTAGATTGGCACATATCCCTTTTGTATGTAGTCCAAGATCTGTTCTTTAGATTTTTAAGATTTTCCAGTTCTTTGTTCCACCATGGAACCCTTTTACTTACTGCTATCTTAGTTTGAGGGATAGAGACAGTAGCTGATTGGCGAATAATTTTAGAGAGGTTTGCTGCTTCCTTATTGATGTTGTTACTGATTGGAAGTTTTGCGTTATAATAAATGCATTTATCTTGGTAAAGGTCCCAATTGGCTAACTCAATTTTAAATTTTGGTCTATATCTGTTGCTGAACGTGGTGTTAGTGTTGTGGAATAAGGAAATGATAATGGGATAGTGATCACTACCATGTAGGTTATTTAATATCTCCCAATCAGTATGCATAGCAATGGATGGACTACAGAAGGATAAGTCTATATGTGAAAAGCAACCATGTGTGTTTAAATGTGTAGGAGAATTGTCGTTAAGAACAACAAAATCAGAATCGTTAATAAAATTTGATAGAATTCTACCTTTACTATTGCTGGATGACGACCCCCAACTCGTATGCCAACTATTGAAATCACCTGTGATGATACTAGGCACGGAATATTCATTAAAGGTATCTGTAAGATTGCCAGTAGAAAACTGTTTATCAGGGGGAATGTAAGTAGAGTAAACATAAAACTTTATTTTAGAGATTATCTCAACACAAATTGTGTCTATTTGCAAGTCAGGTCTTAGGTTTATTTGTTTGTGTTGAAGGGAGTTATGCACCAGTATGGCTACTCCACCGTATCTCGTGTTTGAGGTGTTTTTTGAAAAGATTGTGTAGTTGATTGGTATGCTAAAGTTTGATAAGTCATGTAAATGTGTTTCTTGGATACAGAGTACTTTTGGTCTGAATAACTTTATCAAAATTTGAAGTTCGTTGTAATTGTTTCTAAATCCATTCATGTTCCATTGTAAAATGTTTAAGTCCATTTTGTAAAGAGTATAATTTTTAATATAAAAATTGTGTTAGTATTGTTAGGAATGTGGGGTATTTGCAGAACTATTAAATTAGTATTTTGACTAAAAGGTGGGACATCTGTGTAAAAAATCAATAATAAATTTAAACAAAAGGAGTAAAAGAGATGAGTTTTCTGTATAACTATGGAAAATAATAAATATAGCAATAGTATATAACAAATTATAAGAGTATGTGGTATTAAGAAAAATAAATATAGAATAACTCTGCACAAACACAGTATAGAAAAAAGAGTAAAAGAGAAAATTGGTATATTAAAGTTGACAATATGGACCTTAATACTAAAATTAAGAGTATGGTTATCCATTATTAAGTTTAGTATTTATGTAGATTTTTTTGAGCGCTTTGGATCAAGCAACTCTTGCTCCATTCGTTTTTTTACTTGAGATCTGGTTCTCTTGGATATTTTGGTGGGCAGCAAAAATGTTTTTTTATTTGGCGAATTATTTTTGGAGGTACTTTTTTTGTCAGAGCCAGACTCATCAGTATAGTCATCACTCATGAGGTCTGCATATTCTTTGACATTCCTTTGATTTGTTTGTAAATTTAGTGGTGGAATTTTTTGTATAGAGTTAACGGTAGATTCATTAATAGAAATATTTGTATTGTTAGTGTTTTTTGCTACGGTAGCGTGGGATGTAGTTTGGTTGTTGTGTCTTTCATGATATAATGTTGTTGCTTGTTTTTTACCGACTTTTTGTATAGTAATAATCGCCTGTATCTCTTTCTCTTTAAGAAAGATTGGACACGATCTACTAACAGGTTGATGCTTGCAGTCATCGTTATTAATTACTTTACAATTTTTGCACTGGGGCGGCAAAGTGCATTTCTCTTTCTGTTCGTCATTTAGGTGGTATGTTTGTGAACAATTGTAACAAATTTTTTCGTTTTTGCATATTTTCGAAACATGACCGTATTGAAAGCAATTATTACATTTGAGTGGGAGTGGAATGTAGGGTCTAATTTTAAGTTTTTCGTAGCCTACGTATAAATCAGATGGCAGTGTAGTGGATGCAAATGTAATTATTATGAGACCTGTTTCAACCAGTTTCTATGTTCTTTGACTTCGACTTTTATATCAGGTGATAATGAAATAAGTTTTATTAATTTACTTGCTTGGGTGTAGTTTTTAGTTTTTAACAATATAGTGCCGTCTCTTAGTTTTTTGCAAAGAGCAATTTCTCCTCCAGCTATGTTGTCGATTACTTTTTTTATTAAAAAGGGAGACACGTTTGCAAGGGACTCCGTGCTTACAGACCCCTTGTCATGAGCTCGCGACATTACAAGAAATTTTTCACCGGGAGATATTAAGTTAAGAGTTTTTTTCGGATCTATTAATAATGGTGTTTCCATGAAACTAAACCGATCTGGTGACTCATTCATGGTTGGTTATTATTACTATTCCAAGCACTGAGAAATTTTGATTTTGTTGTTTTTAATTTGTAGTGAGTGTTTTTTAATAATATGTTAGTTAAAATAACGCACGACTACGCAGTAAACGTCTGAATACAACGAGAGTTGGTTTGAGACTGCACTAAAAAATTAATGCAACATGTTGATAAAAAGTTGTTGCTTAATTGCACTCACTTTTATTTTGCTCATATTTTTTTATTTTCTATTAAAAATTAATATACACTTGCGTCGTCCCGATTTGCGTCGTTTCGATTTGCGTCGCTTTTTAAAAACAGAAAAATTCGATTTGCGTCGTTGCAATTTCAAGTTGCGTCGAACCGAGTTGCGTCGTTTTGACCCCGATTTGCGTCGGTTCGATTTGCATCGTTTTGATTTCGATTTGCGTCGTTTTGTTTCCGATTTGCGTCGTTTTGTTTCCGATTTGCGTCGTTTTGATTTCGATTTGCGTCGATAAAATTAAAATTTTTTACTGCAGCATTGTGGATGACCATTTTTAGCATTTGTAGTGCCTGATTTAGCATCTTTTCTGACTTTTAACATTTTTACAACTTCTGGCAACACTGATCGTCACCTGTACGTTAAGAAGTTTTAAAATTACGTGAAATAAGGGGAATTCCCTTTTTTTTGTTATATAAGTGGTGCTAAGAACAACTGTCTGGTTATGGTAAGAATTTAGTGTGTGATTCGCCAAAATACCTTAAGGACGTAAAAAATGAGTCAAAGTAAAAGAAAAGTAATAAGTTTGGAATTAAAATTGGACGTAATAAAACTTTTAAATCGGGAGAAAAGGCTGTTAATGTAGGAAGAGCTCTTGGACTAGCACCTACAACAGCAAGAACAATTTGCAACAGAGACAGTGATAAAATAAATCAATTAGCTGAAATTTTCACAACACTCCAATCTAAACAAGATACTATAGCAAGAAATCCCGTATTGGTTAAGATGAAGTCCCTTCTTTCAATTTGGATACATGATCAAAATAAGCGAAGAATGCCACTGAGCAAGGACGTTATAAAAAATAAAGCTCTTTCTATATACTCCGACCTTAAGAAAAATAATACATCTAGTAGTAACGGAAATTCTGATGATTTCGAAGCCAGCAACGGTTGGTTTAACCGCTTTAAAACACGGGCAAATTAACATAATGTGGCATTAAAAGGAGAGTCAGCCAGTGCAGATTCAGTAGCTTCAGAAAAGTTTAAGCTTCAGCTGAAAGCTGAAAGGAGGGTATTCTGCTAAGTAGATTTTAAATGCGGACGAAACAGGTCTTTTTTCTTAATTTATTGTTTTATTTCTTTATAATAATTATAAACATTTGTTGAAGTAAATGAAATAAAAAAAATGTATTCATACTTATTTTTTATCAAAAATACAAAATTTTTTGCTTTGTTTCGAATATTTTCCCCAATAAATTAGATTTCAGTGCATTTATATAGAAAAAGGTGATTCGATATGCGTCGTTTCGATTTGCGTCGCGTTTGACCGGTCCCCATTAACGACGCAAGTCGGGGCTCTAGTGTATTTTAATTATATATTGCTGATTTTATCATTCAAATTTTAAATAAATAAAAAGCATGATAAAAATTAATTTAAACTTCTAAATTTTTGCAACATGTTTTCATTTGCTGGGCGCTAGTTTACTAACAAATAAAAAGAGTGCAGATTGAGCGACACTGAGTAGTATGGAAACCCACTGTATATATATGCATAGGTATCTATTGTATATTAAAAATTCACATTTGTTTATTTTCTTTCGATATTTATTTTTGCACCTCTGAAAAATAGCATTCAATTACGGTTCATATCATTTAATAATTATTATTATTATTGAAATACACGTTTTGATGTTATATTTTTCAAATTAATTTTTTTTTTTTATTTTTTTTTCGGAATGGAATTTTTACAAACTTGATATGGGCTATTCTCAAAAATATTTAAAATTGTGAAAGTTTGTGGCACATTAATTTGAATTCTACACGATTATAAACCACTATTTAGGCACATCCAATCTGTTTGCGTTAATGACTTTCAGCAAGGGACGCAACATTTTTGGCGGTTTTAAGTTTTAAATTTCTAAAATTTCTCTAAATTATATTTTTTGATTTCGCACATGTATAAAACTAATACAGGATCATCAATAAAAAATGTAATAAAAAATTTATTGTTAGCATAAAGTGAAATACTCTGAAAAATATTTTGTTTAAAATAATTTTTTTTCAATTATTTTGAAAATAGAAAAAAACTATTGTTAAACTTAAATTTTATACAAAAAGTAATTGTAAAACGACAATTTGTTTACCTTCAAACCGATAAATATCGCTTACAGGTCAAAAAAATATAGAGTTTTATACTTTAAACAAAAATAGGCTATTATATGGAAAAATCTCCAAAGCCGTATGATTTCAGATTTTAAAAATGAAAAATTTCAGATTAGTGGCACAACATTTTTTTCTGGATTAACTTATTAAAAAAACACCTAATTCTGTTTTTACGCGACCTTTTTTACGCGATCGATGTCTTCCGATCGGGATGAAATTTTCATCAAGGTTAGTAATATTGGATAGTAGTTTAGACACAATTTTTCAACAAGATCGGTCAAGAACTCTCTGAGTTGCCATAATATTCGCCGTTTATTTGTTTTCATTTTTGAAGGTAATCGATGTGGATCATCCCACGTGCATCCCTAAAAATTGTTGCCATCATCTTATTGGTCACGATTACGTTTATGGTCAATTGAGAGCAAACGCGGCACACATCTTGCAGACAGCTTTCTTAAACCCAACTGATCAAGTAAAATCGAAACCACACTGCCATATGAAATGACTATGGCATCAACAATCTCTCACAATTTTACTTTTCGATCGGCCAACACCATATCGTGGGTTTTTTCATAGTTTTCGGGTGTATTGACCTCAATTGGCAGTTTAAACGTTCAGCGTCATTTGTATTTGTGCGACCACAACGAAAGTCAGTAAACCACTTTTTTACCATTGAAATCGATTATGCAGAGTCCCCATAGTATTTATCAAGCTTTTCCTTTAATGCTCACTCGAAATTCACTTTTTTCTATTTTTAAAAAATCCACGAGGTTGTATGTTTTGAACAGCTGTTAAACGCAAAGTAAATGACGGAACCTGCTCAAAATTTGACAGTAGTCTATTAACAGGTGGTACTTGATGGAAGCAGTGTTGTATTTCGTATAACTACGAGGGAAGTTCGAAAAGTCACGGACTTATTGATCCGCTCTCGTATGTAAAAATTATATCGATCGGATATTTTTTGTCTCCATATCAATTCGTAAAATAGATAAAAAGTGAAAAAAAAATGCAGCACAAAATTGAGTGGCACATCCGCTGTTATGGCATAAACGCTAGAAATCATCATTAATTCTATTATTATGTGAAAGCGCTAAATGGATCGGATAAACTTTGAGTTCTCTACAACTTCGCTGAAACGCTAACTTCAAATTAAAGGCACACCCGCAGCTTCAAGAATTATAGGGTCAAATATATCAAATATATCTTGTAAATTGTACCTGTTATCATAACAAATATTATGTGAAACAAATAAATCAGATTTTATTTTTTGGTTTTACATTACTTTTAGCTCCACAGTACGCTAAAAATCCAACTTTAAATTGCTGGGCACATCTGCAGTTTAAATAGTTTTAGGTTGAAATTTGGCTTATATGATAGAGAACAGCATTACTATTATTCTCTTGAAGTGCAAAATGGATCGGAGTTTCCCTTTCGTTTCTACATCACTTTTAGCTCTAAAAATCTATGAAAAGTTACAAAATTTAACCCTAAATGGCTCTGGATACCAAAATAATAACATTTAGCACTTACACATAATAATGATAGTACTGATATTTACCGATCACGCAGGACTGCAACTAATTATTTCGCAAACTGCGGCTGTGCCCTTCAAAAAGTATAAAATTTTAATATCTTCACGCATAGCCCTGATGAGATTTGTATTGTCATATTTTCTATATTTTTGAAGGTATACTAATCAATTTGATCTCATTTTATTAGTTTATTTCTCATTTTTAGGTCAATATCAAAAAATTAGCAATTACGTTGACGCTGGAAGCGCAAAATTTAAAAATCTCTGAAATATCTATTTATTGAAAAAAAAAACAGAGTTACAGATTTTTTTTTATTCCTAACTGTCTTGAACTCCTACGAGTTGAAGTGTTGATAATAATTAAATAAAAAAATGCTAAAGTTATTGAATTATAATATCAGTTTCAAAGAATTTAAAAATATTGACACAAGCCCATATAAAGAAATTAAATGAATCAATCCAAAAGAAAAACAAAAAAGAATTCAGAAGAAATTTAAAAAACACATTGAAATATTTAAAAACTCTAATAACACAGCGCTACAAAAATTACCCCCGAAAATCGAAAACAAGACTACGCTGATTTTAATTTCGTACCCAGTTTTTTCACTAATGGGCCAGATTTTTCACAAAATTTCATAAAAGTGCTGCATGTTTTGACAAAGTTTTTTATACATAAAATTTTAAATACAGACAAGAAGTAGAGAGTTTATCGCAAACAGTTTAGGGAAACGCTATAGAAAACATCATCCGATTTATTCAAAAAGTGCTTTTACACACCCTGTACATAACATCCATACTTCGAAGTAATACACATACATTCAAAGGCTTAGATGGTCAACAGGTAAATTAAGCTTAACTTTACACTCTAAAAAGTGATTGTAAAATAACTACACTGATAATAATCCATGCGTAAATATACGAAACAAATTGCCAAAATAACAAAAACGTGCGTAAAATACACGAGTATTTGTTAATTTTACAAAATATTTCGTAGTTTTGAAATTTTTTTTCGTATTTTTAGCATGGATTATTATGAGTGTATTATAAAGTATGGAAATTTTAATGTAAAAAACCGCCAAATGTGTAAATATAGACATCAAATGTGTATGTACACACTTTTGTCTACAAAAATGCACACACATTCTGTATACAGTTACTATTTTGTGCTCAAATGTACTAACATTAAAGCGTAATATCAGTAAAATATTACTTGAGCCAGAGTAATAACTAAAATATTTTTATATAAATAGAACATTTTTGGTCTTCAAAGTTTAGTAATGATGCTTTTTAGGAAAGGGAACTAACCACGTGTTTGATTACTAAAAAGACAAGAATGGATCAAAATTGATGATTAACAGGTTTTTTGTTAAAGCTCTGCCTATTCTGGAGGCTTTAGCTTTTCTAAAACTTTGAGTTCTGATGAGATTTTTAGCCAGTTCGAAATACTAGTATCAACCTTAAAAATTACCCCTATCGTGAATAGAAAGGGAAATGTGTGTTCCCATGTAAATTGGTATCGTGAATTTCCCCCGAAATTGTATAATGCTATTCACGAGTGAATGATTAGACAAAGGGAACAAATTTCGAGGGAACTTTTATTCACGATTGGAATTGAGTGAAAAGGGAAAACAATCCGAGAGAAAAAATATTCACGATAGGGGTGAATATGTTTGATTTGCTTTATTTTTGTAAATTAAAAATAAAAAATAAAAAGTAATAATATCCCTATGGGGAATGAGGAGTCAATTGTCCTAAAAGTGACTTAAAGAAGGACTTATCACAGGACTGGTATAATTTAATACTGAAGTGGGTTAAGCAGTGTCAATTGTCCTAAACTGACCAATCTTGTGACTGGTAAAGGGAGGACATACCACTTAACCAGAATGATTATTAACAAGAAAAAGCCAGTTGACCAGAATTTTACAAATTGGAAGCTGTTTAGTTTTCGTTTATTTTATACGACATGCCCCTTTTTTTGCGACAGTCTTGTGGTATGTCCATCGTTGGTTAGTCATGTGGCATGCCACTATGAGGTTTAAAGCAGGACAATTGACCCCCTCCTATGACAAGCCAATGTTAAATTTGCCAGTTGTTTACATAGGGTAGGGTTTAGCAGAGGACTGGTCTCTGGCACGAAGGGACCGATCGTGTGGCACACGCAGAACCGGTCCCATTCCCCATAGGGTATATTTGTCAAACATTAAAAAACAATATCAATTTGTCATATTGTTAATTGTGAAAAAAATAATAATATAAATGAATAACATTAAATATTCAAAACTTAGTAAAAACTTTAAAAAAAATATAGCGAAAATATAAATTTAATTTTTTTTTTAATATTTCAGCAGTTATTTGTATAAAGTATTGGTCTATTTGGAGGTAAGTATATGAAAATGATTGATATTGAACAGTAAAAGCGTAACTCAAGTTTGTTAAACAAATTTTCCAATTAACAGGTCTAAAAAATGTGGTATTACGTGCACATACCGTGAAGAACGCTAAATGGCTCCTGAACGTGTTGTTCTATTGTGATGCCTTCCGATTGCCGAATTTTTTTCACAAGTCTTGTGTGTAAGACGTGGCGGAGCACCAACATCACAGATGGAACAGTTGTGATGGTGTCAGTATTTTTGAAGCGGAATGACTTTGCTTCCTAGATAACACTCATAATAATTCATGCACTCATAATAATCCATGCTAAAAATACGAAAAAAATGTCAAAACAACAAAATCTTTTGTAAAATGAACAAATTTTCGTTTTTTTTATTTTGACATTTATTTGTATTTTTAAGCATGGATTATTATCAGTGTGTATAAAAATACTATATTAATGTCAAAATAATTAGCGCGTTGGACTGTTACACAGGTGGTCACGGGTTCGATTCCCGGTGACGACAACATCAATTTATCGCTGCGTCCACCTTCGGTGTTAAGTGCTATGGGACTTAACCCCACCGAAGTAAAATAATGAATCAGGGCTATGAAACAAAAAGCTTAAATAAATTTGCCAACTCTACATCAGGTGGCGAGCAACAACTGTTCTAAGACTTATCATCTCGCGCAGTTGCAGTGTTGCCATGTTTAAAGCCCTTCATCTTCAACCACCTTTCATCTCTTCACTATCCAACTTCCAAAGAAAGCAACACATTAATTAATAGGAAGAATTTCCTGAGTGTTGCCTCTCTTTAAAAAAAAAAAAAAAAAATACTTTAGTAAAATGTACAAAATTTCGTTTATTTTACGAAAATTTCTGTTATTTTAAAAATTTATTTTTTTTTGTATTTTTATACATGGATTTTTATGAGTGAAGTAAACCCTTATTTTAACACTTGTGGCGTTTTGAGTTTACTGAAAAAAGACTATATATCCCATTATCAAGCAGAACACGAAAAAACTAATAATATTGTTCACTGATATCATGTTTTTGGCCATTTCTGTACTTCTTGTACATTAATAATCGGCCATAATTTGGCTGATTGCTAACCAAAAGAGTCTAAAAAACAAAAGTTTACACACAATTTTCAGAGCGGGAGCACTTTCTACTTTCAATTGCCACGATAAAGTCTTGTCTTCAATATAACTGTTCACTAGTGTCCAATCAATGATTTTGGCCAAACAACGATAGGTGGTCGTTTTTTTTATATTTTGACAAATTTTGATATTAAGAACATATTGGCTGAACCGTTTTAATAAAATTTTGAGCAAAAACATTTTAGAAAAAAGCCGAAGTTAAGCTGTAAAGATAAATAATCGGCCGCGGAAGTTTTTCCGATTTAGTCAAACGGTCGGTTGCTTATCTGTGGACTTTTCTTTAAATTTGACACTCAAAATTGCATTTCATAAGCCCTATAAACATTGTTCCATTTATCAAAATTTATTCATAATGCTTTAAAGTATCGAATACCGGCAAAAAACATTTTCTGGCCGAAGTGTTCAGTTGGACACTACACTCGGTGGACTTCTGTTTTAGAAATATGTAGTTATTTAAGTTGTAATACAGTTTCTTTATTTTTAGTGTAAATGTCAGTCATTTGTAGAATAAATTAAATTTTTTACTAACCTCGTAGTTGATTTAAAAAAACAAACCACATCAAATGACTGTTTTATGATTTTACATTAACTTTTTACAGTTGATTTTTTGTTAATTAAAAAAATAAAACAAAATAAATGTTTATTTATTTTTTACTAACATGTGGTTCGTTTTTACTACAATTGTGGTTAATGACAATGTTAGTTGAATTTACTAAAATGTAAGTCGTCCTTTCTTTAAGTGAAATTTCATTTGTTTTTAACTATATTTGCATACATATTTTATACTCCTTATTTTGTATTTATTTCATGTTTTATTATAATTTTTTAAGAAAAAATTAATGAAATAAAACTATTGAAATTATTCAAGTTACTCGAGTAATTTTAAAATCTTACTCGCTTAATCGAGTTAGTTAAAAAACCTCAAAATCGTGCTACTCGTTTACAAAACCAAACCCTAGTAATTTGGGAACCCTAATAAATAAGCAAAAGAGCGAAATTTGGAGTTAAAATTTATTTTAATTGCCTTAAAATATAAATCGTTTTAAAAACTAAATAACTTTTTTTATTTTCTTAATACAAAAACATTTATTTTAGGTGATTAAATTTGGAACAGAATATTTATATTATAAGAACTTTAATATGAATTTGTACACACTTTATATACAAAATTACCCTTTAAAAATTTATTTTTACACACAAAAAAAAACAGTAAATTCATACAAAAATGTAATACAAATTTACACACAATATATTTATGAATATTACACACAAAGTGTGTACCATTTTAAATTTACACACATAGAGTAATTTTACTGACATTATAGTAGGTAAAAAGCTACCTACTATAAAAAATGTAAATTTAAATAAAACTTTATTAGAGTGTAGTTAAACACTATTTTTTTGTTATTTTTCAGATATGCTAACTGCCCTCAACATATTTAATGGCTCTTTGTTTACTTACTATGTTACTATGTTGATAAGAAATTAGTAGCACTGTAAAATTGAGTCAAAACTTCAATACTATCTAATAATTTTAAGACCTGCTAACTTATCTCAATATAACTAAATTTTAGGACTAAACCATAGTTATTAATGTCAAATTTATATGGTTATATGTATCTGTATTTAAAAATAAACTCATGCCATTTTTGAGAAAAGTTACTCGCCCTAAATGCACAAACAAATACAAATTTGTTAATTTATTAACAATTGTTTATTTATTCATTTGGTTTTGTTTGTTCTCTAAAATTCCAGGTAAGCGGAAGAGGAAGTACGCTAGCTTTTTATAATAGCCAGTAAGTATGCGCCATCTATTGTTAAATGAAATTACAATTTTGAAAGCTTTTGTTAACAGTACACACACATGCATACACATACAAATGCATATGTGTGTAGGTTAGTGATTGCGATTTCAATGAAAATAAAACATTTGTTTTACAGATTTCGTAGTTTTTTTTTGTTTTTTATACATCGAGATTCTTTTTTTTTTTGTTATTTTTATTAATTTATAATAAGCTTTTACAATCCGTATATTTACAAAAATAAAGCACATAAATTATTTTAGCTAGGTTGATAAATGTAATTGAAACTAATTTTTTTTTATTAAAGGGTTATACAGTAAAACTTGTTTAAGCTAAACTTCAATTAACCAGAATAACACTGCGCAACTTAAAAAATATAACACATGAGTACCGACCATTGATCATAAATATTTCGACCACGTTGATTTTAATGGAGTATCCAGTTTTTCCTCTTACATGCCAGATTTTTCGCAAAAACTTCACTAAATTGTTTCATGTTTTAACGAAGTTTTTTATACAAAAATTTTTAAATGTTTAACATTTAAATTTAAAAAAAATTATACCCAAAAGTTTATTTTTTGATCTTTTATCATAAATTATGATGTGAGCTAGATTATTCAAGTAAAAGATCATTTGTTTACACAAACAATGTTTATTAGTTAAGAATGTTCTATTATTGATTTAAATCAGTTAAATTCTTCCAATTTAATTTTTTTTTTACTTCTCATTAAGTAAATAAAACAATACGGCCAAAGCGTTAATCTTTTCCTTTCTGAGGATTTTCGGTGACGGGAAATGAAACATGTAAGGACATATTAGTAGAAAAAGTCTGCATTAAATTAGCGGATAAATAAACTTTGCACGGTTTTTTGTTTAACAAAAAAACAAATGATCTTGAACATAAATAATCTTGATTCACCATAAGATAATGAAATATTTTATCTTATGGTGAGCCCGCAGATTTAAATGAAACTTGGATATGTTTTAGAGGACGAACACATATTAGACATGTATTTTTTTTAGGTGTGCAATCTCAAATTAAGGGCTTAAAAGGTGGGGTCAAAATCCAATTTGATATTTTTAAATACATTTCTTATATAAGTACACTCTAAAAAAGATTGTAAATTTACTACTATAAAATGAGTAAAGTTTTATGTAATATTACGTAAATTCGGTAAATTTAAACACAAAATGTGTAATACTATTTTGCGCACACTTTTATATACAATAATACACACTTATAGTATTTTTACCCATTATGTGTTTACAATTAAACACATTATGTCTACAATTACAATAGAATTATTTTGTTAAATAAAATGTTGACGCACAAAGTTTGTAAATATACTTATGATAGAAATAACTCACTTAACTTATGATAGAAACAAATATTTTGGCATTTTCAAATTGAAAAAATAAAACCAATTTAAAAAAAGCTAAAAATAGATCTACAAATTAATAATTATTGAGAATTTTTGTGTATTATTAAACAAATTAAAATGTATAAATGCAATATTTGTGATAGTAATTTAAAAAACTTGGTAATGTATCAAAAACATTTATACATAAATAAATATAAACCGTATTTCCAAGTGTTTGCAGCTAAATTGTGGAAAAATATTTTCCAAATATAATATATGTACAGAGCTTTAAAGAATTCAATCCTTCATTCGATTTTTCAATTCGGATTAACTATGGAATAATTGAATTATCAAAGCACAATTTTACAAATCGAATAAATTATCAATTGTTCTTTTTCGATTTTATTTCTAGAGACTTCAATAATTTTTCATCATTCGATTCACTCACTGGAATTCAATCGTTTTAAATTTAATCGATTTTTACTCAATCGATTTAAAAAAAATCGCAATATTAAAAAAATTACCAAAATTAAAAAAAAAAATCTCAAAAAATTAAAAAACTCGCTAATTAAATTAAAAAAAAAAATCGCCAAAAAATAAGAAAAAAAAACTTTAAAATTAAAAAAAAATGTGGTTGAGTATTGAACACCGGTGCAAACATTTTGCCTCTAGCTTTTTTACTTTTCGAGTTATGGACGAAAATAAAATGGTCCTAAATTTCGACTTAAATGTTCACGGACAAGTTTTTGTCAATATGTGAAATTTTTTTCTTAAAAAATTTCCAATTTTGGGAATGTTTTTCATTTTTGCCGATTTTGGTGATTTTTTATTCAATTATGTTGATTTTTTTTTAGTATTAACGATTTTAAATTTGGGCGTTTTTTTAAATTTTAAAGATTTTTTCAATTCTGACGATTTTTTAATTTTTTGGCTATTATTATATGTTTTTTCAATTTTATGACTTTTTTCATTTTAGCGATTTTTTTCAATTTTAGTGATTTGTTTTCAATTTTAGCGATTTTTTTCAGTTTTGACGATTTCGACAATTCCCAAATTGTATAACAATTGAGTAAAAAATCGATTGAATACCCATTGATTTAATTACCAATGACTGAATTCAATGATTGATCACATTGAATAAGTTAAATTGATTGATATTTTCTGAACTTCAATTGAAATTTTCTAAATTTCAAATGATATTTTCTAAATTTCAAATGACATTTATATTTTCTGAATTTCAAATGGAAATTCTGAGTTTCAATTGATATTTTCTGAATTTCAATTGCACATTTTGCAATTGATATTTAGAAAATTCAAAAAATGTCAATTGAAATTCAGAAAATATCATTTGAAATTCATATGAAATGTTTTCGGAATTTCAGTTGATATTTTCTGAATTTCAATTTATATTTTCTGAATAACAATTGATGAGTTTCTGAATTTCAATAGATATTTTCTGAATTGCAAATGGAAAATCTGATTTTCAATTTATATTTTCTGAATTTCAAATGGAAATTCTAAATTTCAATTTATATTTTCTGAATTTCAATTCATACTTTCTGAATTACAATTGCAAAAGTTGTAGAATTATTCGGAATTAAAAAAAAAAAAAAACAATAAATGTATGTCTACCAAAAATCGATGATTTCTTTGTATTTGACCACGCCTATCTCGCCTACTATTTGTTGAAATAAATGAAAAAAATATATTTTTCGACATTGAGTCCAATGGAAAAATAAGTACACACAATTATGTTCCAAAAAATATATTTATATTTTATTTTCGCGCCACTTTTGCAAAGCCTTTGTCGATTTTGTTTATTCAATGACATTTTTCACTTCCTATTGGAACTATTGAGACTGATTTTTTTTGTTGCACAGTGTAATGAATGCATTTAAAAAAAAAAATAACATTGAAACTTATATTTTTATATATTAAATTTTTACTAATGATGTGATTTTCTTTTGTTTTTTTCTTTCCTTTTTCAAGTCTTCTACCAACAAAAGGTTTAAACTAAAATATAATAGACGGCCTTTGGAAAATGTAGTGAAGAAAAAAAAATAAGAAACATCAAAAACTGTATCATATTTTCATTGTCATTACCAGTTCTTAATGAATATAATTATTTGAGTAAATATTAATTAAATTGTTGTATACTTTTTGTATATTTTTTATAAATAACATAAAAGGTAATAACTAACTGGTAACCAAGTGATATAAAAAGCTGCTGCTGTCGCTGCTGATGTTTGATGTTATTTTCATACTCTTTCATAAATTCACATAATTTATTATTTCGTTTATTAAAAAACACAGTGCAACATTATACGCTATTTTGTCTAGAGCTTACACGAAAATTCTACGTTAAACTACCGCTGCAATAAATATTTTATTATAAAGCGGATGATTAATATATTACTCATACGCATACATTAGGGCGGGTCGATTTGTAGGGATGCAAAAAAATCGCTCACGTACAAGGAAAATCGTATTGTAGGGGTCAAAATAAGAAACTTTGCCGAAGGAACCATACCTCTAAAACGAATTCTGATGTCCCGACTTTTGACCCGTAGGGTCAAATTTTGAAAAATCCCACTTTGATATTTCAGAAAGTAGGAGGAATCTCTCCAAGAGTATGGGAGCTACTTCTTCTCCGGGATACGCGCTAGCAGATTAATGCATAAATCATCATTCTAGGTGACCGTTAAAGGGTTAAAATTTAAGTTGAAAGAGAGCCTTTTTAGCCGTGTTTTTATAGCAAAATGTACAAATCTCGGGATAGAGATATTTCAGAAAGTAGGAGGAGTCTTTCCAAGATTAGGGTCTCTATTTCTTCTCCGGAAGACGCTCTAGCAGATGAATGTATAAATTATATTCGATTGGGTTGGATTCGATTGGGGCACTCTAAATGGGTCAAAGTGGGATTTTTCAAAATTTAACCCTACGGGTCAAAAGTCGGGGCATCAGAAGTCGTTTTAGAGGTATGGTTCCTTCTGCAAAGTTTCTTATTTTGATCCCTAGAATACGATTTTCCTTGTACGTTGAGCGATTTTTAAATCGACAAGCCCTAGTATAAATGTATTTTAAAACTATTTTCGGTGCGTATGATTAATATTTAATATATGTATTTTATATTACTCATATGTTAAAACAAAATTTTAGAAACCATAAAATGCAACTTAATTTTTAATTTAACCCATTTTACACTGCCGTTGCTTTAAAGCAACACCTACTTTTAAGGCACGCTAATTTTTCAATGGAGGGAGATATAATAACGCAGTAATAAGCATGTAATAAAATGAGATCTTAATTATACAAATAATTTTAAAAAAAATTTAAAACTATTGTTCCAGGGTTGCCATATAATTAATTAAAAAATGCAATTTTTGGCATTTTTATAGCACTTTTTTGAAAAACTTTTAATTTGTAGTTAGAAGACCAGTGTTATAAAGTTTACATGCTGATTTGGTTTGGGAAAACCTTTTTGTAATGAGAAAAATTTTTTGTTCAGTATGTACTTTTTATGTAAAATTTAAAGATCGAGCCCAGAAATTTTCGAACATGTTAAATTGTTACTTCAATTTATTTTTTAATGTGCAAAATTAGCTGTTTTCTTTCATCAAATAAACAAATTTTAAAAATTGATTTATCAGTGTTGCCTTATTACAATATTGCAAAATTGACTAAACACAAATATATTTTCAAAAAAATGCTCAAAAATAGTGAAAATACGATAGATCAAATTGTGTATTATAGTTTGAAAGATATTTTCCTTAGCAATAAAAAAAATATTTGATTTCAAAAAAAATCTTAACCAGTGATGGACATACAAGGCAACAAAATTTGAATTTCAATTGCTAATAACACTCAGCAAAGGCTTACACCAGTTCATCTTCCTACAAAATTTTGTCAAAAAATTCCCACGGGATCGATGAGTGCTATAAAATGGTTTAAGTTAGTTTTAAATCTCAGAATATCTGTTGTACTGTGTTCCTTTTGATGTATGAATTAAAACAAAACTATTGTGTCCTAAAGTATATGTTTTCTCATAACTTACCTCCAATCGTGTGCAGCAAATCCTGGACAATTTGTTTTACATTGTTCACAACGTACACCATCCTCAACTTCACGTATTATGACACCCTGTAACAAGATAATGAAATAAAATATTGTAAGTACGACAGTCAGTAGTGGTGGCAAGAGAAAAAACCAGGATGGAACAAAAAAAATACGAGGACAAGCGTAAAATTAATTAATGTTTGCCATTAAAAGTGGTAAAAAGGAAAAAAAATACAAAAAAAAAAAAAAAATTTCATTATTGTTAACAATCTTAAAATAATATTATACGACAACAGTATAAAAAATGGAAACTCTTTTTTATAGCGATCATTTAAAAATGTACAATACACTCGAAATAATAAGTAGTTTGAAAAAAACTTCAAATATACTTTAACTCACTGTTACTATTTATTTAAATTATTTACAAGCCATGCCTCTTAGGGTGAATCCTTGCTCCATTTAGGACAATTCAAAGATCCGCTGGACATTTTAACAAAACTTTGCAAATACCTACATAAAATTATACTTCAATAAAAAATATTTTAAATTTTGTTTGCCTTAAGATACAATATTGACTGACACCTTAAATTAAATATATGACAGGGAATTTTTTAAAAACTGGTCATATTAAAGAAAAAATTTATTTTACAGTTTTGTGAAAAATCTTTATTAATTATCCTTTAAAATTTCATTAAACTTCTCCTAGTAAATATGGAATTTATGTATTTTTTCTTTTTCCAAAAATCTTTATAGTTCGAATTTAGTCGCTGCTCAAAGTTGGGGGTTTTTAAAAAATGTGTATTAACCCCACTCATATGAACGAGGTTTCAGTAATATTCAAGATAATTGCATTATCGCGAGATGTTCCATACAAATTTTCATTTCATTTATTCAGTCTATGGAAACAAAAATTCCTTACAGACTATGATAAAATCAAAAATCCGCCATCTAACGTTTTTTTTTTCAACTAGTGCTTATTTCGTGAATGGTAACACTTAGCTCATGACTGATTTGACAGATAATTAGTTTTATCCTTCCGCTGAACGAATATGGAGGATATTGGCAACATTTGGTTTCAACAGGACGGCGCACAGTGGTCAATTTCGCGAGATAGCGGTCAAAACTCTATAACTTTTGACCGGATTGGTATTTTTTTACGCAATTTGTTTTGTTCAATAGGAGGGTCTTTAAGCTTCAATTTGCGTGTTCAAACGTAAAAATCGACTGATAGGAACGTAAGTAATATAGAGTTAAAAATGAATTTTAATTTTTTGTTGAGTTTCCATGTAAAAGTTGAATATTTTGACATTTTAAATAGGTATTTTTTTATAATTTCTTATTTTCTTCAATCGTATTTTACAACCAATACTTATTTATTATTCCTAAACTTAATTTTGGTCAGAAAATGCCAACATTTGGCCCCTGACATTTATATAGTCTCAATATTCACAGGGGCCAAAGGTTGGTTTTTTTGGAAGAAAGCTAATTCTTGTGAGGATTAAACTGAAAAATAACACTGAAATTCCCAACAACATCAATACCATTTGGATATATTATATACAGAACACAACATCGATAAAATTTTAAGTAAACTTTTACTATTGATTTAAAGTGCACATATATTTTATTTAAATGTATTAATAAAAATTTATACTAAAATTAGAAACTAATTATAATCTTTAAACTAGTATTAATTAAACAATATTAGTAAAAATTTCTTCCAAATAGCTTTGATTTTCATTTTGCAGTAGTTGTTTAGCTTCTTCATCTAACTCTAATGAGGTTGATTTCCATTTTTGTCGAATACTGGACATATATGGGTCTGATGTGCACAAGAAAATATTAATAAGATCTTCATTAGTACAATATCTGGAATTTTTTCTTGTATTGTGCTCGCGAAAGAATCGGTAGTCTTTGTTCCTTTTTTCTTGTGCTTCTTCTGAGAGATCACCAATTGGAAGCATATTGTGCTGAATTATTTGTTCCCCATGGAACAAAATTTTGTGAACTGTGGGTGGCATATGTCTCCAAGAATATTTTTGGTTATAAAGGGTTGCTGTCTCATTAGCATACTGACCAAATTTTTTCCGTGGTAGTTACTGATGGCTTTTTAAAAATAAGTTTATTTCTTAGCCATTCTTTATTGCGTGAGTAAAACAATTTCTTGTTTCTGGAACATTTATTGTACCGTTTTCTTAAAGTATTTAAAAAGTTTTTTATTTTTAAGTTATGAATTTCTTGTTTGTCGCATATTTTGAAGAATATATTATTCATTATATGTAAAATAATGTCGTTTTCATCTTTCCGTTCAAAATATATATCAGATAGAACACTATAACTGAATTTAGCCATTGTTTAAACAATAATGAAGAAAAAAAATGAATGCATGGATTAATATACTATTGCTCGAAGTTTCAACATGATCTTTTTTACCTCTTTGAAACATAGTATAACAGGTGCTTGGTTTTACCAGTTATTTCCATTGGTTTTAAATTTATTTGCAATTTTCAGGTATTTAAGTTGTGTAATATTAGATGGCAATAAAATCTTTTTTAACTTTTCCAAATGAATTGCTAGATACCACATAATTTGAGAGTTAACAGGTACTGGTAATAATATAACAGGTACTTGGTTTTACCAGTTATTTCCATTGGTTTTAAATTTATTTGCAATTTTCAGGTATTTAAATTATTTAATATTAGATGGCAATAAAATCATTTTTCATCTTTTCCAAATGAATTGCCAGATACCACATAATTTGAGAGTTCTATTGTCATTTTTGTCAAAATTTTTATACACCCTTCTATGTGGACTAGGTCCAAATATGGGCCAACTTCTCCTAATTTCAACAGAATTATTTTTTGGGCCAAAAAGAACTCTTGTACATAATTTCATCAAAATATATGCATAATAGCCACTTTCACATGCAAATAACTTCTCAAAAAATATGACGTGCATTTGTACCGAATATCTTACCTTGGGTCAGAAAAATTGCTGTAGCTCAAAAAGTGCAGTCCCGATGCATGGACATGTATATATAGGAATGTAGGGGAGAGTTAGGACTACAAAATAGTAAATTTGTGTTTTGACTCAGCTTGACTCACAGGAGTTGTGCTCTATGAAGTAGGAAATTTCCGAGAAATTTGACCTTTTTTAAAAAAAATATTTAAATTGTTCTGAAAACAGTAGAGCTTCAATTTTTTTTACCAGTAATAGGAAATAAGTTAAGTTACAACACAAAATTTATTTCGTCCAAAAATCTTGAAAAACAAAAAAGTTATGATCATTTAAACTTTAAAAATTAACTAAAAATATCATAAATTTACTAAATTCTGAAAAAGCCCATTTTGGACCACCCTGTTCTCAGTGAAATAGTTGAAATAGAGTTCTAATTTTTTGGCTCCCGAGGTTTACTACTGTCTACTTTCATATGAGTCTAATAACTTTAAAGTTGGAGAACAAAAACCAAAAGGAGTTTTGGCCGCTATCTCAAAATATTGACCACAGTGCGGCGCTACGTGCCACACAGCCGAAGCTACACTCGATGTTTTGCGCCTGAAGATCGCATTATCAGCAGCAGAGCTAATGGCGTTTGGTCACCTCGGAGCTGTGATTTGACACCGTTGGACTATTATTTGTGGGGTGCCGTCAAAGATAAGTGTTACGCCAACAAGCCAGAGACAATTGACGCTTTAAAGGACAATACTCGTGAAGCCATTGGTGAAACACAGCTGCACGCAATCGATAATGTGCTTAAAAATTGGACCGATCGTGTAGGCTACTGCATGGCCAGCCGAGGCAGCCATTTCAATGAAATTACAAGAATGGAGCAAAATTGATTATTAATAGGTTTTTTGTTAAAGTTCTGCCTATTATATAGGCTCTAGCTTTTCTAAAACTTCGGGTTCTGATGAGATCTTTAGCCAGATCGAAATACTAGTATCAACCTAGCTAATATGTTTGATTTGCTTTATTTTTGTAAATATACGGAGGTTGAAAGCTCGTTATAAATTGAAAAGAAATTATTTTCCATTATTAACCGGAAGGATTGTACTTTCAAATAAAAAAAGAAATTTGAGAAAATATTCAGTAGTTTTTTTTATAGCATTTTCAAAAAAAAAAAAAAGTTATTTGGCGGACCCTTTATAAATAAATATCTTAATATCTTAAATATAATATAGCTTAATTACTTAAAAACTATATTAAGAAACAGCTTAAATTTATCCTTGGACGTGGAAAACTCTATATAAGATTGGCGTTCATGATTCTGTTGCAGACTAAAATTGATTTCATTTAAATGAACTAGCGTACGAGTTAGCGTACTATTAAGAGCATATTCAGTGCAATGCAGTGTCACATTAAAAATATCAATGAATCTTAAACTTCTAGGAGGGACATAAAATGGAATAAGAGACAGTCAGTTACACCATTTACTATATCAAAGACAAGTAACGCCGACTGGTATAATCTACGATATTCTAAAGTCCAAACTAAATAATAGGCATTTCGATTTATAAGAAGGAATGGAATCAACAAAGATAAGTGACCTTAAAGCGAATTTAATGAAAATTCTTTGTACTCTCTCAACGCGAGTGACATGAGTATTGTTATAGGGATTCCAAATAACTTTGATCTAACAAACGAAGTATAAATTAACCTCAAAGTATTAGGATCAGAAAAATCAGAAGAATTTCTTTTCAAAAATGCAAGTATTTTATAAGCTTTAGGGATATTATAATCCACATGTGGTACAAAAGAAAACGACGAGTCGAAAAACACACCAAGATCATGTGTAGATTTAACAGTTTTCAAGTTTTGATTGTTAATATTGAAATTTAATATAATAGGATTCAGAGATTTACTAAATGAAACATGAAAACATTTAGAAAGATGAAGATGTAAGTTATTTAACGTACACCATGCACCCAAATTATACAAATCAACCTGTAATTCATAAACATCTTGAAATGAGGAAATTTTACGAAATATCTTCAGATCATCCGCATACAAAAGAAATTTAGATTTTTTAAAGCAAGCTGAAAAGTCATTAATAAACAAATTGAAAAGAAGTGTACCCAAAACACTGACCTGCGGCACGCCAGACGTTTGAAAATAAGGCTACCTCGGAACCTTCAATAACAACCTTGAATACTCTATTTGATAAATATGATTTAATCCAATCTAGGGAAACAGAATGAAGACCAAACTGCTGTAGTTTTTAAAACAGAATGGTATGAGACACTTTGTCAAAAGCCTTTGAAAAATCGGTATAAATAGAGTCAATTTGACTACCTTGTTCCAGAGCTTTAATACAATATTCACTAAATGCAGTAAGGTTCGTTGTCGTTTCTTCCAATAATCACTTCAATTTGACGAGATAATTTTCCCGTCAATAATCTCTTAAAACTCAGTGATTTTAACTGTGTTTAGTGATTTTAGCAGTGTTTATTGACATATTTTCAAAAATAGTACTCAATAAACCAACACAGTAATGGTGAAAATGTAAGCAAAAAAATAAGAAGAAAAAAAAATAATTTTAATTGTTAATAAAAATCAAGAAATCTTAAATACATCACGACCAAAATATGTATTAATTTCACTTATATTTTTATTAATTGGCTAAGAAATTCTATTACAATGGTTCCTCCATAGCTGCGGTCTTCCTGTCACCAAAAAATATGAAAAAATCATTTTTAAACTAATCATCCCTATCCAAATAATTTTTCCATATCAATATTATATCTTATGTTTTTTGAAATATTTTGTTAAATTTCAGATTAGATCACAAATGTTTTTGTTTATAAAAATAACCAAACAGCTGTTTATGAGATAATCAGAAAATCTTCAAACTCATGTTAACAGTTTTGAGTTATTTACAAATCTCAAAGCTAAATCACTTAAAAAAACACGGTATTAACCAAATTCGTCCTAAACGAGTTTTACTGTACGAGACTTCTAAAAGAATCATCCAAAAACAAAGAATGAAAAAAAGCTCTTTTTATTAACTTTTTTCTAAAAAAAAAAATTAAATTTTAAGAAAAGTGTTTTTATTTAATTTTTGAGCTTGTTTGCTAGCAGGGCTTTTAAATTAAATAAAAAATTCATATTCAAAAATAAATATAAATAGCAAAAACAATATAAAAATTATTGATATAATCATCAATCTATACATGTATATACAAGAATAACGTTACTCACTCACTGACTGACTGACTGAGTGGCTCAACATCGCCCGCTGGAGCTAGGATCCTCCATTCTCCAGCGTAGACTTCCACTAAGAAGGGATATTTTGAAATTCCTACGGGGAGAGGCAATAAGCTGAAAAGTCTCCCTTTGTAGGCCTGCCCTTTGGCTTCAGTGCTGAAATTTTCTGTATGTGATAATTCGAATATGACCTAACTCTTTGATATAATACATTTTGGAGTTTTGACCAGTAACATGGTAAATAGGGGCTAAAAGGGCGAAAACGTCAAGAAATCCCCCTTGCCGGACTGTCCAAACCACTGAAGCTACGAACTTCAAATTTGGTATGTGGGTTCCTTATTAGGAGTAGAAATCTATAAAAGCGGATTTTTGGAAAATGCTACGGGGAGTGACAACTACAGCGAGGAAATTGAAATTTGATATGTAGCTACCTTATTACGACTACACATATATATTGCAGGGATTTTGGGGAAGTCCCACGCGCAGGGGCAAAACGGGGCAAAATATTCCACTTGGCGGCCTAGGCAAAGCGCTGAAGCTAGGAACTTGAAATTTGGTATATGAATTCCTAATCAGCAAAAGATATCTGTATAAAGAGAATTCTTGGACATTTCTACGAGGAGGGACAAAAAAGGAAAAAGTGTATCTCCCTGGCGGCCTAGGCAAACCACTAAAGAAATAAACTTGAAATTTGGTAAAGACGGGGAGTTTTTAATCAACATCGGCCAGCCTATGCCGCCGGAGCTAGGAACGTGGAATTTGAAGTGGACGTCAATTCTTCGGCGTAGACGTCAGGAGCAAAAAGGGAAAAAACTCTATTTTGGTGGCCTGTCTAAACCGCTTTAGCTGGAAAGCTGAAATTTTCAATATGTGTTCTTTTGGACATGATCTAACTCTCAGGTGTGGTACTTTGGAAGTTTTGTGCAGAAACATGTTAAAATTGAAGCTAAAATGAAAAATATCCCCATTGGTGGCCTTGAAAAAACGCTGAAGCCAGGAACTTGAAATTTGGTATGTCAATTCATAATCTGTAGAGAGCGGATTTTTTGGAAAATCCTATAGGGAGGGGCAAACAGTGAAACAGTCTCTGGTATGGTACTTTTGAAAATCAGAGGGCTAAAAGGGTGAAAAGTATTCCTCTATTTGGTATTTACCTTATCATGAGTAGAGATCTGTATAAACGGGCTTTTTAGTTATTCCCCTAGGGAAGCGCAAAAAGCGGGAAGTGTACCCCTGATACTTTTTGGATTTCCGATCACGAATGTGGTAAAAATAGTGGTTACCGTATTACCGTAGGATAAACCCTTCCTTTGGCGACCAGGACAAATCACTTAAGTGAGGAACTTTAAATTTGGTTTGTGGCTATCTTAACACGAGTAGTAAGTCTAGGGTTGTCAGACATACTTTTTTTCGCAGTACATGTACGTTTTTTTATAAAAAGTACTGTTTTATGCATAGCTAAAATTTGGGCTAAAAGCCTTATTTATTTTTAATAAAAAGAGCGCAATTTATCAGTAAAATCATTGCAATCTATATTCATAAATATAATTGTCCTGGACTAATTTTCTGATCTGTTTCACATGTGGGCTAGAATAAGGTCCTGACAAAAAAAAAATACTCCACAAATAGTGAGTAAAGGGGTTGAAAACACGTTGTTTCTGATTTCAGAAAACATCTATTTAAAAAAAAATATCTATAGACAGATTTAAAAGTTATGCCTACAAAATTTTAGAGAGTTCAATACCCTAGGACTAAAACATACTTATAAATGCTTAAGATCGCTTAATCCGAATCTGACCATCAAAAACTCCATCACATCAGGTTTTCGAGATATTTTAACATAAAATATAGAAAACTCCGGTTTTTTGCTATATTTGGGACGCTATAACATTATATTTTATGACTTTTTCACAAAATTTGTTTTGTAATCTGAAATTTTTACACTGATCGAATTTTCCTTCATAGTATTAATGAAACGATTTCATTAAAATCGATTCATTGGTTTAATGAAAAATTTCATTAACTGTATGAAAATTCATTAATATTGGTTTTTTTTCATTGACATTTTGTATGATTTTTTCATAATTTCACAAAAAAAATCATTAAATCAATGAAAAATTTTCAAATTTTTTTCAATTAAAATTTTGACTTAAATAAAAAAAAAAATGCAAAATTTCATTTAAACAGAATTAACCAAAACGTTGATATAAATATTTTTTTTTATTAAATTTTCCTAGAGCTAACAGTTTTTGACGAATTTGAATAGTCACTAAATTCCAGTTAACAGATTCTCTAAGAAAAACTATATAGTTCAAAACGAGACCTAAATTGTTATCGTTTTGACGATGTTACACAAAAACTTTATGCTAAACGATAATAAATTTTTGTTTTTTAACAACATTGTTAACAATATTTAATATTTTGATCGATAGTTCTACAGAATTCCAAGCCAGATCGATACAAAATTACATATTTTGTACCGACATATAAGAAAATATGTCATCTTTTAACACAAATTATAAAAAATGTAAAGAAAGATTGAACAATTTTGTAAAAATAAAACAATAAAAACAGAAATAAATTAAAATTGTTTTTTTAGTTCAGCTTGTAATATTTTAACGCCTGTTAATTATATTTAAACGATTTTTTTAATCATTAAAGTTCTTAATATACATAATTTTAAAAAAAGTACAATAGTTAAAATATTTCTTTTTTATGGATAAAAAAATTTTATTTTCAAAATTTGTAATTTTCGATCTGAAATCTAATCAGCTACTTTTCAAAATTTATCTTTTTCGAATTAGTCAAAAATTATGAGCTTTAGCAACGATTAGGCTAGGATTAATGAAAAAACTATGAAATTTTCATTGGGCCAATGATACCATTCATTCAAATTGATTTAATGAAACATATTTCATTGACTCAATGAAACGTTTCTTTGGGGACTTTTTTATGAAAAAATTCATTGGATTAATGAACGAATTCATTAATACTATGCACAAATTTCTATCAGTGTACCTATTGTTTTCAAAACTCAGGTTTAACTTGAAATTTCGGTTTTTATTGTTACCTCTATTGTACCTCTTGGTGATTGTTTTTATAAATGATTCTATTAACAACGTTTAAAGCTTTTTTTGTATTTTTTTTTTTTTTTTAATTTTAAACATGAGTTTTTTTTTTGTTTTTCTTAATTAAATTTTAAAGGCGCTGCTAGCAAACGGGGTTCAAAAAATGAGATAAAATCATATTTCTAAAAATTAAAATTTTTATATGCAAGTAGTTCATCAAAAAGATCTTTTTTGTTCCAAAACTCCTAAAAAGAGACAAATTCTGTGGCTGAAAAGTTAAAACTTTGCTGATATTTTTTAAATTTTTTAAAAAAATCTACGAAATTTTTCACGCTTTTTTTGTTGTAGAGGATTCTTTTTTTTTTTTTGTTTTGAATTCTCATACACGAACCGAACCGCGTCTGGTGGGAAGTGTGCGGCGCAGCCGGCCAACAGGTCGTCGGCTTAGCAGGTCCCATCGCTTCCAATACGTTAATTTCACATTAATCACTCATCTTTCGCAAACATTATTATCACTAAAAAGTATAGTGAAGCTTCTACATTGTTCCTTCATATTCTCAATTGCTTTTTGTTCAATAAATAAAATTTCTTAAGTTGGATGATTGGCATAGCCACTTAAGTTTGGTAACATAAAATATAGATTACATGGATATCTAACTCTTTGAAATTTGCTGTCAGAGGACGTTACTCTTGAGAATGTGTTGGACATACCTTCTATACATATACAAAAACTATTTTAGTGTATAAGAAGAATGTGTGAAGAAGAAGAGTTTGATATCTATGTAATCTATGATATAAAATTAAAATTTTTTACCGGCAACGTATCCAAAATTGTCCTTCTTCATCTCATACTATTCACGACCGCACTATAAAAATGGTTTCACTGTATTGTGTTTTTGAGAATTGCCTGATTTAATTAATTGTCATATTGCCCAAAAAAAACTTTTAGGCAATATGACTATGCATTTGGTCAATATGACATTTTTGTATTCCCCACTTTTCGGCAATATGCTAGCCTTTTGGGCTATATGACTTTGGTTTTTGCTCTTTATGGATTTGGGAGCTATTACCTAACGCCCATTTTTTCGAACGTACACCTTAACCAATCGAGTCCAAAAAAAATTTCAAATAATCCATTGTTTGATTACTAAGAAGACAAGGATGGATCAAAATTAATGACTAACAGGTTTCTTGTTAAAGCTCTGCCTATTCTGGAGGCTCTAGCTTTTCTAAAACTTTGGGTTCTGATGATCTTTAGCCAGATCGAAATACTAGTATCAACCTAGCTAATATGTTTGATTTTCTTTATTTTTGTAAATATATGGAGGTTGCAAGATCGTTATAATTTGAAAATAATCAATTAATTATTGGTTTTTAAAAATTTGAATTATTAACAAAATTGCTAAAACTATTTTGAAATTTTTTGAAGAAATTTGTTTTAAAAGGAAAGGTCCTTCCAAAAATTAAAATTTGTCGAATATTTTTGATAAAACTTAAACCATTTGGTAGTGTTTTGTCTTAAAATCGGATTTTTTTTATTATTATCACTCCAAAAAATTATAGAGAATGGGAAAAAATCCCAAAAATGTCTACACATTTTCTAAATATAACTGGAAAAACTACGATCATTTTTTTCTCGGGCGAAACGTGTTCCAAAATGACCAAATCTAGACAGCAATTGCGTAAACTGACAATGGCCGACCATAACTGACATATAATTTTTGAAGTTTTTGCCTTATTAATGTGCTCGTAGTATAAGTAAAAAAAAATCTTTAAAATAATTTCGTGCCTGTTTTTTTTTATAACATTATAGTCATTAAGCACTAGGGAGGTTCTTTTTTCATTAAATCAATGACAGTTTAAGAAAAAGTTTTCTTAAAAAAATAAATTAAATTTATTATAAATGTTTACCATTTAAAAAATAAATCTAAAATCTCTTGTTTTTTTTTTAAGATGCTCCTCATTAATAATTCTCCTTGTGCAATTAAATGTCATCCTATTGCACCAGTGGGTTTCTATACACCTCAGTCTCTCTCAACCTGACCTCTTTTTCTTTGTTCGTAAACTCTCACCGAGCAAATGAAAACACGTTGCAGAAATTTAAAAGTTTAAATTAATTTTTATCATGTTTTTTAATAATAATTTAATAAAATGTTTATTTATTTAAAATTTTCACGATAAAATAAGATAAAATTAAAAAACATTAAATTTTAATAGAAAATAACAAAATATAAGCAAAATAAAAGTGAGTGTTTATCATGTTATCAACATGTTGCAATTATTTTTTAGTGTAAAAAAATGTTTTCATTTGCTAGGCTGAGTTTGGTATTTTGTTGCTGAGAGGCATGATAAGTGTAGTATCTCTATTTGTATATACTCTTTGCTGCATTTAAGTGTAGAAGAGTCTATAGCTCATAGTTGTACTACAACACTTTGACGACACAGTTTCCGTTCAAAGTTCACGCTAAAAATCGATGACCTACATCCGGTTAAATGGTTGACAATAAATGGTGCCACTTTAACAAGAATTATTTTAAAAAAATTACATTATGTTTTCCTTTAGTTTTGTTTGATGTTCATACAAGTAGTGCACAAGTGCACCACTTATTAAAATACACTTTGCAATTCAATGCTTTTTGATTTGATTTTTTTTTATGTTGTTTCAATACCGTACGTAGTATTTTGATGAATTGTTTGAAGAAGCACTTTTTGTAAACACCCGAGTAAGAAAACTGATATGGTGTCATATCTAATTAGATAGGGTCTAATAACTAATGAGATACAATTTAGTCCGAAAAATGGCGAATACAACTGTATCCACGTGGATCAAATTGGATTTAATTTCTTGAAATGATATACAATTGACTTCGAATTTTGACCAGATATTATTGAACTAAATAATATCATACTATATAAAATGTAATACCATTAGGTACAATTTCGTATAAATGGTTCAATATATACTTTTATTAAATATAATATGTGATGAAAATGAAAATTATTCAAGTTCGAGGCCATACTCTATATTTCTTCATTAGGATATTGTCCTAACAAATAATCTAGAGAGTTTTTTGATTTCAAATTTATTATTTAACCCTTTCAGGAATGTGTTGATAGATCTATTTCGGGAATTTTCTAGGTTCCCATCATCAGAACACGTTTTGAAAGCGGTAACAATCACATGCCAAACATCAAACATTCATATGAACTAGTTTACTCACTACATGAGAACTAATATACATATGAGTTTGAAGTTAAAGATTGTAACCATTGATCAAAAAATAAATTGAAAACTTGTTTGATGTGCAAGATCCACCTCTGGTGGATATTCAATACACGTTTTTTGTTTTTCTCTCCTTTTTTATATTTTGTGAATTTAAAAATAATATGAATTAATTATAATTTTAAATAATTTTACATAAAACATTGTTACGTTTTTCACTGAAGGTGAGATTTGAATTTTGAAAGTGAGAAAAGTTCAAATATAATTGTAGTTTTTATTTTTAAATAAAATTAAGATTACACATTCGATTTGAAATTAATTAACCCTTTCACTGCCAACTTTTTGTTTGCGGATATATTTCTATTTTCTCTTCAGATTCTTGTTAGGGGTCCTTAGATTAGAAAGAAAAAGGTTTACGTATACGGCCCCTATCTATATATAAATGGGTTCGAAAATCGAATTTTTGAAACTTCTCAGCCCATTTTTACCACTAAAACATTCGAATTAATACAATTGCTTTGTTTTATGTTGTTCTGGTCTTTAAACGAATTCAGGGATTTTCAGGGATAAAGGATGAATGTTTTGTTTTCTTAATGACCAATAGCCTAATGAACATACTCGTATTTAAACAAAAATATAAAGTTTTACTTCATTATCATATTTTTTTAAATGTGTACAACGTTGTGTACAAGGGTAGTCAAAGGGTTAAGAAGAATGAAATTATGCATGAGAAGTAATTTAAAAGATTCAAATTTTCAAGAAAAATTCATCTGACAATATGTGTTTCATATTAAACGAGGTAAAATTTGATTCTCATTTGTTATAGTTTCCGGGAAATTGTTAGAAAAATAAACCATTCACATGTGGTTGTCACAAATTTTTGATAATAATCTGAGTGCTTATAGTAAAAACAAGATAGGCGGCCTGAGAGAAAAAACTTTCTGATCGGGACCAGCGTAAATAATCATCAAATAATCAGATAATCGATGAATGTAAGATACATAAATGTGTCCAAACCAACCATAAGTAGGCTCTTAAAGGATTCCCAGAGAATTCCTTACAAAAGCTGATGTCTGGCCAATTTTATTACCCCGCCACAAAACAGCTCGACTTGAAAACATCAAACCAACTGGAGAAAGGTAAGTGAAAAATCGCTGTTGTTGGTGGACAGCTTAAACATTAATTTCTTTAAACTAAAGTTTTACCTTTATTTTACTAATGTTTTACTAATTTATTTTGCTAAAAAATTGTGCTGATAAGCGTACACTACAAAGAGATTGAAAGATATACGCAGAATGAAGTAGATGTCGTGGCATGTCAAGATCTAGTAGAGACGAGGAAAGTGATACTAAAAAGTACAACTCTTGTAAGACATATAAAAAAATCAACCATGCAAGATTTTTGTATCTGTTTTTCAAACATAATAAAACAAAAGGATGCCAACAATGTGTATCGTACACTAAAAAAAAATTAGTAAAACCAGCAAAAAAATTTTCCGAGTCAGCAAAATTTTAGTCAGGAGGGTGCTTGCAAAAAATTTGATAATGTCAGCTAAATCTTTTGCTGAAAATCAGCGAGCTGACAATATAATACAACATTAAAGTTTTTTAATCCACATATGTATTACTATTGTTAGCCTCCTTTTGTATAAAAAGCAGATACAAAAATTTTACATGGTTGATTTTTTTGTATGTCTTACAAAAGTTGTTCTTTTTAGTATCATTATCATCGTCTCTACTACACCTTGACATGCCGCGACATCTACTTGATTCTGCGTATATCTTTAAATCTGGTTGTCATTCACACGTTTATCAGTACAATTTATTTAGCAAAATAAATTAGTAAAACATTAGTAAAATATTAGTAAAACATTAGTTCAAAACAGATAATTGCTGAGTAAGTATAACTTAAATTTTAGCTGAAAACACAATTTCAGCAAAAAATTTGCTAAGAAATTGTATTCTTGATTTACAAGGACGTTTTACCAACTTTTCTACTAACTTATTTTTTTGAGTGCATGCATAAAAATTGCAGATTAAAAAACTAAAATTTTGTGTTGTCACCGGCTTGTCAAAGTAATTGTCTAGTACTTAAATTAAAGACAAAATAATATATTTAATTTTAATAAAGCCTAAATGTGCATTTGTAAACTAAATGAGTATAGTGACTATTAATGTAGTGTGGTCAAATTGCAAACAAATATACGTTCAGGTAGGCAGACTAAAGCGAAAGACAAGGACACACATCTTATGTAATTTTGTATGTTTTCTTTTTCTAATTGCAAAAAAAAGGTTGTATATTTCATCTTTTGATATTTCATTTTGTTTCGTTTCTATAAAGATGCTTACAATTGATGTAAGTAGTGGAAAGATAATTTGTTTATGTTATAAATAATTATTTCTATATATTTTCAGATATCAAATTAATTCGTATCGTCAATGTTTGATTATGAACATTTTTATATTTTGTAACATATTGTAAATTATTTTTAAAAGAATAAAAAAAAAAAAAATTAAGATTTTCAGCAAATAAATTAACTAAAGTATAGTGTTTCTACAAATTTGTTTGAGTTTTTTTCTGTCTACTAATATTCAGCAATAATTTTATTAATTATAAGCTAGAATTTTTTAATTTTGAATCAACTAAGTGTTAGCAAAACTTTTGCTGAATCTACTAATGCTCGCTGTTTTTCAGCAAAAGATTTTGCTGAATCTACTAATGCTCGCTGTTTTTCAGCAAAAGATTTTGCTGACATTAGACTCAGCAAAGTTTTTTGCTGACTTTACTTTTTTTTGAGTGTAAATATAGTTTTGCAGCGCAGTGTCTATAAAATCATGGTTATTAATATATAGCATATGTAATAATATATGCGGTAATATCAATCAATATATACCTAGATATTAGTATACATTTTACCACATCAAAAAATTTTGAAAAACCAAATGCAAGATAAAATTATATATTGCATGATCATATGCGTCATCACATATATCCATATTAAGCTATATAATGCTATAAGTTTTGTTATATATTATATTAAACCAGATATAATTAAACCAGATATGATTAATTTTTATAATATTATATTAAACCAGATATGTTTGTATATGAAATTTTTTACTCGGGATCGTTGTCTCTCCGTCTGGCTATGGTTTTGTGCTTGTAACTAATACACTCTAGTAGTCGTGTTAGACAAATTGTCTTTGGCATTGAATATAGTTAAAAAAAATAAAGAATATTGTAATATTAGAAATTT